>JAYDZK010000051.1:2995465-3040481 GCA_034509185.1 Euphonia xanthogaster
TTTGGCTCCTCCAGCATGAGGATTTCTGCTCTCCTGGTGTTTTCCTTCCATTCCTGCCTTTCTCACCAGATCCAACCTGGCACTGCTGAATTTGGTGGGATGGCAGCATCACATGGAATAAGGAAAACAGGGCAGGAGAATTGGAATTCCTGCAAAGGGAATTGTTGGAAATCCCAGCCCAGCCCCTCCTGGAGCCTTCAGGGGGTTTGGAGTGGAAGGAAAGGGATGTGAGCACTCACTGAGAGCTCACTTTTAATCCCAGCCCCTTCCTGCCATGAGGGGAACTCTGGGATTCGTATGGATGGAGCTCCTTCCCTGCCATGGAGGGAAGAAAATCCTTCCTGATTTCAGCTTTATCTGACTGCCCAAATATTCCACAGGCTCCTTTCTATGATGCAGAGAGGGCTGAGGAATTCAAATGAGGGCTGAGGAATTCCAGTGAAATGTTGCAGGGTGGAATAGGAGACATTAATGAAATCTCTTGTCTTGGAGGTCACGGGGATTCAGATCCTGCAAAAAAATTGCAGTTTCCAGCAAAAACTGGATGAGTCCAAGGGTCCATCCCAGCCACTGGAGACCTCCTGGGCTAAAGCCCTGCACGAATCCAGAGCAGAAACTCCACTGGTGAGAGCAACTGGAAGGAAATGGAGCAGGATGAGAAGGGAAATCCATTTTGAAGTCCCAGCACTGCTTTCAGCCACATTTGGAATGATCTTCTTTTGGCTGAGGGCAGGGAGGACAAACCCCCAGCTTTGGGGTGTGTGTAACTACAGCAAAATTCCCTGCAATGCCACTGAATCCTTTGTCCTGGCCATCCCAGAGATTTTTACTCCTGCTGCTGAAATAAAAATAAATTTCCCGGCGTGTGTTACCCTCATTTAAGCTCCTCTTTTGTTGCTGTGTTACCTGAGCACAGAAATGCTTTTAAGAAGTTAATAAGCCATAAGTTATTGCTTGGACATGTGCTAAGGAGATAGCTGAGTTGATTAATCTTTTCCAGAAGTTAATCAGACATCTTGTCTATAATTTAGTTCCAGCCAGTCTGTAAATGCCAACCCTTCCCTCTCTCCCATGAACTGTGCCCAGCAATTCCCATCAATTAATCTCAGGCCAGCATGCACAACAAAATCAGGGATTTTGAAAGAAATGATAGAGAATGTTCTTTTCATAGCAAAGGAAATGCATTCAGGGTGAAATCAGCAGCCACACAGAAATCTGCAGGCAGCAGGAGCAGCTTGCCTTGCCAATAAAGTGAGAAAAACTCAGCATTAGGGGGAAAATGCCTTTGCAGAGGATTTCATTGACAGCCTGTCTGTTGGGTTTTTAGGGGGATCCTCCTTGAAAGAATTTCTTTGCCTTGGTCCAAAGAATTTGTGCAAGCCCAGTGAGATCTCCTCCATCCTTCCTGAGACCAGGAATTGCAGCTCCTCCTCCAGCTGCTCTGTTTTGGGGTCCAAACATTGGCAGAGTGCAGACTGAGGAAGTTCTGTGCACTGGCAGCAGGATATTGACCCCACTGAAGTCAGACAGAAAAGTCTCCCTGAGCTCAATCCTGCCAGGATTTCACCCTGAGGTTTTTCCAGGAGTCACTGACACTGCTCAGGACAAAGTGTGGGAGTTCTGTGGTGAAGATGCCACTGCCCTGAGATAAAACCCTTTTCTCACTGGAATTTACTATGAGCACTCACAAAAAAATGTATTTGATATCTATTTACCACACCTAATTTCTACCTCAGCCTGATTACCTCAATCCCAAAGCAGAGAGGAGGATACAGGCAGGAAAAATATGACATTAATTTAAGTTTTATATTTACAGTTATGATTTTTTTCTGAGCAATCAATGAGATTTTTTTTCTTCATTAAAAAAAACCAAACCAAATCAAACAAACAAACAAAAGAACTCCCACCTCTGTGGGAGTGAAAATAAGTGAAAATTATTAATGAAAATAAGCAAAGCAGAGTTGCTCCAGCACAGCCACTCTCAAATTGTTCACGTGGAGCTTCAAGCTGAGTTCAATCCCTGCAGGATCTCAGGGCACAGCTGCCCCGTGAGAGCCCTAAAAACACCTTTTCCACCCCAAATCCACCCCCCAAGCAGTGCCTGGGGAAAGGGGAGGGGATACTCACAGGTTCTCCAGGGAGACCTCTGGGTCCAACTTCTCCATCATCTCCCTGGGCAGCAGCAGAGGCACGGAGAGAAGCAGCAAGAGACAGAAAAAATTCACATTTAATTCAGCCACCTCACAGGGGGTTTGTCCTTTTTTAATCATATTCCCACAGAAAAGCAGGTTCTCTGCAGGACTGACAGGGTTTCCATGCCTTGGAAGCCTGGGGACTAAAATGGATTTTACCAGGGACTAGAAAGGCCTGAGGATCCTTCAGAATTCCTGCTGATGTTTAGAAAGGTGGATTTTGCCACCAGACAAGGGGTTGTAGACACAGCTCAGGGCAGGTGAGCCAACAAACCCCAAGATTTAACAGCAAAATGAAAGGCAAGGCAGGGTGGGAAGGGGCTGCAGCCAAATCAGAGCTCCTCAGATAAAGCAGAGGCAGCAAAAGGGTTACCCTGCAAGCCCCTCTCTTTGCAGCCAAGTCATTCCAGCTGGGAATTCAGGAAGGATGAACTGATCATCCCAAAAATCCCTCCAGACTGAGGTTTTATCGTGGACAACCCACACGGCTCAGCAAGGCTGGCAAAGGTTTCCATAAATGCACATTTGGAAAGGCTTTGGCTCCTCCAGCATGAGGATTTCTGCTCTCCTGGTGTTTTCCTTCCATTCCTGCCTTTCTCACCAGATCCAACCCGGCACTGCTGAATTTGGTGGGATGGCAGCATCACATGGAATAAGGAAAACAGGGCAGGAGAATCTCCTCCCTCCTCTCCCATATCTGCTGGGATAAAACCCCAAAAATCATCAAATGCTGCTTCCCCTGAGTTGTTTTTCACCCCAAACCTGAGGCTTCCCCTTGGGAAAGCAGCCCCAGCAGGGAAGCCCTTGGAAACCTTCCTCCAGTGCTCCACACCCTGCTCTGCTCCCAGCCCTGCCCTCCTGGAATTGTTTCCTTTTCCCTTTGGGATTCTGACTCTCCTCCTTCCCCCTCCAGCTTTGCTCTGCTCAACCTCAGAGCACTTCTACAGCCACAATTCATTTACCCTCCCCAGGCTGTGGAGAGTGATTATCTGAGTTTTACAGGGACACAAAGAGCCCAAAGTGGGAAGAAAACACCATGGAAGGGGATGAGAGCAGGGAAATCCAGGCTGGCTCCTCAGGTTGAAGCACACATCCGTGGCTTCAGCATTTTTAAGCTCTCCCCTTAAACCAGAGCTGAGATCACTTAGTCTGGGCTTTGCTAAGCACCTTCTGTTAGTGGCTGAAGGAGAAGTGAACAATTCAGTCTTTGAATCCTGCCTCTGTCTGGAATTTCTGCTGCCCAAATCTTGCTGCAATCCCCTGGATTTTAGAAATTCAGAAGCCATCATCTGCTCACTGCGAGCAATAATTTACTCTCTGTGCTGTTTTCTTGTTCCTTTTAACAAAACCTGAGTTTCCTGACCACATCTTTAAAGCCAAATTCTTCTTTTCACTTCAACTCCCATCTCCCTGCCCTGCTTCCCTCCCAGGGAAGGCTCAAGGACTGGGAGCTCCTGCCTGATGCTGCATCTGCTCCTTGTTTCCAGGGGTTCCTTAGGAATTCCCAAGCCCCAGGCACACTTACCCTCTCCCCATCCTCTCCAGGAGCCCCTGGGGGGCCGTGGGGGCCTGGCTCACCCTGCAAAAAAAGGCAGAAAACGCTTCAGAGAAGCTGCAAATGCTGTGGCAATGGAAACCACCAGGGAATGGGGATGAACCAAGGCATGGGTTTGATTTTTCTGTCTGTGCTGGAGGTCCCTGTGCCCTCAGAGCTGCCTCTCTCTCTGCTCCAGGGAGGGGAGGGACACCCAGCCTGCCAAAATAACCTTCCCCCATTCCCCCACCCCCCATTTTTTAATTATAAATTGTAATTTCAAGCAATTTCCACCCTGTCCAACAGCAGGTTTTGCCTCTTGCTTTGAGTTTTCAGGCTGCATTGCATTAAGGTCATTGTTTCCTCCCCATCCCAAACTGGAGCAGCCCCAGAAGGATCCTGCAGAGGGATTTTGCAGCTCCCTGGGATGCGAGAGCACTGGGACATCCCACAGGCTCCTTCATCCTCTCCTGTGCCTCATCCCAGTCCCTCCCAGCCTCCTCCTCCTCTCAAGGCTCCATCCCAGCCAGAAGTGGAAGAACACCTACCCTGTTTCCCTTCTCACCAGGCAAACCAGCCAAGCCATCAAAGCCTCGGTCACCCTGAAAGCAAAACCAGTTTAAAACACATTTTAAACCAGTTTAAAACCATTTCAAACACATTTCCAGCTGTATTTGAGCTCCCTTTGTGTTTATTTCCTTTCTGTGCCAAGGAGGGATGGATTTTCTCCCTCAGACATTCATCCCTCACCTTCCATCAGACCAGGGATGATCTTAAAGTTATGGATTAAAACAAGGGAAAAAAAACCAAAAAACACCTCCAAGTCTGTAGTGGTTTTGGTTTGTTAATTTGAGATTTTGATAATTTTGAGATTTTTTTTGGATGTGTATTGATGAGTGTGGTGGGTTTTAGTGTTCGTTAATTATTAGTGTATTTATTTTTTGTTGTGAGGTAGGGGAGGAAGAAAGGTCAAGTAGGTTTAAAAACTTTAAAAAGGTATAAAGAAAAAATTATTAACAGTAACTAGAAGAGAGAGTAATGAAAATTAGGATAAAATTAAGGTAGAAGTTCTTATTATCTCATGTAAAAACTACCACATTGTCATTTGGAGCTAAACTCTTCCCTCTTCCCCCAGATGAAATGCTTTTCCATGTGGATTTCCAGCACAGCAGCTTCTTTCCTGCTTGATAATTCTGGCAGATGGCAGCAGAATGAAGGGGCTTTGTCTCCAATAAAAAAATTATTGGGGGAATTAAATTTCCTCACCATGCCTCCATTTCCTCACCTGGTTAAGAGGTGGTTTTTTGGTGGTTCTACTCTAGAGGCTTTCCAGCCACTTGTTCTGTTTGTTTTTTGTAATTGGGATTCTGAAGTATTTGCTCTACAACTGCAGCATATTTCATCCAGCAGTTAAGAAAAGTGGCATTAAAAGAAAAAAAAACAACCAAAAAACAGGAAAAGAAAAGGGAAAATTGCTGTTCTGCCTTCCAGGAGTGTGTTCAACTTCTTTCTCTTAAGTTCCATGTTTAACTTCCCTCTCTTAACCTCCATGTTCCACACAGACTTCCAAGCCTTCACAGGAGCCTCTGGACCAGCTCAAAACCCCCTCCAGACAAGCTGGGCTCCTTCTCCATGGGTCCCTCAGCCCATTCCCGCTGAAGAGAAGGTGCAGATTCCCAAAATTCCATGAAAACCTGGCACTACCTTTGGTCCTGTCTGGCCTGGCATCCCCCGGGCACCGTCACTGCCGGCTCGTCCCTGCAACAGAGAACACAAAGTCAAACCCAAAGGGTAACCCAGAACCACAGGGACAGCTGAGACAGGGTTTAGTTAAGCCAGAGAGAGGGTTTATTTAAGCCAGGCAGCTCCTCTTGGCGAGGGAAAAATCCCTGCTCTGTGTTTGAAGGCACATCCTGGGGCTAATGAGAGGTGGGAGATGAATGGCAGCAAAGCCACTTCACTGCACGGGCTGTGGTTGCTGCTTTTATGGGAAAAAATGATCTCCCAGCACATTGGAAGAGATGCTAATGGTGATGGCTGCAAATTGAAATGGGAGTTTCTGTTCCCAGGAAGGCAGAAGTGGCTCACACACAAGACTTGCTCGCTCCTTCCTCTGGCAAGTTGAGTCATGGCGAGCCAGAGGGTGAAATAAAAATCAGGATTAGGGGTGGAAACAGAGCAGGATTTACACCTGGTCCATTCTTGGGACTGGATCCTGCCAGTAGTGGGGACTCCCAGCCAGTCCAAAGCATTTGTGCAGCTACAACCCCAACACCAGGGAGCCAAAACACCCCAGGATAAAAGAGTGGGATGTGCAGCTTTGAGTTCCCCCTACACTGTTCAGATTTTCCCTCCCATCCTTCTTTGTGTCCTCACAAATTTTAACTCCCATCCTGGTTTCTGTCCTCCCAGATTTTAACTCTCCTCCTCATTTCTGTCCTCCCAGTTTTCAACTCCCATCGTCATTTTCATCCTCCCAAACTTTAACTCTCCTCCTCATGTGTGTCCTCCAAGATTTCAACTCCCATTCTCATTCGTGTCCCAAATTTTAAATCTCATTCTTATTTGTGTCCTCCCAAATTTTAATTCTCATCCTCGTTTCTGTCCTCCCAAATATTAACTCCCATCCTGATTTCTGTCCTCCCAAACTTTAACTCTCCTCCTCATTTGTGTCATCCCAAATTTCAACTCCCAGCCTTCTCTCCTCCCAGATTTTAACTCCCATCCTTGTGCCCTCCCAGATTTAATTCCCATCCTGGTTTCTGTCCTCCCAAATTTTAACTCTCCTCCTCATTTGTGTCCCAAATTTTAACTCCCATCCTTGTCAGATTTTAACTCCCATCCTGATTTCTGTCCTCCCAAATTTTAACTCTCCTCCCAGATTTCAACTCCCAAATTTGTGTCCTCCCAAATTTCAACTCCCAGCCTCCTCGCCTCCGAGATTTCAACTCCTGTCCTGGTGCCCTCCCAGATTTCAACTCCTATCCTGGTGCCCTCCCAGATTTAGCTCCCACCCTGGTTTGTGCCCTCCCAGATTTTCACTCCCACCCTGGTTTGTGTCCTCCAGGGTGGCCGAGCTCAGCCTGGCCGCCGGCCGGGCTCTTGTGCAACGCCCTCGGTGCAGAGGAATTGTTTGGCAGCAGGAGCAGCTTCCAGCAGCAATTGCAGCTCCTGCCTGCTCAGCACAGCTGCCAGGACACTCACCCTGCGGCCTGGCTTCCCTGCAGGACCGGGAGGACCTTGGATGCCTCGTGGACCCTGCAAGGAATCAAGGAGAGAGGAAGAAATGTCACCTCAAGGAAGAAATGTCACCTCAAGACCCAGTGATCAGTGCCCACTTCAGGCACTGCTGGGGCTCTCAGGGCCACCAGGGCTCCAAAATGAATCCCTGGAGCAGAGCCTGTGGTTCCAAACACACAGGGAAGGGTCAGGGCTGAGCATCTCCAGGCAGCAACTGTAGGTGTTTATCCATGGGGAAGCTTTTGCAAGCAGGTGGTGGAGATGCATCCCACAAATCACTTCCCTTGCCATCAGAAAATGGGAACTTTCCCTTAATGCAGGATTTAAGGCTTGGAAAAACAATATCCTGAGCATTAGTGAATTCTCCACACTTCAAATTATCTTTTATGTACAGGACTCCTCCATGGGTGTTTTTCCAGGAAGGGAGCTGCAGAGTTTTACACTGCTGGCTTCAAACCACATCCAGAGCCTGCATTCAGACACTTGGAGGGACATTTCCATGCCAAACACGTGTTCCCACAGCTTCCTGCTCCCAGCTGGCACGGGGTGACTGAATCCCTGCTTCCCAGCAGCCTCTCAGGCAGGACTGGCTGCTCCACCCTCGTTTCTCCAGCTCCCCCCAGTTCCACACTCACCTGAGGTCCCATTTCTCCAGCTTCTCCCTTCAGTCCTCCACTGCCCGGGGGTCCCTTTGGACAGAGAAGAGGATTTATTATATTTTTCCTCAAGGGAGTCAGAGGGAAGATTAATAACATATTAAGGAAAAGCCATTCATGGATCCAGAGCCCACAGGGAGCTGGATCAGCTGGCTTGGCTCCATCTTCTCCAACTTCAGCCTCACCAATTCCATCCTCACCAGCTCCATCCTCACCAATTCCATCACTCCTCAGTTCCATCTCCCCATTTCCATCCCCCAATTCCATCACTCCCCAATTCCATCACTCCCCAATTCCATCCCCCAATTCCATCACTGCCCAATTCCATCACTGCCCAATTCCATCACTGCCCAATTCCATCCCCCAATTCCATCACTGCCCAATTCCATCACTGCCCAATTCCATCACTGCCCAATTCCATCACTCCCCAATTCCATCACTCCCCATTTCCATCCCACAATTTCCATCCCACCATTTCCATCCCCCATTTCCATCACTCCCCATTTCCATCACTCCCCATTTCCATCCCCCAATTCCATCCCCCCAATTCCATCCCCCATTTCCATTCCCCAATTCCATCCCTCCATTTCCATCACTCCCCAGTTCCATCCCCCATTTCCATCCCCCAATTCCATCCCCCGATTCCATCCCCCCATTCCCATCCCATTCCCATCGCTCACCATCGGGCCCGGCCGCCCCGTCAGGCCCATGGGTCCCGCTGGTCCCCTCAGTGCCAGCTGCAACAGAAGGACAAACAGGGCTCACCTTGTGACAAAGCCACCCCTGAGCCACCAGCCACAGCTCTCCCCACCCCCACAAACCCCTGGAGCAACGTCCATAGCCCCAGGGAATTCCAGGTGCTGTCCCACCCACAATGGGCAAGCAGCTTCTCCTTGCCCAGATTTGCTGTGCCCCATCCCTGGAAGTGTCCAAGGCCAGGCTGGGACACTTGGAGCCACCTGGGATCATGGAAGGTCTCCCTGCCCATGGGAGTGGAATGAGATGGGCTTTAAGCTCCCTCCCATCCCAAACCATTCTGTAATTCCATGAAAGCCCTGGACTGTCCATGAATCTGCTGAGAGGACATAAATATTTATGACCCCACTTCAGTTCAAGAGAAATTTTCTCTTTATTGTCCTGGTGGTTCAATTTTAGAGGAATTTTTCCTTTTTTTTTCTTTGGTTAACATCCTCCAAACTGAACTCCAATTCAAACTGAACACAGGGGGCTTTTAGCTCCATAATTAAGGAGTCGTGTTAACCATGCATCAACCCAGTAATTTCCACGGTGGGAAATGGAGCTGGGCCATGCTTTAAAACATCCCTCAGACAATTTGTTCCCTCGTGACAATCCAACAGTTCCAAAGAGTTGTAATTATCTGTGTACTCCAGTAATTAAAATCCACCCAGTGACTGAGCTTGGAAAGGCAGAAATATTGCACAAATGCTGGGTTCTGTGGCATCTTTTTACAACACCCCATTAAAAGGGAGATGCTGTGAACCACTGCTGGCTGCAGCAACATTCAGTGCCTAATGAAAGCCAAATTTTAAGGGGATAAATCAACCTAATAATGCAATTAACAGCAGCGATAACGAGAAAAACAAACCCAAAATAGGAAAAGGTTATGCTTGCTGCAGGATCCTGTTTTCCAATCCTGTCATATCCTGTAGTTCCTTACAAAAATGACATTTATTTCCCTTTCTGCATCATGGTTTTCAGCCAAAATGTTGAAGTTCACGAAAAAATTGATTTTTGTCCTTTCTAGAAATATTCAGCTTTTCATCCATAGTCCAAAAGTTACCCAGGATTTATTTGGGTTTTAAATTTTTTTCCCCAAGTATGAAAATTTAAATAAAAAGGGACTTTGAATGAGGGGAGGAAGGTTATTTATTTTTTGGTAAATCACAATTTTCAGCAGGGAGATGAGAAAAAAAAAGAACGAAAGCAGAGAGCTGGAGAAAGCAGATGCTTCTCATGAAACCTTTATCAGGTCAAACCCTCTATTTCCCAGGAAAGTAAAATGCTGATGGAAAAACATTGGGCAGGCTGGAAATTAAGACTGACAAGGTAACACCAGGAACATAATCCAGGATATTATTGGCAGCACAAGGTTAATGGACAGGAAAATGCAGTGGCTGGGAGGATCAGGACTCTGCCTGACTCTGTAAAAAATCCAACTCCTTTGGAAAAGGATGGGAAAGCAGAAAATTCCCAGTTAAGGCAAACACCTCATTAAAAACCCAGCAGGGGCAGGTGCCACCCATGGGGGGAGATCTTAATAGATTTTATCCTATAGAAAGGTGAAATAAATTGAGTTTTTAGCTTATTTTAGCACCCCAGAAAAATCTGTTTTAAAATGTGCAGACAGCTCAGAGTGACAAAGCAGCTCCAGCCACACATCCCAGCTGCAGCCAGATGTGGGCTCTGGAGCTGCCCCCAAATAAAACAGCCCCAGACTGTGTCCCTTTGGGAACTGCCACCCTAAAAAATGTTCTCCTTCATGGCAAGGGTGTGTTTGCAGCAGAATTGGGTCCCTTTGGGGCAAACAGAGCAGTTTGGGAACTGTGGGGCTCCCCCAGCTCCTTCTGCATCTCTGGTTTTTAATGTCAGCACTCAGGAAAGCTCCCACAAGCACCCAGGGGAGAACAATTTCAGAGCTCCACCGGCTAAAAATGGAGTTTTATTTTGAAGAGATGAGTGCAAAGCCTTTCCCACTGAGGTGTCCATCCAGGCAGGGAGCAGGAGCTGTGCTGGGAATGTGCCAATCTTGTTTCACCAGCGAGCCAGGGATGATTTGGACATCAATCAATAAGGCCATCCGAGGAAAGAAATGTTCCAGGGATGGTCACCATGTATTCCCAAATAAATACATGAAATTACAAATCTGCCTGTTGAGATTCTGGGAGCAGCTTCTATCTGTGACATGGGTTTCATTAGTAGGATTTACTGGGGGGAAAACCACACAAAAGTAAGAAAATGCTTTGAGCACAGCTGCTCACAGGGACCCTCAAAACACAAATCTACCAAAGCCAGCAGGTCTGCAGGAAATGAAAACCAGCTTTCCATCAGCTGGTTGTTAATAAAACCCCAGATCACGAAGGTGCAACCCTGTGGCAGGTGAGAGGTTCCACCAGCAACACTGGGGACTGTTGGGGATTTTTTGGAGGTTGAGGAGTTTTTGCAGGACAATGGCCACACTCACAAACAATGGATAATGGACATGCTCAGAAACGGGGTTGGTATATCCTTGGGAAAGATACAAGAAGAGTCATCAGGACTCAGCAAGCCTGCCAGCAAGGTTGAGAAAGTGAGAAAAAAGAGAAGCAATGGGTGGGCCAGATGACCACAGCCAGACACATGAAAAATTAAAAGATCCAGTCAGCATTCTATTTTGGACACGTGAACAGCTGGGATTAACCAACCATGCATTAGCTAGAAACACAAGGACAGTAGAAACTTTTTAGAAGCATAGCTCTCTTAGGGGTAATAAATTTGGCTTCACTTGATCATATTGATCACGGCGTGCTGTCCCATTCCTGATCCTCCGCACCCCGCAGGGGACACACAGAGGTGTGAGAGGTTCCTTCTGCTCTTGCAGGCAGCTGCAGAGAGCCACGGCAGGCACTCCCAGCTGGCAGCACTCACCCTGGCCTGCTGCAGGATGGCCTGGGCTTGTGCCTCCTGGGCTGACACCATGGGTCCCTTGGAGCCGGCGTCGCCTCCGCCGCTGAAGCGGAACTGGTGGGGACAAGGAGGACAAAGCAGGTCACAGCTCTGTCCCTGCAGCCTCCCCAGCCTGAGCCTGAGCAGCTCCCTTCAGCACGGCTGCCCTGAGCCCATCCCAGCACATCCCAGCCCCTCCCAGCCCATCCCAGCACATCCCAGCCCATCCCAGCCCATCCCAGCCCATCCCAGCCCTCCCAGCCCATCCCAGCCCATCCCAGCCCTCCCAGCCCATTCCAGCCCATCCCAGCCCCTCCCAGCCCATCCCAGCCCATCCCAGCCCCTCCCAGCCCCTCCCAGCCCCTCCCAGCCCATCCCAGTAACCCCTGAGCTTGTCCTGTGCAGAGCCAGGAGCCGGACTCAATAATCCTGTTGGGTGGGTCCCTTCCACCTTGGGATAGTCCATGATTTTTATCATTATCCATCACTTCTGGAAATTTTAACCTGTCTGTGCTTTTGACTAATGAGGGAGCTCCAGTGCTGTGCAAAAAGTCAATTTACAACAGGAGCCATCCAGATCCATCTTTTCCCTCAAGGAAAAAGTGTCCTTGGGGTAAAGGAGATGGGAGATTTCTGCAAGAAGGGGCATTAAACAGCAGCAAAACCAAGAAATCTGACTCATTTTAATCCCTTTTTAGTTCTGTTTGTACTCACAGGCAGCATGAGCATTGTTCCTGGTGGTCCTGGCAATCCATCTGCTCCTGGGAGACCTGGGCGTCCAGGTGGGCCCTGAAAGAGGAAGAAATTAAAATAAACTCCTAAAATATCATTTTGGTTCTGTCCATACATTAACAGCTGTGATTGTGTCAGGATATTGTCATGACAGGGATTGAGTTGTTGGGAATCCCAATTTTTCTTCAATTTTCTTAATTCCCTCCTGCCCCTGCTATTTCCAGGGTCTGCCTCGTGCAGTTTTGGAGCAACCCAAGTCCCTGCCATGCTCTGAGATAACAGAATCAATGTTTAGTTGGGTCTGTTAAAAGCTACTAAAAAACCCCAAAAACAGATGAAACCTCCTAACTCAGTGAGAGAGAAATGGAGGGAGATAAATTCATTCCTGCACGTGCTCAATCAGCTGAGTAATTTTATTTTTCTCTCTTCTTTTTTTTTTAAACTTTTATTTTTATTATTTTAGTCCTTTGAGGCTCCTTCCACCTCCAGTGGAGTGATCCTGTCAGGGGCTGTAAATCAGCCCAAATCCATGGATCTCCACAGGGAGGAGGATCTTTAACTGGCACTCAAGCAACGAGTGGGCAAAGATCTATTGATGAAGCCATAAAAAAATCAAATATGGCAAATTTTCCCTGGCAAAAAGTTGAGGTTAACCCAGATTTCCTCCTCATTCCACTGATCCCATATGCAAATGAGGGTGACATCAATGTGTGTGGCTAATTGCAATTTTCACAGCAGTTTATGGCAACAGGGATTTGACCACATCCCAGCAAGGCCAAAAAAGCCCCAGTGCTCATTTTGTGAGCAGCAGGTTGGGATTGAGGACTTGGCTGCTCCTTTAGTTAGGAAACACCAACTATAAATCAATTTATAGAGAATGGACTCTCCTGGGAGGGCAAGCAATGAACATTTTTGTAGTTCTCCCTCTCCTCAACCTGCCTGCAGCCTCTTCAGACCCAAGGAAAAAAATGTAAATACAAAATCCTGCCACAAATCTCAGGCATGGGGACACCAAAAAGCCAGGAAGTCCTAAGGCTACCCCAGAAAGGAGGTGGATAAAGGTGGGAAAGACAAATAGGCAACAAAGTGCCTAAAACCCAGAATATTTGAATAAAACAACGCACAGAGCACCAAACCAAAAGATTTGGTGCTTTATCCTTGCCCCACACCCTTCCAGCAAGATCTCCCCACCCCACATCTCTCTGCTCCCTCTTCTTCCATGTCCAACTTCACAATTCCCTCATTCCCTCCCCTTAAAAAAAACCCCAAACCTCAAACCACTCAGGCTGAAGTTTCCAGCACAAACCAGAGCCCAGCCCTGGTGGGGCTGAGGAGCTGCCCCAGCCTGGCCAGGGCTGGGGTGTCCCCAGCTGGGCTGGCCCTGTCCCCAGCCCCACAAGGACACGGCACCATGACCAGCCTGGAATAACAACGCTGCTCCCAGGGCTGGAGCAGCAGAAAAACACCAGGAAAAACCCCAGCAGCGCCCAGGGGGGGCTGCAGAGCTCTCCAGAACATCCATTTCTCCAGGCAGGCTGGACATCCACAGTTTGCTCAGCCTGGCCCAAGCCAGAGCCCTCAACCCCACTGAGATCCAGTCCCAGACCCATCTGTTGGAGCAGAAATGGCACAAATCATTTAGGCCAGGCTTGTCTTGTATGATAAACCTCCTTTTCTCTCCCTCTCCTCGTATAACTCCAGCCCTGCCTATGATGGAGCAGGGCTGAGCTTGTTTATCTCTCCTGACAAGTGTTGATGCAGTGCTTTTATCCATAAATGCCTCTTTTTGTTTCAGGCTGGGTGTGGGAGGTCTTTTCCTGGTGGAATGGACCAGCAGAGGGTGGGGGGTGGGCAATGAAACACAGGAAAATCAAACCCATAAAGCACTTTGGAAATTTAAATTCATGAATGCCTGGAAGAAATGCAGCCTGCCAGGGGCTGGGTGTAAATCTGTGTGGCTCTCCTTATGGAAATGGGGATTTGCTGATACACAGCAGCCAGGGATGCATGGGGACTTCAACTTGCATTTTTTGCAGTGCTCTGCAATGCAAACCCTGGGGTAACATTGCCATGGAAGGGTTAAAGTGAAACCTGGGGGTGTCTGTGTGGGACCGTGGTGCTGAGCCTCAGCATTCACCAAGTGTCTCTCTCTCTCTCCCTGGCTGTTTTTCAGCCCTGGACAGAAAATTACAGATAGGAGGTCAGAAAATGACATCATAGGAGAGGTTTCTTGCAGTTTTGGGGCTCTCCTAGTTAAGGGAGCAGCTGGAAAAAGCAGCACCCTGGAAGCACTCGGAAGTCAAATCAGGAATTTTAGGGATCCTTTTTAGGGATCCTGCTGCACTTCTGAGGGGCAGAACTGTGCTCAGGGGAGTAATTCCCTTGGGATTCAATGAGTTCTGGGTTTGGAAGGTGAAGATATTCTGTGATGAGCCTTGCCCCGAGCTGTGCTCCCCCCCAGAGCACCCAGACACCCAAATTTCCAAACAAGCACCGGGGTGGGTGAGGGAGCTGCAGTTTGCTCTAATGCTGCAGCTCACCCCCTTCCACACAACACATTTTCCCACTTCCTTCCTCCCAGCCTGGAGCCCCCATGGAACAGCTCTCTGCTCTCCTCAGTGCTATGTTTCCTTCTTCCCACTGCTCCAGGAAAGCTGCCTAAGTCATCCCAAAGCATCCTGAGCCCTCTGGAACCTCCCACACCCAGGCTGCTCCTCAGCTCTGCTGCTGACACAAACTCCTCTGTGCCTCCTGAGCACGGAAGAAGCTTTAAATAAATAAAGCTCTTTCTTTTTTTACAATGGATAAACCAGAGCTAAACGAGTGTTGGCCAATATGAACAGAGCTGACTATTGTTGGGCTGTCAATTCATTGCACCTGCCTGGGAGAGCAGATAAAAAAATCTCTTTATCAGATGCAGGCAGAGGGAATGTTCCTCACTGTACCCAGGGAAGGGTCATGTAAATTCATGAGCTGCACTCTCAGGGTTAATAATAAACAAATTAAAAGAGGAGCTGCTCTAATTGTAAAGGAGGGCTCAATCCAGTTGCAGCTCCTGTGTGAGTGCATCACTTCTCTCTGCACCCTGTGCTGGGTTACACTCTGCTCTGGACACTGCTGCAGCCTGTGCTAGAATGCAGATTTTTCCTCTCACTGGGGACAGAGTGGCTGCTGCTGCTGCTGGGCTTTGCAGGGCTGTGCCAGAGGAGCTTGGCCAGCAAATATCTGCATCTGCCTGGACAGATGACAGGAGGAGTGTCCCCTGTCGCCAGGGCCAGCATCCAGCCTGCCAGGAATGCAGGAGGAGAAGGGAGAGCTGGGCACCACAGGGTGGAGATAAGCAAGATGAGGGATGAGGCCACAGGGAAAACCAGCACCCTGGAAATATTCAAAAGCCAAATGAAGATTTCTAGGGTTCACCCTGGACCAGAGAGAGATGCAAACCAAGAAAGGGATGAAGCCACAGGGAAAAGCAGCACCCTGGAAATATTCAGAAGCCAAAAAAGGATTTTTAGGGCTCGCCCTGGACCACTGAGAGATGCAAACCACACCCAGCTCACCCCCTCTCTGCGAATCCAGGCTGCAGAGCTCCCTGTGTGGGCAGCAGTGCAGCGCCACAAGGGTTAAGCCAGGCCCAGGAGCCCCCAGGGCTGAGCCTGGATTGACTTTCCCAGCTGGCAGGCAGAGATCGATGGAGCTCAGGCAGGGCCCCTCGTCCTCAATCATGTCCCAGGCACCAGAAATGGGATTTCTGCTCCATCAGGAAATACAGCAGCAGTGCAAAGCAGGGGAGGGTCCTCCCAGCACTGCTCCAGGGGAGAAGGGGGAGTGCAGCAGCCCCAGGGCTCCAGCCAAGCCCCAGGGACCAAGGAGGCAACAAGGAACCTGACCTGAAACAAAGGCAGTGCCCAGGTAGGGCACAGTGCCAGGGAGGAGCCTGCCCTGCCCTCCATCCCACCAGGAACTCCTTTGGGAGCTGCTCTCATGGGATGAACAGGATTTTAACAGGATTTTAACAGGATTTTAAGGCTCCAGGATAACCCCACAGCCCCACTCTGCCCACACCAACCCACCCAAACTCCAGCAAAGAGGAGAAAGCCACGGGCACTCACCCTCTCCCCTGGGTCACCCATCAAGCCCACGGGTCCAGTGGGTCCTGGAGGTCCTGGAAGGCCCTGGCAGAGAAAAGGGGGGAAAAAAACCTAAGCCACGAAAGAAAATGTGTTATTATTTGTAGCAGATTTCTACAAGTAGCAGGAAAAGCTCTCTGTTTATTTTTGCACCACGAAATCCACCCCGAAGCTCTCTCTGTGCACGTGTGTGGCAGATGGGAGCAACAGAGCCCAGGGACAGCATCCCCCAGCCCAGGAGCAGGGGGAAAATGCCACTTACTGCTGGGCCTTCAGGACCAGGGGGGCCTTCCACCAGCATTCCCTGAGCAAGAGGAAGGAAAAAAAAGGGATTAGACACGTCCTTAAAGTCATTTTGTCCCCAGGGAAATGCCCAGTGCTTGAGCTATTCTTAAATATTTCAGCTCTTGCTGCTGCATGGAGACATCCCAGAGCTGGAGGGTTTGCACTCCCTCTGGATGACTTCTCCCAGAGGTGCAGAGGATCATGGAAAAGCCAAATAATGTGTATTTAAATCCCACAGGCCAGCCCTTACTGCCAGCATCAGCCCCAGCACAGCATCACCTTCCCCAGCATCAGCTTCCCCTTCTCCCTTTGCTCAGAGCCAGGGAAAAAGCAAATCCTGGACTTTGTCCAGCCCTGATGGTGCTGGAGCTTGAGGAAAAAAGCTGTTCCTAGCCCTAAAGAGCTTGACAAGAAGTTAGCAATCAAGTTGCAAGGTGGTTTTTAAGTGATTTTTTTCCAGCAGACTGCACGCTGTGATTTCCTCTGTGAACGTAGGAAATCACTGTGTGGGAAAAATTCTGGGATATTGTTACTCCAACCTCTTCAATCTAAATATTTTGTCATCACTTTAGATCAGATCTATCATGCACTCAGGAAAATTAAGGTTTAGGTTTTTTTTTCCCATCATGAGTATGTAAAAGGCAGGAAAGAAACTCCCAATCCACCTGAAAATGCTTTCCAGAAGGTATCAGGGGAATGGTTTGGGAAGAGCTGTCTCTTTTATCTCTGAGATAAAGCAGCTCAGGTGGAGTCAGCAATTCCCAGCTCACCTGTGGCAAACAGGGACATTTTTCCTAAGGGATGAAATCCTGTAAAAATCTGTGGATGAGCAGTAGGAGCTGCTTTGGGGTCACCGTAAACTGTTCTCAGGCTCTGGTGCCAAAAGCCTCAGCTGACCCCACTCCAGCCGAGCTGAACGAATCTGAAATGTCTGCAGGAAAATCCAGGCATTCCTGCCCCAAAAACCACACTCCCAAAGCCCAGAGCAGCAAAAAACACCCTCAAGCAGCCTGCCATGACCCAGCCCTGCTTCCATCAGGGGGTGTGCACCAAAAAATGCGTGGCCAGCTCTGTTCTCTGCCTTTCCTGCTGTCCACGCTCATTTCCACGGCATTTCAAAGCTCAGAGAAGACCTGGCTCCCACTGCAGCTGGATGTGAGAGGGGAAATTCGCTGCTGCCACCACAGGAGAGGCTCTGCAGCTCCTCACCAGGGAGGAATTCAGGTCAAGGTTATGTTCATTGCAGCTTCAGCCATGGAAATATTTCACTGGCTGGGAATTAGGGGTGAGTTCCACACGCCTGTCCTCCAGCCTGCAGGGAAACCCCAGAGATCCCAGCACATGGACACCCCAAAATGATGGATTTTGGATGGATCTTCTTGAGATCCCAGCACATGGACACCCCAAAATGATGGATTTTGGATGGATCTTTTAGAGATTCCAGCACATGGACACCCCAAAATGATGGATTTTGGATGGATCTTGTAGAGATTCCAGCACATGGACACCCTAAAATGATGGATTTTGGATGGATCTTCTTAAGATTCCAGCACATGGACATCCCAAAATCCCTCCTAGCATACAGACACTTCAAAATGATGGATTTTGGATGGATCTTCTTGAAATGCCAGCATATGAACAACCCCAAATCCATCCTCCTTGAGGTCCCAGCATATGGACACCCCAAAATCCATCCTGTTTGGGACCAGTGATTGCACATTCTGGTGTGACAGGCTCTAAAACAGAAATTGATCAGAGTGCAGAGGATCCCAGCCCACACAGGAGGGTTTTTGGGGCACACACAGCACCAAGGCTCTGCTCCCCAGGACACTCCTCCCCAGGGGGAAGGGTCAGGGATAATTGGCCCATTTGGGATGCAAACATCCTTGGCATCTTCCCATATTTATCTGCTGGTTTATGTCCAGCTGGGGCCTTGGGGACATCTGGAGATTGTCCTTGGCAGGAAACCTCCAGTGTTTCCATGGATGTTCATGGATGGGAGCAATGGAAACGTGGCAGGGTTTTAGGGACAGCACCAGTGGGGTGATCCCGTTGAGGGAGGCAAGCCAAACGTGGATTTGGGATTGTCCCAGGGGAAAACAGGGCCAGAGTTCCACTTCAAAGACAAGTGAAGCCAACATCCCAAAACCAGCCTGAAATCCTGCAGCAACTCAGAGGTGCTGAGCAAACCCTCCCTAAAGGGGAGCACCGGGGTCCCCCCAGAAGGACAGAGGGTTCTGAGGAGGTGCCAGCAGCCTGGTGAGCCCGCAGCTGGGATATTTGGGCTTCCTGCATCCCTCCTCTCCATCCCTCCTGCCCCTGCCCTGCCCCGCTGCCTCCAGCAAGTGTCAGCACAGAGCAAGGATTGAAGGACAGCTGGGCTTGAAAGGGAAGGAGTAAAAATCCACCAGGATCCAACATTGTGCTTGGGTTTAATTTCCCTTCTCCTGCAGCTCCCATCAAAAACTGGAAAAAACAACAAAAAAAAAGAGCTAAAGAGCGCAGCAAATCCGAATTTCCCTGCTCAAGAGGAGCTACACGGAGAGGGACAAGGCAGCATTTGGTCTTGTTTACTTTCTGGCAAAAGCCATCCATGCTCCAGTGTTTTGAAACAGCAAAGGCGGCCAAATTGTTTCTGGATGATTAAACTTAACTATTTTGTTCTCTTTGTAGCTTTTCAGGCCGGGTTTCTGCCATCATCTTCCCGGGGTCTGGCTGCCCCCCTTCCCTCCCCACCCCTCCGATAAGGAAATCGCTGGCTCCTCCTTTTGTTTGCAGAGTGAGAGACCCAGAAAGGAAGAGAAGGAAGGAAAGGTCAGGAATGTTTTTATAAGGGGCTAAATTGGAGTTTTGAAGGCACCCTACTGCACCCCAGCTTCTGCCTGGCTCCCCTCCCCAGCACCTGCAGAAATTTCAGGTGAAAGAGGAAAAGGAGGAAAAATTAAAAGGGAAATAATGGCCTCAGGATGATGGGAAGTGCTGTGCTGGCCCTCTGCCAAGGAAAATGAGGTTAATTGAGCTGTGGGTGTGCAGCCAGCAGGAGCTCAGCCCGCAGGGACCGGGCTGGGGCAGGTGGGTGCAAGGAGCTGATCCCCAATTCCAGCCTGGGAGGAGCAGGAATGGGGTACCTGGGCATCCTGGCACACAGAGAGGGGAGAAAATGGGAATTAACCAAGAGCCTCTTGCTGTGCTCACAGGAACCCCTGAGCCAGCCCCACCACCAGGTTCCTTCCCCACCTCAGGGCGCAGAGCTGGGCACCCACAGCTTGGAATTGTTCTTCAGAAGGAACATCAACCTCCAAATCAGGCCAGAAATACAAAGGAAGAGAGTTCCACAAAGGAAAAGCTGGTGGGACTGTAGAGCTGTAGAGCTCTCCACAGCTTTGTGCAGGGATTTATTTTATATCCCTTTTATTCCCACAGGGATGAAATTATTCCCATTGGTGGCCCAATTAAAGCCAGCCCCAAGCTGAGAGTTCAGAGCAGGATGCAACCTGGATGCTCCCAAACTCCTGAGGGATGAGGGCTGCCCCCTGCCTAACACTGCAGTCCCAGGTTTTATTTTGCTAAACAAGAGATTTCATGGGAATTCTTACACTTCCTTCACGATTTAGGTCACTCCTTGAAGCTTTAAAATAAAATTATATAATTACAGTGTTTTAGACTCAATGAACCAGGGAATTGTTCCACGGGAAGTTTTCCTTCCAGCTGTTCCAATGAGAACAAATCCTCTGCACCTTTTTCCATGGGGGGGAAAAAACCAACTAAACCCAAACTCAGGTGTTCCTTACCGGCTCAATGATGGCAGGCTCCCCCTTCTGCCCCTTCTCACCCCGGGGGCCACCAATCTGTGGGACACAGGGAAACACAAAGCCACAGTCAGAGAGGACATTGCCACTATCATCATCATCATCATCATCATCACCATCACCACCAATCCCAGCAGGAACTGGAGATCCTGCTGAGGTTCCTGCAGGAAACACCCAGGGCGGCTCCTCCTTGTTTAAGTACAAGTTGCAGGTGGGTGAATCCTGTTTTTTTTTTGCACTAATTCTGCTCTAAGTTATGGAAGGACCAACACTTTGAAGCAGGATGTTCCTGGATGGAGCAGAAGGCCTCTCACCCCTTCGTAGATGGTGTCCTGGTTGGCTGGCATGCCAGGGCCAATGTCAGGAGAGGCTGTCCGGTCGTAATAATTGTCATAATAATTCCCATCATATTCCTTTATGGTTTCCTCAGTGAAATCTTTATCCAGATCATCCCCTCCTTGAGCAGCCTGGAGAGGAAAGAGCAGCAATGGGTCAGGCTGGAATTCTCTCCTAGCTGGACATGCTGGAATATTAATTGTTGCTAGATTGAGGGGGGTGATTTTTTGCAAAATGAGGATGCTTTATAATAATAGTGACAAGGGGAAAACTGGGGAAAAGATAAATTCTGGAATTTTTAAGTCTCCAGTGACTTCTCCAACAGCAGGAAGACAGATGGGAGAAGCTTCATGTCAAATACACACCCTGGCTTTCCCTGGGATTTCTTCACTGATCCCCAGGGAAACACTGAGAGTAGAAAAGTTGGAGTGAGGAAAACACAACACAGCACAAAGCTCGTGTCAGGAGGATCCTGCAAACCCCAAATGCCTGAAGAAAGAGGTAATGGAAGCTTCAAGCTCCAAATCCTCCTCATCTCTCACATCCCTGGTGCTGGAGACCCTGGATTATCAAGGCCAAGGAGTCCCACATCCGTTCCCAGATTTCAGATGCACACCAAACCCAGAGTGTGTCACTGCCAGTGTCCAATTACAGCAGGAAATGTGGAAAAACCTAAGTTCACTTCTGTGAGAGCCTCCTGTTTGTTTAGTCTGGGATCCAATCTGCGCCTGGGCTCGTCCAAGGAGCAGAAGTTGTTCCAAATCTGATGCCTCAACCCCTGAATCCTCTCAGAATCCTTTCAGATGCCACAGAGCACAGCAAGGACATCCAGACAAGGCTCAGAATTTCCTTGCTGCTCTCCATCTCCCTGTGCTCCCAGCAGCCTGGCAGGCACAGGCCTTTGGCACCCCTCGCTCTGAGCAGCCCTGCAAAGAACAACATGTGCTGCTGAGATTTATTTGGTTTCTTTCCTATCCAGGTAATGACCAAAATAGTCCAGAAATTGAATTCTTTCCAGTGCTTCCTAGAGAAATAGCTCCTCACTCCTACGAATTCAAAGTCACTTCAGTGTCATCACAACTTCCAGACTTCTTTCTATGCCAAAACTGCTCAGAGCTCATAAACATGAACATCTGGGTCTAAATTCAGGAGGTTTTAAATTAAGATTAAGCCTAGAACTAAGGTACTCACCATCCCAACTTCTCTTACCTTTGCAAACACCAACTGGCAAAATGAAAAATATTGATGTTCTCCAGCAAATCAACATTTTAAGGATTTATATTAATAACTTTGGGATAAAAGGCTTTTACTGAGATTTTAACAGCAACCCTCATTTCTCTCTTTGTCAGACAACCACTTCACCCGAGGAAATGCAGATGTCAATATCAACAGCTTTTTCCAGGGGAATAATCCTTAACCAAATTCTAAATATCTGCATTCCCCACCCTGAAAAATCTGGAGTGAAAACATTTTCCAAGAAACTTCCTCTCCCTGCAGCTGCCTGAACCACTTATGGATTTACCATCTGGCTGCTCCTGCCTCCTTTGCTTCCAGGGCTATGAAACAGCAGAATTGATTTAAAAAAAATTAAAATTAATGAATTAAAATTACATCAGTCTCATTGTAGGTGACGACAGTGCTCGTGGGGAGTTCAGCTTCCACTGCATTTTCAGTGAGGCCACCCTGGGGATCGATTTCCTCGTTGTAGTTGATATCTTCATAGGGCATTGGAGTAAAATACTCCTCGTTGATGGTCTCGTAGTTGTACTCATCAACCAGGGGGTCATCCACTGCTCCGTCCTCCTTGGCCTGCTTCCCGGGGTTCCCTCTCTCAGGGGGTGCTGTGGGAGCTGGATAATCCTGTCACAGGTGGGAAATAAAACCCCACAGTCAGAGGAACAAAATCATTCTGCATCATGCTCCCCTTTCACAAGGGTGCAGCACCTCCACCCCTGCCAGGACCCGCCTCAGTACCTGCTTGGTTTCAGGTTTCTCTCCAGCAGCCACTTCGGAAGGGCCGGGTTTGGTGGTGGGGGTTTCTGGTTTGACAGCTTCATCCACGTCCTCGTAGTAGGGGTACTCGTAGTAGTAAGTGTCACCTTCTCCCTCCCCGTCTGTGTACTGCAGGGAGAGGAGGAGAAGCGGGAAATGAGGGGGGAGCACCCAGCGTGTTCCTGCCAGCTCCTTTGGACACCACAGCTTCACACTGCGAGTTTAGATGGGATATTTGGGAGAAACTCCTCCCTGGGAAGGCGGGGAGCCCTTGGAATGGGTCACCAGAGCAGCTGGGGCTGCTCCATCCCTGGAGGTGTCCAAGGTTGGATGTGGAGCAACCTGGGATTGTGGAATGCAACCCTGCCCTGGCAAGGGGATGGAATCTGGTAAACTTCAGGATCCCTCCAACCCAAACCAGTGAACTTTATGATTTATTTTTAACCCTGGCTTGCTGAAGCCTCCCAGACCTGCCACGCCTGACCCCCTGAGAGAGGAGCAGAAAGCCCTCGAGCCCTGCGGCCGCTCCGGCGCTGTTCCTGCACTAACAGCACCCCTGTGACTTCCCAGCCACCCCAGGCCTGCAGGCTGGAGGCTTTGCAGGAGCAGATCCTTGCAGCCTTCCCCACGAGGCGTCAGTCACCCTTCAGCAAGAAACCCAAACAAAGGCTGGTTCCAGGCGGGCACGGCCCCGCTCCTCGCCAGCCCAGCTCTCCCTGGCAGCGGCCGCCGGCGCGTGGAGAAGTTGTTCCTACATGGAGCAACACAGCCTCGGGACAAGCCAGCTCTTGTTGGACTGCTGGCTCCAAAAGAGGAGTTTTATTTTCCTGCTGCCACAGATTTCCACCAAAGTGCTGCTTTATTTGTCTTATTTATTGTTTCTCCAGAAGCGCTGGCGGAGCGGAGGCGGCGCTTGCCTGGGGCTGCGCCTCGCCGTGAGCATCCCAAAGCCCTGCTTAGGTGCTGGATTAATTTAATCCCAAAGATAAACTGGCAGGGCTGATGGCATTACTGGTTTGTGGGGATTCCCTGACCTTGCAGGTCTGGGCTCAGCTGAAAGCAAATCAGCCCAAGAGAGTGGCTCAGGATGCCAGACAGCAACTGCAGCGAGCTGAGACCTCTTTCAAAAAGGGCAAAATTCAGGTGATGCTCATTAAATTCAGCCACACCCAGACATTTCTGATTGGGCAGCAAGCATGCAAATGCATCCTGCACCAGCCTTTTTTATTGTGTTTCCTTTTTTTAAGGAAAAGGCCTGGGGTGAACCCTTCGTACAGAAATTATTGGGCACAGCAGCTCCTAGGGATGACTTGGGAGCATTTCTGCCAAAATGAGATGCAAAGGAAATCCAGGGGAAAAACAGTTCTCCCTCCTTTAACACCTGTTGTTTCACAGATTATTGAGAAAGAGCTGTTTGATCCTTTTACAAGCCCAACAGCATAACTGGAAATTTAGAAACAGGTGCTGGTCTGGACAGGACTGGAGCTGCCAGGGAAGGGCAATAATCCTCACTTGGCTCACGGTGTGTCTCCTGTGTTTTTGAGCTCCAAAAGGATGTTCCTTTCAGTCTCTGGAAATGGAAGGAGCTCAGAAAGAAGGGAAACTCCCAATAGCCAAACCCAGAATGTGCAAATCCTAAAAACAATCCCTGTCTTGGACATTCGAGATGAGTCGTGGGGATGATGAAGAGGAGAAAGGAGCCACGTGTTTGAGAGGGTGAAGTAAACCCAAGTATTGGTGGTTACACCCCAAACCATCCCCAGACACTCACATATTCATCCTGGTTGGGGTCCTGGGACTGGGGGGAGTCGGGGATGGCGGTGTCACAGTCGGGGCTGTAGTGCTCACAGTACTCCAGGGCTGCCCGCGGGTCCGCCACGATCAGGAGCTGCTGGATGTCACCCTGCAGGGAGGGGAGCACAGAGGGTCAGGGATGGGTGCTGCTCCTGGAGACACCAGCCTGAGGCTGCAATCAAAGCCAGAAACACAAAGAAATGGAAAGAAAAACACGTGGCAGGGCCACCTTCCTGACGTGGGCACATCCCCTGAGATGAGCCGGGGGAAAAGCTCCACGTCCAGGGAGCAGCTGCTTCTCTTGGGCTGCTCCACGAGGTGTGAACCCACTGTGCTTCATCCCAGCCCCAAATCCGCCTCCCCAAAAGACAAATCACCCAGTACCACAGCACTGACAGCCCCAAGCAAGCCAAGTGCAGGAAAAATAAAAACAAAAGGGCTTTGTAGCCCCCCAAAACAGCAATAAAACAACTCGTTTCCACCTGGTCCTGTGCAGGGCTGCAGAGTCACCCTGGCCAGTCCCAAAAGTTGCTTCTTGGCCTCAAAACTTCTCTGCTTCTCCCACCCCACCAGCTGGTCTCACACCATCTCCTTTTGTTGCATCTTGCCTCATCTCGATGGTCCACCCGCAACAGACACAGCCAGAGATTAGAAATGCATCTGATAAACCCAGACAAGAGCCAAAGGGAGGCTTTTTTATACTAAAAACCAGGTGCAGAGGAAGCTCATTAGGCACCAGGGCTGGTTAATGGAGCAGCTGCTCCCTGAAGCCCGACACAGCCAGAGCCAGAAGGTCAGAGCAGAAATTGCTCTTGAGTTTCCTAAAGAGCCACCACGCTGCTCAACCACGATGCCAAAATCCAGTTCATTCAGCAGACAGTTACATAAGACTTTACTACTTGGATGCTTAGAGCTGATATTTAATTAGGGGAGGGAAAAAAATTATTATTTAATAATAGAGAAACATGGCTAAAGCATCAGGGGGAAAAGCAGGAGCGTTACAGCAAAACTGGGAGGATGATTTGGGCAGTAATAGGAACCAGAAGCTCCAAAGGGAGCTTGGCCAGACTGGCAAACAGCCCTGTGGAAAAGGATATTTTTGAAATTTGGGGCCAAATCTGCCTTGGTGTGACTGGATCGTGGATGTGTCGCACTGACTTCCCCCCAAAAAAGGGAATGCTGCTCACATTTTGGGCAGAGATCCACTGGGGAAGGAGCAGCTCCGAGGAGCTCCCTCCTCCATTCCCAGGTTGTCACTTCCCTCCCTGCAGCAGCTCGTGAACGTCTGGGCACCTCTCAGACCTACCCGAGTCACCCTTCAGAGAGCATTCATTGAAGCTCATTAGTCATTGTTTCCAGTGAATAACCTTCACAAAATTAACAGAAATGTCTGCAAAGTGGGTGTCAGTTTTCCATTTTTAAAACAAGAAACATATTTCCTTCCCCTTCCCTTTTCTTTTTTTTTTATTTTTTTGTTAATATAAATCTAGTCCTGCCATTACTATTCCAGCTTTTTCTTTTGCAATGTAACCACCAAAACTGGGCTAAGATTACTGGGGAAATAAAATATTCCAAGATTTTTGCCTTGTAGAACATTTCCTTTTTCCAAGCAGCTCTGGCCACCACCTGCCCATGGGACCCATGGGGGAACTTGGCCATGGTGGGACCTCCAGGACACCCCCAGCCTGAGCTGGGGGTCCTGGGGGTGTTATGGGGTTACTCAGGCCATACATTATAAAACCATCCCTGTCTCCAAAGGCACTCCAGAGCTCCAAACCTGTTCCTTTGGAATTCTGTCCAGCAGGGAATACCCAACCCAGCCAAGGAAATCTGTGGCTGATGTGAAAACCCTTCCAGCTGCTATTTCTGCCCCAGGACCTGAGCCAGCCCTCCCTGACACCTCAGCTAAGCCACTTGGGCCCTTCTCTCCCCCAGGTGCTTAAAGCTCACAGTTTTCCATGGGAAGATGGGAAGTGCCTGGCATTGTTGGGATAAGCTGAAATAAACCAGCCCTAAAGCAGACCTGGGACTTGTCTCCAAGAGGCAGGGGAGGCTGAAAAAGCTTTTTCTCCCTGATAAGGGTGGATTTACACCTCGTGGAGAGCTGATAGGCTGCATCCCATAAGTGAGCAGGGCTGGAGCTGCGTTTCCTCGAGGAACAGATAAAGCAAGGAAAGGCATCTTGGCTAAACACGGTGCCAAAGGTTAAGCAGAAGAGAATTTGCTAAAGCTGGGTTTGTTTTTAGTCTCAGCTGATGGCAGCTCCTGAGCTATGCATGGGGAAAAAACCTTGATCCCACCCTGCTTCCCTGCAGGAGTGTGGGCATCCTCAGCCTTGGAGAATAGGGAAAAAATCCACCTGCAAATCCCTGCAGAAAACTGGACCTCAACACCCCAAAGGACAGCGTGGGCCCCAGAGTTTGTGCTGGGTGAGAGGGGGAGACTGAGCAGGGGAAGCTTCCTGCTCATTCTGGGTCAAGAACTTGGGGAAATCAGTGCATAACTGAATAAATCTGGGACGTGGGGGGCGCCAGGAAAAAGCATCAGGCAGCTCTGTCAGAGCTCAGCACGCTCCACAGGCTGCTGCCTCCCCTCTCCTTTTCAAACCCACTCAATCACCCTGCCCAGAGCTCATCCTTGGCTTGTTCCAGCCTGCAAAACCCAGGGGAACCAAGGAGAACCAAAGCAAAACCCAGGAGAACCAAGGAGAACCAAAGCAAAACCCAGGAGAACCAAGGAGAACCAAAGCAAAACCCAGGAGAACCAAGGCTGAACCAAAGCAAAACCCAGGAGAACCAAGGCTGAACCAAAGCAAAACCCAGGAGAACCAAGGCTGAGCCAGTGCAAAAAGCAGGAGAACCAAGGCTGAGCCAGTGCAAAAAGCAGGAGAACCAAGGCTGAGCCAGTGCAAAACCCAGGGGAACCAAGGAGAACCAAAGCAAAACCCAGGAGAACCAAGGCTGAACCAAAGCAACACCCAGGAGAACCAAATCTGGGACAAGTGAGAGCCCCAGGGAGCACCCAAGGCCCAGCACAGAGGCTGAGCAGCTCAGGGGAGGGGAAGGAGGAGAGCTCAGCCCATTCATCCTTGTTTCACTCCCAGCAAGCACCCAGCACTGGGGGACACCCCGTGCTAACACTCGTAAAAAGCAGCCAGGAGTAAAAACCTTGTTAGCAAGATTCCCAGTCAATGGAGCTCGTCCCTCAGCAGCAAACAATAAAAGGGGCTAATTTAGGCTGCAATAAAAAGCCCCACTATCCACACCTCACAAAAGCTGCACAAAGCTCTGCTGTCAAGAGCCCCAATTCTGGGATTTAAAAAGCAACTTTCAATGGAGCCAGCCACGCTGGGAGGTTTGGGAGCCTTTTGTGTTGTCTCCAGTGTGCTGCTGCTAATAAATTGTGCCCAGGGATCCAGGGATCCTGACTGGCAAAGGGGAGCCAGCCCTGCTCCCATTCCACCCTCAAGTGTCCGTTTGTTTCCCCGTTTTGGTCACAAACCAGCCCAAAATCCCCTGCCCAGCTGGATTTTTGCAGCGCTAGCGAAGATCCCGTTAATCCACACGCAGAGCTCGGTGTGGGGCAGGGTTTTCCAAGAGAGACAACTGAAAAATGCACCAATAAAGTGGTTTAAAGGCCTGACCAGCCAAATCAAAGACTTGTTTTCGAGTAATGAGTTGTTTCAGGCAGGGAGCAAGATGGAAACACTCCGGTGTTGCTTTGTAGAAGTCACCAGCAGCGTCCTCCAGCCGCCCACACAGTGGGTAAAGCTCTTTTTTGGCCTGGCAATGAGTTGGGCACAAGGCTCAAGGAAGTTCTCCAGTGACTGGAGCACTTGGTGGCATCCAGAGGCTGAGCTCAGTTGTGTTTTGCTGGCTTAACAAAAAAAAAAATTGAAGCGGAGAATAAAAAAAGTCAATTTTTTGCCTGCCAATAGCCACAATTTTATAGATTAGGAGAGGCAGCGTTTAAAAAAAAAGGGATAAATCACATTTTGGCCTTTATTCCTAAAACTTCTGGTGAAGAGGAAGAGGCAGGACGGCATATTTCTGAAGAGGGCTGTGAGTTGTGAGGGTTTCATTTGCTCCACCAGACAGATGGAAGTGCTAACTGTCAGGACCAGTAAGGATCTGCCTGACATTTATGGTAAAGCCATTTATGCCTGATGACTCATTTGCTTTATGGATTAAGTTCCATCAAAGCCAGTTTAACTCAACTCCCCAGCCAGCTCCCAGACAAGGCTGGAAAAGCTCTTCCTGGAGCATTTTTTAACACTTATTCTATATGCTTGCAAAAAATGTCACATCACTTCCAATGACATCAACTTCAGGAACTCAGAGGAATAGTTGTGGTTCAATGAAAAAAAACCAAAAAAAACAGCTGGAGAGGAGGATCAGAGTGACTTCATCTGGCACTGGCAGCAGCTCCCTAAATCCTGGGATTCTTCAGGGCTCCCACTGATCATTAACTGGACTCGGGTTAGGGCATCACCCCAAAAGTCTGAGATTCAGCATCCCTAAGAGAAAATCCTGCTGGATTTTGGAAACTCCTGCATTGGAGAAACACAGGCCCAGGGTGAACAGTGATAATGTAAAATCTTCCCAATTATTGGGAATCCCTGAGGTTTATCCTGACAAACTCCCTGGCTCCATAACCCCAAACCCAGTCAGAGGCTGGACAGGGGCAGGGGTTCAGTGCAGCTCCAGGATGAAGTGGAAGCTCAGCCTCCAAAACCCCTAATCCCTGTCCTGGAGCCAGCCTGGCAGCCCTCAGATGTTCCACTTGATAAATCCTGTCACCAGCACTTCCCATGGATTCTCACAGCCCAGCTCCAGCCTGGAGTGGTGTTGGAGACATCAGCAAAGGGCCAGGAATCACCACAGTTCTGCCACATGGAACCCCCAAAAATCAGAGGTGCTGGAGGTGCTCAGAGCATCCCAGAGTCCCTCCTTTAAACACAGCAGCTCCAGAAAAGCAACAAAACTGCAGCAAAGGGGTCGGACAAAGCCTCACCATCGCCCCAGTCCCTGTCCCCATGTGCTGAGCCCTCTCCTGGCCAGGCACAGACAGGAGTGACCCCACCGGACACAGCAGCTGGTGCCTAAAGAGCCTCCTTCAGGCACTACAAAATGGGAAGGCAACTGTTGAAAGTTTGGCTAAATAACAATAAATTAAAAAAAGAAAAGCCTGACTCGCACACAGCCGTGACTCAGCCACAAATTCCTGGTGGTTTGGCTAAATCCAGCTGGATGTTTGTGTCCCCATCCTGCTCAGAGGGGCTGCAGGGCTGGATGGGGCTGCTCTGGGGTTACCCCAAGAACAGCTCCTGCTGCTTTGGGCACTCAGAGAGGAGCCCCTGCTCAGCCCTTCCTGGAAAAACCAGGCTTAATTCAGCAGAGCAGGGAGAGAAGTGTCACCAGCATGAAATGTGGCTCCAAACCCTCTCGAGGGCTGGGGAGAGGGAAACCCTGAGCCCAGGGCTGCACCCCCAGGCCAGGCAGGAGCATCCCTGATGCTGGGCTTGCAGAGCACAAACCCTGCAATCATCACAGCCCACGAGCCTCTTCCCCTGAGCACAGCAGCAGTGGGAACAGCAGCCCTCTGCCTCGGTGCTAATTAACCCCTCTGGTAATTTCTCAACCTTTGCATTTCACAATCCCAGGGAGGAAGGCAATTTCCCATCCTGTGAGGATGCCTGAACTCCTGGCTGCTGGGTTGGAAGGAACAGGGCAGGGAAGTGTTGTCCCCTCCTTGTCCCCTCCCCTGAAGCCTGGCCCTTCTCCATGCTGTCCCAACACCCAGCCCTGCCCCAACACAAGACCAAATCCTATTTCTCCCACCCATAGCTGCTGCATCCTTGGATCAGCAGCCTCGTGGCTGCTGTTTAAAATTCAATTAAGACTGATGCCTTAAAATGCAGAGGTTTTTTGGAGCAAAGAGCTGCTTGCAGAGCCCACAGAACACTTTAGGTCTGCCTGTGTGCTATCCCAAACCCAACTGTGGAGCAGTTTAGCAAGGACTCCTCACTGGAAGGGAAGGACAAGCCATTCCCTCCGAGGGGAACAAAAGCCAGATGGCTTTGCTAATTCTGGAAAGCTCTCCTGAAGAAGCTGTCACTCTGCCAACACCCAAAAACCAGTCAAGGACTCCACGGCAGGGCAGGAGGCACCACCACAAGGTCCATTTCCAGGTGGATACTTCCCATCCCAATCCCAGATAACCCCCAGAGCCAAAAACCCCAAAGCAAACACAACCCTGAGCACCCTCTGAGCACCCTAGCAGTGCATTTCTCCAGTTTTTTTTTGTTTTTCCAAGCTGGAAAAGGCTCTGAGGGAAGGGCACAGCACCCCTCAGCAGGGCTGTGCTACCCAGCCCTCCTCCAGCCTGGCATGGGGGGACAGAGCCAGGCTCACGAGAGCCACAGCTGGGATTCCCTGCAGAAAATGGGAAGATTTAAAGGCAGGGAACACAGGCAGGAAAAAGTTGAGAGAGGTTTGAGCATCCTGTCCCTGCATCCCGGGCCAGGCAGGTCCCTCCCAGGCAGGGGACGTGTCCAGCTGTCCCCTGACTCATGTCTGGGGCTCCAAACCCCCAGACGTGGGCTGTGTGCTCCCCTTCAGAGCACAAAAGTGCTTTTTTAGTGGTTTTTTTAGTCTTTGCTGCAGGGAATTCCACCAGAGAGCAGGACCCACCCTGAGGAATAATGATTCTGTGGCTTCTGGTTTCCCTCCTGCCTGCCATCAGCCCTGGGAGCCTGGTGGCACCACCACTGCAGCCCTGTGGGACCAAATGCTGGCACAATTTGGCTTTTCACTTCCACTTCACTCTCCCTGCTTTTCACTTTCCTTTTGCCCCGTGCTTTTCACTTTTCCTTTTTTATCCAGGTCCTTCTTAGAATTGGATTTCTCTGCATTTCACCTCAGTGGGATGGGGAGGAACAGCCAGAGAAAAGCAGCCAGGCAGTGGGGACTGCAGGAAAGGGAAAAGGCAGCCAAGGTGCCTGAAAAAAATAACAAAGCTGCTAAAAACACCTAGAGAGAGAGAGAGAGAGAAATCCTTAAACCAACAGCCTGCTCAGCCACTCTGCCTGGCTATTTTTATATATTTATGTCTGTTGAGCAAACCACAATTTATCTCCTGGGGTTTTTGGGTGCAAAACAATCAGTTCTGGCCACAGAAAGCAGGATGGGGCTGCAGTCCCAGTCTGGAAGGGTGGCTGGACTGGGAGAGGGGCTGCTGGGACAAAAGGCTGCTTTATATTCCCTCCTTCCCTCCAGCCTGGCCCAGCACCGTGCTAGCACAGGCAAAAATCATAGAGAGGCAACAATAACAGGAGAGGTTTCTGCAGCTCTTTTGCAAAGAGGGGGGGAGAAATAATGGCACAGTTCAGGTTTTTAAAGGGGAAAGAATAGAAAGAAAGGAAAGAAGAAGCCCCTGCCAGTCCCACTTCTCTCCACCCCGATAAAGAGAGAACATCACAATAGGAAAATGAAACTTGAGAGCAAAGTCAGCCTTTACATTTGCAAAATGAGCAGTTTTAAACTTTTCTTTTTGAATTGTGTGCTCTGAGCAGATGGCCTGAGCCCCCCCAGCAGATCAGAAACACGTGTGAAGGACCAGCAACCTGAACCACAGGTTTTGATTAAACTGCAGTTCAAATTTCATCCCACTGAAGTGAATATGTTCCCTCTGCAGCAGCAGCTGTGTGGTGGGTCACCCTCAGAGGTGCTTTACAAATGTCCCCACACGCAGCTGCCCCTGCCTGGGTGTCCCTGGGTGCTGATAACCCTGAGGGATCTCAGGGATGCCATGCCTGCCTGCCTGAGGCTGATTTTGGATCTCTAATTCTGGATATTTGTCATTGTGACACCTTCTCATGTCAAGCAGTGCTGACTTCAATCAGCTCCTCCACTGAGAGAGGAAAAAAAATCTCCCAGATTTGGGTAATTCTGGGGGGTTTCTGTCACTCTGCAGGACAGGAGCTGGGGCTGGGTCCCCTGAGGTTCTCACTGGGTTATAAACCTCACAGTGCATCTAATTTGGATCTAATCAACCCATGGCACAAACCAGGCTTGACTGGAAGAAAGAATTCCTCTGCTGGCTGAATTCAGAGCTGCTGGGCAAAGCTGCCCCTTCAATTTCAGGGGGAGAAGGAAAAGAGAAAAAAAGGCAAAAAACCTGCCTGCAGAAAATCCCCCAAAGTGCCTCAGTTTCCTTTGGCTGCTCCCAAACTCCCATGAACCCAGCAAAGAGTCTGAGCTGCTGCTCCCCCTGTCCAGTCTGGACTAAAAGGGGGAAACTGGGTTCTGAGAAGAGCTGGAAAGAGAGGAAAGCAGGGCTGGGGTGTGCTGGGCATGGCCACATCCCAGGAAAGGGCTGGAAGGAGAGGAAAGCAGCTTTGGGGTGTGCTGGGCACGGCCACATCCCAGGGAAGGGCTGGAAGGAGAGGAAAGCAGGGCTGGGGTGTGCTGGGCATGGCCACATCCCAGGGAAGGGCTGGAAGGAGAGGAAAGCAGCTTTGGGGTGTGCTGGGCACAGCCACATCCCAGGGAAGGGCTGGAAGGAGAAGAAAGCAGGGCTGGGGTGTGCTGGGCATGGCCACATCCCAGGGAAGGGGATGTGGAGCTCAGACCTGGGGTAGGTCCTTAGCAAACCTCTCCTGTGTGGGGCTTTAATGGGGCCTCCAGTCTCAACCAGCTCATTTTGAACCCCTCCAAGGATCCCAAGCAGGCCTGGATCTCTCCCTGCAAGGCTCCTACTCAGAGGAAAGGCTTGGAGCAGAGCTGTTGCAGGCATTTCCTAGAGGGAAGCACCTTCCCCACAGGAGCAACCCTTTGTAAAGCCAGGTTACAGCTGCTCACCCCTAAACATTCCCTGTGGGCACCAGAAACCTGGGGAGTGATTTCATCTGAAGCTTTAAAGGCAGCCACAAGGAAGCTCTCTCTTCTCATGAATTCATTAGGATAACCCTGCATTTTTTTGGCTGCTTTCCCCCCAAAATCAAGCCCTGGGTGATCCCTCTGTGCAGCCCCAGGTGTGTCTGTCTGTCCCAATAATTCTTCTGTCTGCTGGCTGATTTCAATCACTTCTGACAGGGAAAAGAGGCTCAGGATAATTAAACTGCTATAAATGTCATGGAAACAGACAGCTCAGGAAAAGAAATCATCCCAGGGCATTGGCTGTGGTGAGCTCTCCTCTGATCAGACCCAGGCAGGCACCAAACATCTCTTTAATGTCCCCACCACCCCTTTCATGTGCCTACCAGCAGCTGAGGGAACCACAAGACACAAATTAGAAGGGATCTAGGCCTGGCTAATCCCAGAGCATCTCTGAGCTTCCCAGTCCCCACAGCTGCTGGAAAAAGATGGGCTGAGGCACCACAAAATGAGCAGTTTTCCTTGCCTTTGTGCCTATCCATGGAAAAAAAAAGAAAAAAAACAAAACCTTCTCCTCAATTTTTCCAGCCCCAAGACAGATGAGGAGGGAAGGGAGCATGTCCAGGTCTCAGCTAAGGCAGATTCCAGAGGGATTTCAGCAGATCCAAGGGTTTGTGGATACCTGCCAGCAGATCCAGGCTGGCACTGCCACCTCAGATGAGCCTTTCCAGTGGCTGCTCCATCTGCTCAACACCCTTGGAATCATTCCTGCCCCTCCAAACACTCTCTGGAGTTATTTTTTCCCCCTCTGTGACCACACAGCAGCCTGGCACTCCGTGATTTCTGCCTTGGTGGCTCCAAATCAGCATTTCTGTCGTTCTACACACAAATTACAGCCCTAAGAATAGAGGCCCCACAATCACCATGGGTGTGCTCTCACTGCTTTTACATCCATCCTTTATGGTGTGGTCCCTGCACAGCTGGTTTTGCCTTCTCCCCCCTCCAGAGGATAAATTCCTAGTGGGAATCCAGAGGATAACTTGGAAAAGAATCCTTGAAAAGCTGCTCAAATGTGAATTTTCAGGGGTTTTTAAATCAAGGCACCTTCCATCTGTTTGTAATGCTAATCCCACCCCCTGAGAGGGACTTCATAGCAAGACATCTCTCAAAACCCCCAAATCCATCCCTCAGATACCTCTGCAGAACTCAAACATGGAGGGTTTTTTACCCTTTCTTTTAGTTATTCTCTATTCCAGAGCTTTAACAAACCACCAGTGTGAAAAACCCCCTCAGCAGCAGTTTTTTTCCAGCAGTTCCTTCCCATTATTTTCCAACAGGAGGTGATTTGGCTCAGGTACATTCACACGGAGTGGTTTTGTTCCCTAATTGAAGCATCAAGTCAGATTATGCTTCTGAAGCAGCAAATGAAACTATTCACCAAAAAAAATCTCTTTATCCTTGCTCAAAACGTTTGCTTGCCTGGATATGCTTATGAAGAATAACTCAGGGAGCTCCTAAAAATGGGATTTTGCAATTTTAGCCTCATCTTGACAGTCAGGAAAAGAAATTTCCATGCAGGGACAAAGCAATGGGGCAGGGTGACACAGTGGTGCTGTCCCTGAGAGCCACCCCGAGTGTCCCATGTGCCAAGCAAGGCTCAAACCCATGGACAGCATCCCAAAAACCCTCATTCAGACCCTCTGGAAAGCTGCATTAAATCATGGCCTGCACATTGTGGGAGGCATTTACATAAAGGGGGAGAGGGTCAGCCTGACCTTCAGTGTCCAGCGTGGAAATTTCAAAAAAAAAAAAAGGAAAAAGAAAGGAAAAATCCCACAAAAGCCCAGCTCAGGCCTGTGCAAACTGAATGGGGCCAAATGAATGGCTGGCATTGTGTGCCCTGCCGTGCCAGCCCTGGAACTGGCACTGAATAATGCTGGGATGGGCAGAGGATGGGGCCAGGAGCAAGTCTGAAAGAATCCCCTGGTTTTGTGTGAGGGGTACCCCAAAGGACACCCACACTCAATACCCAGGCCAGCCTCAAAAGGAGATGTGCTCCATTTGCCTCATCCCACTCATTAGGGATCCCTGGAAGGAGCCCAAGGCCCCGTTTCCCCTTGTCCTGCCCTGCTCTCCCAGCAGCAGGTAGCCCAGGCCAGCCTGGGCTGTGCCACCACGCTGCTGGCACCTTACCCAGGTGCCACCCCACAGCCTGGCTGCTGTCCCCACCTCCAGCCTGTCCACAGGAAACTGCTGAGGAGGCACAGCCTCCAAAACCTCCCCTCGATCCCAAATCCCAGGCTGCCCAGCCTCCCCTTGGCTCCTTGGTCCTGCACACCTGACCCCAATTCCCAATTCCCTCCCCCATCCCGCTGAGTGCTGCCTTTCTCCCACCCCAGACTCCATCCCCTGATGTCACCTCCTCACCCAGCCCTGCTCACACCATTCCAAGTTTCCCCTCTCCCTCCAAATCAAATAATCAGCCAAGAAGCCAGAGCTCTCCTGCAGGAGTTCTTTTTCCATGACATATGTGTGAGGCATCAGGGATGGGTTAAAAACAGATTCCCCCTCACCACAAGCCCAGCACAAAGCTGCTCCTTTGTGTCTTCCCCCTCTGCACCAGTGCCTGGCTCTGGTTTCACCTCGATTTATTTCCCTTTCATCTCTGGAAAATTAGGAATTCTGCTGCCCACAGGAGGATGGATAGGCCAGTGGATTGTGAGGGGGGCTCACAGTGGAAAATAAGGAGTAAAGCAAAGCTTTTGGATTGAGTTACTCATTTGAGAACTCCCTGAGCCCAGGTGGAGGCACTTGCTCAGGTTTTAGTGTAAAAAAAGGGTCACAGAGCCTGCCTGGGAGGTGTTGATCCCAAAGATCCAGGGGGTTTCATTCCCACCTCTGGCCACAGCAGAGGTCAGGGATGCAAAGGGAAAAAGAGGATTTGGGGAAGGTGGGGAACAGGAGAGGCTGGAGGAGCAGCTGCTCTTCAGAAAGGGAGGGGGCAGCAAAGAAATCCCGAGATCCCAGAATGGATTGGGCTGGAAGGGACCTGAAAGTGATCCAGCTCCCCCTGGGCTCACTCCCAGTGCCAGAGGATTCCAGAGCACATCAGGGCATCCAGTCCCACCCCACAGGAGCCTCCTGAAGCACCCAAAACTTGCTTTAATTCCTTTTTTTTTTCTTTTCCCCTCAGAGCCAAATTAATGTGGAAGTGGAGCTGCTGTTTCCTCAGCCCCACAGAGAGGATTTCCAGCCCCAAAAGCCACCCTGAGCTTTCCTCCACACCAAGGTGGCTCAGGACCAAGGGGGGTTTGTGTGCACAGAGGCTTTTAATCAGCACTTGGAACGTTTTCTGCCCCAGGAGGTGAGCACAGAATCCAGGTTTTCAGGATTAAAGGCAAGAGGGGGGAAAAGAGACCCGGCTGCCAAAGTGAGCTGGGGATAGAAATGGGATTACACCCCTCAGCTCGGGGAGATCTGCTGACACACTCAGAAAATGCAACTCAACACCACATTTTGGTTGGACAAGGATTTTCCCTGCATCTGGCTGGCAACAATCACCCAAGCATGGAACAGGGACCTGCTGGGACCACCCCAGGAGGAGGCTTGGGGCAGGTTCCTGTTGCTAATTCCCACCACTGCTGGAAATTTGGCTGCTGGGGAAAGAGCTGGGAATGGAAAGCTGAGCTGGTGTGCAAACAAAGGTGTGACACCTCTCATGCACACACCTTCCTCCCTTGCTTTCCAGGAAACTCCAAAGTGCCCTTTGCTAATGTTCACACCCCAAAGCATTTTTTTCAGTTGGGTTTTTCTTTTTTTGGCCATGAAAAATGGTTTGGGTTTCATTTAACTCCACGCAGCATCCACCACCTTAAATTCAGCAGTTTAAAAAAAAATGAAATCTTGCCTTGGAGTTGGACTTGGATGATCTTTGGAGAAACCTGATCTTTTTTGTGATTTTTTTTTAAGCATAAAACCTGCATAGTTCCATGAAATAGTGCCCCAACTTTTCATCCCAAGGAAGGGAGCTGGGTTTATGCACCCTGGGCCCTGAAAATCAGGTGTGAAATTCATCCCAGAAAGGAGGTTCTCCAAAGCAAACCCATGAAGGAACAGGACTGGATGCAGTGGAGGCTGAGCATCCCCAGAGCTCAGATCTCACCTTTCTGAGCATCCCCAGCCCAGATTTCACCCTTGATTTCACCATTCTGAGCATCCCCAGCTCAGATCTCACCTTTCTGAATATCCCCAGCCTGGATTCACCCTTGGATTTCACCTTTCTGAGCATCCCCAGAGCTCAGATCTCACCTTTCTGAGCATCCCCAGCTCAGATTTCACAGTTCTGAGCATCCCCAGCCCGGATTCACCCTTGGATTTCACCTTTCTGAGCATCCCCAGCCCAGATTTCACATTTTTTAATATCCCCAGCATGGATTCACCCTTGATTTCACCATTCTGAGCACCCCCAGAGCTCAGATCTCACCTTTCTGAGCATCCCCAGCCTGGATTTCACAGTTCTGGATATCCCCAGCCCGGATTCACCCTCGGATTTCACCTTTCTGAGCATCCCCAGCCCAGATTTCCCCTCTCTGAGCAGCAAGCTGGCAGAAGGGCAAACCAAACCCGCAGATAAATTTGCTCCTGCGAGGCATCAAAGCCTCAGGAGAACCTTGCAGTGCTTGCAGCCATTCCAGAGCAGGGAACAGCACCCAAAAGTCACTTTCAGCAGTGATTTTTCCCCACACTTTTCCCTGCAGTGGCCAAAGCTCTGTTTGTTCAAGCAGGTCTGACCTCCTGAAGCCCAGCCAGCGCTGGCTGCGTGTGCAGAACAACGAGCCCACGGTCAGGGATTCATTTTCCATGTTCTTGCAGGGGATAGAAAACTCCCAGACACCCCAATCCCCATCCAATCTTCTGGATAAATCATTAGGAATCCCCTCTTCCAGCTCCCATCCCAGGGGGATGTGTTTATTGGGAACATTTCCATTTCAGCCTGCTCAGCCCTGTCAGAGGGAGGACTACACCTGCACGCTGGGGATGGCTGCAGTGGGCTTGGATTTTCCTCTGGGTTTTGGCAGGCAGCCCAGGCTGCCTCCAAAAATATAAAAAAAAGGACTGGAAAGACCTCACCACGTGTGAGGAACATGTGTTTCATTTGTTCAGGCCTCAGTGATGAGGGAAGGGGGTGAACACGGAGTCAGCCCAGAGGTTTTTTGGTTAGGAAGGGTTTTTACTCTGTCCTTCTCTCAGAAAAGTGGGAAAAAGGCAGGAAAATAGCAAAGGAGGTTGCAATTGCAGAGAAGCAGCAGCTTGAGCACCACCAGGTTGACAAGGCCACAAGCCCTGATCAGCCTCATCATCCTCCTCCTCCTGCTCCTGGGGTTTGGCTCAGATGAGCCTTTACTTCCTACAAATTCACTGCAACAATCCAAACCCACCACCCTTTTGTAAATAAAAAAGGATTTTTTTCCCTAGTTACAGGCTTCTGCTGCAAAAAAAAAATTTAACTTTTATGCAAATAGGACTAATTGATGAAGAACCTCCCAGGTAGAGCAAGGTTCCCAAGTGAGCAGGGAAGGGGAACATGCCCTGCTTTGGGCCAGGGCTCCCTGTCACGCTCTGCTCCCAAAAATCCCTTTTCCATCTTGCTCAGGGACGCTGCCAAAAACCTTCAGCTGGAAACTTCTCCCCCAAAGCACAAGGATTTGGCTTTTCCCCGCTGCTCAAAGCTGAGGAAAATCATCTTTCCCAATCACATCCATTTGCTGCTCCTTCCCAAACCCCTCCGTGGTTCTTTCCCTGCCCCTGAAACTCCATCCTCGTGCCTGCAGATCCACAGCAGCCCTGCCAACCTCGCAGTGATGTCACTGGAGAGAGGAGCAGCTTCCCAGCATTACATCAGCCTGTCTGGGCTCAGCAATCAGCCTCCTGCTCCTCAGACTTTCCATGGAAGAAATTCATCCCCCTCCTCCCTCCTCCCATCCAAGGAGGGGGGAAACAAACCCCGAATGGAGCCGGGGCTGGAAGAGAAGCGACCCCGCACCTCGGAGCATCCAGCACCCCAAAGGAGCCTGGGGCTGCTGCCTGCCAGCACTGACACACACAAACCTGCCAGGGGATGTCAGGAACAACCAGCCACAGCTCCCAGATCCCACAGACTCCCTGGGGGAGGTGGGAATTCCTCCAAAGGATGAGTTTTACATCCCAGAAATCGCTCGGTTTTCCTCTGGTTTTTGGTTGTTTTTTTATTGCCCCTTTCTGCAGGAGGGACCCCAGGCCAGGGAAAGGGGACACAAGCTGCCTGTCCCCTCCAGGCCAGCAGGGATGGAGAGCCCTGCAGCATCCCAAACTCATGGCAGAGCCCAATTTCCCCTCAGCATCCCTTTGGGAAATGCTCCTCCAAACCAGCTCCCCTGCAGGTACCCAACCTCCAGGCTACAAACTGCTTATTTGGGGGATAATATCCAAAAAAGTGTTGATTTTCCACTGGCACATCCCAGCTCCAGTGCCCAGGAGCAGCAGGGTGTCAGCGGTTCCTCAGACAGGGATGAGGTCCCACATCCTCCACCAGGAATTGGTGGCATTAATCCTGTATTTTCAGGCCTGAGCGCCTCATTTCCTCAGCATTTCCCACCCTTTGCCAACAAAACCCTCCAAAGTGCCATCCTGGCCCAAAACCTACCCAAATCACCAAATTCCAGACTGGTTTGGGCTGGGAGGAACATGAAAAATTCATCTTTTCCACCCCCAATGGTGGTGGTGGCACCTCTTAAAACCGAGCCTTAAACCTGGACAAGCTCTAAGACCACGCAGCTTCCTAAGGCTGATGTTTCACTTGGCACTCTGAAAAGATAAATGACAGACTGCAGGAGTGTTTGAAACATCAATAAAAGCACTTTTATGATCTGTTTGAACAATAAAGTGCTTTGTAAGCTATCAGAGGCCCGCAGGCATTCGATAGCAGCAAACTGCACTAATTATCCACACATGCCAGCACAGTTGCTTTGACAGTTCATGAAATGGAATTTACCACTGACCAAACCAGAAAAACAAACAACACACGGAAAAACCAACCCCAAAACCACCCCCACCCCAAAAAAAAAAGGAAAAAAAGTGTATTTTGTAATCATGACTAACGAGGCTCCATCATTACAGGCAAGGCTGACCCAGTCACCAAGCTTGAGTGCAGGCCAGATGGCTGAACCTGCAATTACCCAGCGGATGGGAATGGAAAACAAGAGTTTCAGCAGAGTGTATGCAAACAATCCAGCTGATGTTTCCAGCCAGGCTCTCACTTTCCTGGCTGGCACCTGGCACTGAGGGGTCAGAGGAGCCAGCGCCACTCCGGGGTGGAAATGAAAGCACAGAGTCACTTTTACAAGCTGGTTTGCAATTCTCATCGTGGCCCAGGTGCTGCCCTCCCTCCCTGATAAAAGCAGATGACGTCCCTGGGCACCTGTGTAAGGTGATGCTGTGGCTGAGGTGCTGCCAAACGGGGCCAAATTTCACATTTTTGATCAGATCGACTGCGGCACCAAAAACCTCCCTGCTAATTGCAAACCCATCCAGAGGCACAATCCTCAATAACTGCAGACATTTTCTAGGCAGCACTGCTCTCCTGGAAGAGCCCAGAGCAGTGATTTAATCCATAGGTCTCAAGTGCACCATTTTAAAGAGGATCCTTTAGGGAAAAAAAAAAAAATTAAAAAAAAAATAAAATGAGGCAAAGCAGAAGGAATGACGAGAAAACCAGCAAGCAAATGGAGAATTATTAGGAGACTGGGGAAAGCTACAGACATCTTCAATAAAGATCCCTAAATGCTGGCTCAGGAGGTTTTATTTTCCATCCTCTCACACTGTGGTATATGGTGGTGGTGTAAAACATCCCCTCTTTGCACTCCCTGAAAGACTGCACAGCAAAGGAGGTGAAATCAGATTTGGCAGGGCCAGCAGAGCAGGCAGCCAGCTCTGTAAATTACCTGCTTTCAGCAGCCTGCCAAGGAAGGGAGAGAGGAATTGGGAACATGGATCCGTGGTGCATCCTGACAGACAAATCCAGGTTAGTGAAGAACAGGAATTTTTAAAGATGGTTTTTGAAGTTTAATGAAAACTTCATTAATCTGGGCTTTCCCTGCTCCTTCCCGAGCCTCTGGGCTGAGCCTGGACCTTGCAGGATGTGAGGCTCCAGCTCTGAGCTCATGGGGAGCTCTGGGGATGCTGCTGCTTGCAAGATAGCAGAATCCCAGAAATATTTAGGTGGGAAAAGGCTCCAAGATTGAGTCCAACCTGTGCCTGCCCCCCATCTTGTCACAAACCCTGAGTGCCACATTTGGGTGTCTCTTGGACACCTCCAGGGCTGGGGACTCCAAACCTCCCTTCTCAGCCCATTCCCGATGCCTGGCCACCCTTTCCATGAAGAAATTCTTCCTGAATCAGGGAATGTCTTGCTTCCCCTCTATCAGAAGTGTTCCCCCACACCTGGGCACTGTGGATGTTTGCACAGGAGCCTCCTGCCACCAGGAGCAGCCAAGACAGAGGTGCTGGGGCAAAGTTGGCTCTAAATGTGAACTAGAGGTGGGTTTAGACCTGAGGAGCTGACAAAAACCTAACTTAAATCAGCAGCAATTTCTCCAAGTTCTCTGCAGCCCAGCACATCAGTCCTGGGAGGAGAGACAGAGTAAATCTCCTCCTGGAGTAGGCAGAGCTGTCTGATGTGTTAGCAGCAGGTCTGCCTGCAAGAGGAGGCTCTGAAACTTCCCCATCCCCAAAACCAGCAAAAACCACCACAAAATGCACCCACGTGTACAAAAATGTACTTTTATTTCTACCCCTTCCACTAAAGCAGAAGCTTTTGATCCAACCTCACAAGCTCAGAGCAAAATAACCAACAAAACTTGGAAAATAAGAGCATTTCCCAGAGAGGCAAGAGCTGGGGAGGGAAGGAGAACACCCTGACGAGAGTGAAATGAAATCTGGGATGATCAACCCCAGGGATAATTGGGTTTTTTAAGTGTAAACAAGGCCCAAGATGAAAAGAGAGGTGGCATTTCAACCCCAGGAGCAGCTGAAGGGCCCCGATGTCTGGGCTGGGAGCATTGATGTGTCTGTCCTGCTTTGTCCTGGGCTGCCTTGGAGCTCTCAGCAGCCCTAAGAGCACCTCTGGCACCCTGCCCGGCCTCTCTGGCTCATCCCAAATTGCTTCCCCTCCATTTCTGATGGTTTGATTTCACTCGTGGGCTTCAGGAAAACAAACAAAAAAAAAAATCACAAAGGAGGAGAGGAAATCAAAAGCAGCATCTTTCAGCACCCTCCAGGGTGCTGTGTCCTATCCCAGGACAGGCTTTGGCACAATTTTTGTCAGCCCCTCCTGGCCACAGGTGCTGAGATCAGAGGAATCCACTTTTTTATTTTGGGTTTTACAGCACCAGCCACACCACTGAGACACAGTTATGGCACTCAGCTGCACAAAATTAACTCCTCTTGTCTTCTAAAGGAGCCAAAAAGGACCTTAAAAAGCAATATATTCACGCCCTGAGCTTTTCCACACGTGGGAAAAGTCAGTTCAGCCACTCCAGGCACTGCTGCAAACCAAGAGGGTCAAAACCCCACTTAACTTGTTGGACAAGGCTGCAAAATTTTACACAGATGAACCAAAAAAAAACTGGCAGCAAAAGCAGTCCCTCGTTCCTAGGCTGTCCTCAGGTTTTGCCAAAACCTACCCCATTTTTTACCCATGTCCACACCATGATTTAATGATGCCAACTCCAGCCCTGGAGCCAGGGGCTGTACAAGGCTTTTATCAGCACACAACAGCCCCAGGCTGGCAAATCAGGGGACAAAATGGGAAATGCAGCAGGAAAATGGAGCAGCAAGGGCTGAACAAAGCTCATTTTGCTGGAGCAACACAGAGCAGAAGAACAGGGCTGGGCCCCTCCCTGCTGCAGAAACCAAATTTCTCATTGAGCTTCTTCCCTGAGATGCCTCCAGACAGCCCCACAAAGGGGTTAAATATTCAGCCCAGGGGTGGAAATACTTCCCTGCCTCAGACTTTGGGCATTTCCCCCCTCCAAAGATCCCCCAGCTGTGGGATATGGGATTCCCCCATTCCCTGCTGGATCCAGGTGTGACAGACCATGGGCACAGAATGGGCATCACCAGGATGGTTTGGGAATTCTTCCTGGCTTTCAGGCTGAAAATGCTTTTTTTTTTTTTTCTGCAAAAGAGCCTTTCCCAAGCTTCCCCCTCTCTCTATCCCTACGCTCAACCACCAGACTTGGTTTCTAATTCATATTTAAAGTAAATGAAAAGGAGGTTTTTTTCCCTCTAAAAGTGAGACACATTTGCATGGCTTCACTCCCCCAGTGCTGCTGCAGCACAGGAACACCTCTGACTGCAGCAGAGAACGTTCATCCCCCACCACGGGCTGGAGTTTTGTCCTTCCCTCTCTCCCTGCAAAATAAACCAAAATCCCTTTGCAGTCTCATCCCCTCGGACACAGCTTGAATCCTCCCAACCCTGCAAGAGCCCATCCTGCCATCTGTAAACTCCTGTTTGCAACAAACCCAGCACAAAACTCAGCTTGTCCAAGCTGGGCTCAGGGCTTGGCCCCTTTTCAACCCTCCCCAGTCCTGTACAGAGACCCTCACAGCCTCCCAGCTAATTGAATTTTAATGAGAGGAAGTCATTTTTCCACTGGAGGAATGTTTTGCTAGAGAAATATTTTGAAATTCCTCTAACCTTTCCTGCCAGGCTTTTTTAAAGTGTTTTTTTGGGGGTTTTTTTGGGTTTTTTTTGCAGCAGAACACGAGTGAGGAAGTTCCCATCCAGGCTCTGAGCTGCTTCCCTCACAACCCCAGCCCTTCCATAATTACAGCTTCCAAAACAAAAAGTGTTTGGGGCTGGTTTGATTTCAGTCCTGACGAGGAGGATATGAATTCCCACATGTGTGAGACAGAGCCAACCCCAGCCCTGTCTCCAATCCCAATCCCACCTCACTGGGTTCTTTTAATTTCCAGCAAAAGTGACAAACACATCAGAGCAGAAAACCCCTGTCCTGGTTTAGGGCAAATTTGGGAGAAAACAATACAAAAAAATACAAATACAAATATACAAGCATCATAACACCACCCTGGGACAACCTCCTGAGCTGGGGTTTGCAGGCTGGGTGGGACAGCAGCAGCTTCATCCCCTGCATGCTCCAGGAACCCTCAGCTTTCCAGGAACACAGAAATTGAGCCCTTTGTTCTGAGCCTGCACAGTTTCTGCTTAGCCTTGCAGAAAGGAGAAAGGAGGGGCCAAAGGAAATGGAGTTGCTGAGATATGAAGGAAATTAGGTTCTAGTCCACTGCCTTCAGAAAAGCTTCTTCCAGCCCAGTGAAAGCTGCTGGTGGCTGCAGTGGTGCGTGAGGAGGGGACCAAAATAAAGAAAAAAAGGATAAATATCAGAACTAGAGGGGGTTTATATCCACCTCGTGCAATTTCAGTCCATGCAAGACAAAGAAAAATAAGTATTTTCTAATGACCCAGTTCTCCTAAGTGCCAGCAAGGTCTTGTAGCTGCAGCTCACAGCCAGAACAGGCAAGAGGCTCCTTTGTACCCCAAACCTGAGGAGGTCCTGATGCCTTGGGAAAGCTGACTTAGAGCAGAGGCTGGGCAGAGCTAAAGAATAAAGCAGGGATTTATTCAAAGGATCTCCTCCAGGGATGCACCTTGGGCAGCACAAGAGCCCAGCCAGGGCTGCACCCAAGATGAACCAAAATGGCCCCAAAATGCCCGGC
>JAYDZK010000051.1:3041173-3062964 GCA_034509185.1 Euphonia xanthogaster
GCTGAGATTTGGATCATTTGTCCTTGGTGCCCAGCTGGAGCAGGAATTGTTTTGTCTCCCTGCTCTGTGCAGAGCTCCCCATCCCCTGATATGAAGCTCAGAATTACACACTAAAGAAGCACAGAATGTGAAACACAGAAAAGCTGAACCTGAGGCATCAGTCCCCACAGCCCATCAGGATTTAAAGTCTTTTGAGCAAGGGAACCATGGCCATGGAAAGGGCCAAAAGAGGAGCAGGGAGCAGCCATGAACACCTGGGTTCAATTCCCTCCCTGGCAGAGGAATCAGCTGCCCCAAAGTCAGGTGAGCCCTAAAAGCCACCTGGGAACCCCCCAGCTTTCAGGGGCACTTCTGGAAATCCTGTTATTTCACAAAATGAAAATGCAGGATTTTCATCCAGCCTGGGTGGGACACCAAGTCCTTCCAGCAGCTCTACTGAACCTGAGCTGGAGAAGAACTCTCCACTTTTATGCAACAAGTCCAAATCCAGCATCCAGTGCTGAAATATTTGGCAGAACGTCCCACACTTGTGAAAGACACTCCAGTGCCCATTAAACCCAAGTTTTACTTTCCATTCTAATTGTTCAACTTCCCAGGGAACGTCTCTTAATTTAATACCATTCCAAGGTCCAGGCCTCACTCTGTAACTGGGATTTTGGCAGATCTGTCCAGCCCAGGCATTCCTGCTCTGTTTACAGCAGATGTTGGCAATATTAAACAGACTGGAACTTTCCCTCTGAGTGACAGCAAAATGCAGGCAAGAACTGGCTTTGCTATGGCTCTGATTAGCCAGGGATAGGAGATATTCCCATCCCTTTGCTGGGCTGGGGAGGCCCAGGAGATCCAGCTCTTCCTCTAAATAAATTCCATAGAAATAAAGAGCTAGAGATCAACAAGGCTTGATTACACCCCATTGCACTTGGTGCTTTTAGGAAGCAATTCCAGCTCACAGGAAAGATCAGGAACGGGATTCTCATCCCCCAGAAAGCTTCACAAGTGCAGCACAGGACAAAAGTTGATTTTGCCAGGGAAATGCAGACACTAAAATGCTGCTGAATTATGGCAAAAAGCTTCTCCCATCTGTACCCTGTCTATAAATAATGCTCTGCCTCTCTGCTTCCATCACATGGGAACATCCCACCCCTCAGGAATTTGCTTTGCCTTCGGAAGCAGAGTGTGGGAGGTGACAACCAAGCCAACCAAGCTGTCAAGGAGAGTCCCCTCGTGTCATGGAGCAAAAGAACCAAGAATCCATGGGCAATGAGTGGAAAAAGAGCAAATTCCTACAGCTCCAGGGTGAGCTGGGCTTGGGAAGGAGCTGCTTCCCTCAGCCTTCACTCACTGCCCCTGCAGCTCTAAATCCCAGCTCGGGGATGAATGAAAACCTTGTGAGCCCTTCCCAGTTTCAATGTGCCAAGAGCCACAAAAACCCAGTGTAGAGATGGTCCAGAACCCCAGTAAGGGCTTGAAACCAGACAAGCAGAGGAGCTCACTCCACCAAGGTCACCTGGCCCACAGTTTTCATCAGCGCCACAAAAAGTCAAAATAAAAGCGTAAAAATCACAAACAACAGCGTTCTACTACGTAAAATAAAAACAACCAAAAATTCAAAAATGAGCTGGAAGTGTCTCATCATCCCTGTGGAACAGCTCCAGAGCTGCTCCTTGCCGTGGCTCACCTCAAAGACCTCCTCATCCAGTATCCTGGTGCCGAACACGATGATGCCGTTGGTGTCGATGATGGGGTGCTCGCTCCGGTCCAGGAACTTGGTGATTTTCTTTTTACAATCCAGAACCAGGGTGACGTTTTTCTTCTGCACACTCAGAGCCACTCGGTGCCACCTGTGAGGACACAGCCCACAGACGTGTCAGGCTCAGCCCTGGGCTTTGCAGGACAAGGCAATGACTGCACAAAAAATGAACTTTCAGGAATTGCTGCTCTCATGGAAATCCTCCCTGGGCAGAGCCTAAAGGGTTGGTCGGCAAGAGAAATGCTGATTGACAGCTTTCATCCCTCCAAATCAGGCAGGAGAGGGCCAGCTCTGGCTTCAGCAAGAAGCAGGGATAAAACCACACTGTTGTCTCCCTTTTCCACCCTCTTTTTAAGCCCTGCACAAGCCTCAGCGTGGATTTTGCCAGACAAACTGATTTTTTAAGGCCCTTAGCAGGAAAATCAATGTTCCTATCCCCACAAGTACCAGCCAGCAGCACTGACTGCTCATTTACAATTCTTACAGATGTCAAATTAATCCACCAAAGGCCAAGATGACAGACTGGGGGGGCACCTGTCAGCTTCCAGGGGTGTGCAAATACATTTCTATAGGCACAATTCCCATTTAATACAATGTTCAACATGCTGGCATGGATACAAACAATGAACTGTTTTTTTCCTTGGTGCACAAAATGTCACTTACTTGCCATCTGCTAGGTTAATGCCTCTAAAGAGAGGATAGTCTTCTGGGCCTGGCTTTCCTGTATGGTCTTCATACAGGAATACAGGAGATCTACCCAACTCCACACCAATTTGCTGGATCCCTTGCTCATTGTAAATTGAGATCAAGAAGGACTGACCTCCTTTCTTCGCTTTTACAGTGGTTAGAATGGAGAAGTCCTCTGGGAAGGGGGAAGCTGGAGTGGAAAAGCAAAGAGGTTAGTGAGGTTTCCTCAGAAATAACCCCTACATCAACAGTGCTGTTGTCTGAGAAGCCATGGCTGGTTTGTCTCCAGGTGTGTGCACATCAGCAGCCCTAAATGTTTACCTAGGGCCAGCTGAAGATGTGGCTTTTCCCCAAATACTCTGGGGTGAAACCCCTGTGCTGGGGAAACAAAAGTTCCACAAAAGTTGTTGGCTTAAATTTGTATTTTTTGCACCCATCCCTTCCGAAAGAAGCTCTCCTAAAGCTCTTTAGGACACAAGGCAAAAACTTTCATGGGGTGCTCCAAATGAATTTAAGCTATCCAAGGGACAGAGGAAATCAAGCATCAACACAATCTCGAAGGGTTTTTATTTAAGGGAGCAGAGAATTGCATCAGGATTTGTTCATTCCAGATGAGAGCAGAGGATTTTGTGGTTTTGGCTTTCAGGGTTGCTGCAGGCACACAGAAAAATCTGAAAAAGGAAATAAATCTGGCAATCAATGGAAAATGCTAATCTGTCTGCTTATTAGACAGCATCTCATTCCCTGACCTTTCCTCCTCTCAGGAAAGAGCTGTGTTTGATCACAGGTGATTTCTGTCTTTATTTCTGCAAGGTTTGGAGGAGCCATTAAAGTCTGTCAGTGCAGGGTCAATCTGCAAGGCCAGGCAAACACATTTCAAGTTTCAATCTGAGCATCACCCTCTTGCAGAAACCCAAATTCCTCCCCCCTCTTTGGGTTTCCCTGCTGTTCAGACTGAAAAAAAAAAATGAGCCCAAACTGAAAATCCTGGATGCACATCCCAAAGAGGGCAGCTTGAAAACCACCAGGAGCATTCACAAAGAAGAATTCATGATCAAAATACACACACAACCCCCTGATGCTGCATTTCAGAGCGTGGGGCTTGCAGGGAATCTCCCTTTGGAGCAAACCAAGGATTGCTTTGTACCTCTGGAGAAATCCTGCACCCCAGCAGGGCAGAGCAGAGCAGGGCAGCCCCAGCGTGGGGTTTGTTACACGTGTGGCACTGCTGGCACCCAGGGAACACAGGGATCCTGTTTAAACTGCAGATGTGCAGCCAAATAAACCACAAAAACCATCGAGCTCAGTGCCCAGAAGCTGCAAATAGATTTCCTTCACTACTTTAGGCTTTTCCTAGGGGGGTTTTCACCCAGGGAGGGGATGAGGAACGTGGCAGTGGGGAGTTCTTGGCACCACAGCAAAGCTGGAGCTCAAACACAGAAGCCCTGAGCTCATCCCCCTCCTCTCCTGACTGGGAGGTGCTTTAATTTTTAGGAACAAAGTGTTTTTAACGTATTTATTTTCCTTACAGCAGGGAAGGGGATGAGGCAGGAGCTGCATCAAAACTGGAACTGCTGCAGAGCAAAGGGAGAATTCCAAGGGGATAACTGAGGGTACCTATGGAGAAACACTTTGTACCAAGTTAATCCCCCTCACCTTGGGTAAATAACATTTGGGAAGCAGCAGAAAGCAGCAGAGAGGCCTCCCAGTCAGGAATTAAATGCCATTAGATTCTGATTTATCCCCAGGACTCAGCCCCAGATATTTGGCCAAAGCAGCTCTGGTTTTGGTGCCTCCCTGAGCTTCATCTCCCTCCCCTGTGCACAAACCCTCCTGGAGGACTGAGTCAGGACCACACGCCTTCCTGGCTCCAATTACAGCCTACAGATTTGGGCCTTTTATGTAAAATAGTTCATGTCCAAAATTTCATTATGAACCCACAATACAGTACCTTTCAACTTGGACAAGCTGCCAACTCATTAAAAAGCTGCTTTTAATTTTTTTTTCCACTATTATCAAAATGTCTCCATGGTGATGTGAGTCTCTCAACCCAAATAATCATAATGGATGAATTATAGCTGACATTACTCTGTTACTGCTCTGCTGTCCTGGCAAAACAACAATGCCTGCACTGTCAGAGGCAGAAATGACCCGGGCTGCTGAACGAGGGATGAAAACACATCCCCACACACACCAATACTGATAAATACATGGCCATAAATACACCAAGCAGGGAGAAACTGACCCAAATCCCTCCAAAACAATGGAGACACCCCTCCAACAAAGGCTTTGGGATGGAGTCCTCCTCTTGGATTCACTCCTCAAACGAGCTCACGCTGGGAGATGCTGGCATCCCTCGCTGGGGCTGGCTGGCATCCTCCTCCCACCCCGTGGCCAAAGCCTCCCAAACCCACCCTGTGAGACCCCCCCAGCACGGGGCTGGAGCCCCCAATCCTGCTGAAGCTGCAGGAGCTCCAGGGTCGGCATGGCTGAATCCATGGGATGCTCCAGTGGATGAGCCAGGGTCAGGCTGAGCAGCTTCTTGCTTGAGCACGGGGATTAAAGGCTCTTGTAGAGCCTTGTGGTCTTCAGAACAGGGCAAGTTTGGGCCTTCTCCTAATCCAGGTGTGCCCAAACACAGCCCAAACCAGAGTCCTGCTCCTGAGACCTTCCCAATCCAGGTGTGCCCAAAGACAGCCTAAACCAGAGTCCTGCTCCTGAGACCTTCCTAATCCAGGTGTGCCCAAACACAGCCCAAACCAGAGTCCTGCTCCTGAGACCTTCCTAATCCAGGTGTGCCCAAACACAGCCTAAACCAGAGTCCTGCTCCTGAGACCTCCTTCCCAATCCAGGTGTGCCCAAACACAGCCCAAACCAGAGTCCTGCTCCTGAGACCTTCCTAATCCAGGTGTGTCCAAACACAGCCCAAACCAGAGTCCTGCTCGTGATCTAGGAAGGGCAGGAAAGCTTGAGCTGCTGTCCAGCAAAAATCAGAAAAGCAGTGAGCTGATCCCATTCCTGACACAAACACAAAGGGAAAAGTGGCATTTCCTGAGCCTTTCCCCCTTTCCTCTTCAAAGCAAAGCTGGTTTCCAGTGGTGTCACCAATTTCTGGCCTTTTCCCTCAGCTGAGGAGACTCTCAGCTGTGCAATGACTTGTTTTGCTCAGGGGTGACTGTTCAGGCTCTAACAGATTTCTGAGAAGGCAAATGACAGCTGCAAATTTGATGGAAGCACACAAATGACATTTTGCTGGCTGCCACTGAAACCCTTGCCTTTCTTTTTCTCTTGCTTTTCTTCCTGGAAAAGCACAGGTTTTGTTGGGAAGCAGGATTTCTTCAGGGAGCCAGGACAAAAAGCATCTCAGCAGATTTTTTTTTTCACTCATTTGAGCATGAAAAAACAAGTTTTGAGTATGTGTGTATATATATACACACACATACATCTTGCTTTGCTGGCTGTGGCAGCAGAATGCAAAGGCCATGAAATTACATCTTAGAAAAGCACCAACTTCTAATTAGCAGAAAATATTCTGTGCAGAGCCCGTTTGCCAAGGGTGCTGTGGAGCAGAGAGGGAAAGCTCTGCTCCAACCCACCCTCCTGGTGACACAAAAGCCCTAAAACCACATTCCCCTGGGACACTGCCCTGCAATTTCCTTGTTATCTTTGTCCCCTCTCTCATCTGGGGGTGGGAGCTGAAGTCACATCTCGTTAAAGAGATGAGGAAACAGCCATGGATCTGCTGGGAGTTCTTCACTTGGCTCTTCCCTCTTTCCTGAGCAAGCAGCAGAGGAGCCTCAAGGGCTCTGGAAGTTTTCAAAGTGGGACTGAGCTGCTTCAAACACCCCATGGGTGTCCGGGAGATGAAATGATGGAAAAGCTGCTCCATAACTCCATCCTGATCTTCCCACCCAAGGAAGATGCAAACCAAGAACTCAGTGAGGGAGAGGGCATAGAAGCAATAAGGTATAAAAGAGACAACCAAGAAAACCTGCAACACTGAGCTCTTTCCTGAGACCAGGATTGAATTTTCTCCAGGATTAGTTTTCTTCAGGACTCAGCTCTCCCCTGGACCAGGACTCAGCTCTCTGTGCTTGAGTTCCCTAGGGCAGACCTGCTGTGATCCAATCCCTTGTTAAACAATCATCCAGAAGGTTCCAGCCTTGTTTTTACCCCTCCAGCTCAGCACCATTTGCTGGTTTCTGTTACATCAAAGTGACCAGGCAAGACTCCACAGTGGCTACAGAAGCTGCTGGCAAGCTCTCAGATCCACTCCAGCTGCATATTCCAAACTGGAACATTTCCTTTGAACACTTTGGAGCTTGTAGACACCAGGCCTAAAACTTGAACTCATTTCAGGAGCGTGACAGGAAGGGACAGGAAGGCACAGCCTGTCCAGCTGGGCACACAATGACTTCATCTGTGATCAGGAAGAACTTCCCTGCCCTGGGCAGCAATAAAGACAAATTTAGGGTCTGGTTTGCCATTCTGCAGACATTTAAGCCCAGCTTTAGGCCAGACTGAGCAGCTCCTTTGCTAAGGGCTGCCCATGCAGTGAAGCCCAGCCTGCTCTCACCTGTCCTCACATCAGGCTCAGTTTTCAGGTGAGACCCAGCCTGTGCTCCTGCTCACCATGGATTAAAGACAATTATTGTCACAGCAGGATCACGATGAGGGCTGGAAATAACCTCAACAAGGAGGGAAGCACAGGAGGGGAGGGCTGGGAGCACATCCTCAGCCCAGCCTCCAAGTCCTCACCTGTGCCTCTGCCAGGCTGGGGCTGAGGGATGCCCTGCTGGATTGGGAACACTGATGGTGGAACAGCTCTGAGTCAGCCAAGCCTTTCATCCCCTCCCAAGCACTGAGGGAGGCTGTGTGAGCCTGCTCTGCTGAAATCCCCTCCTGCCTCCCACACCAGGCACAAGCACCTCCTTTCCTCTCCTTTCCTTTTTCCTTTCCTTTCCTTTCCTTTCCTCTCCTTTTTTTCCTTTTTTTCCTCTCCTTTCCTTTCCCTTCCTCTCCTTTTTCCTCTCCTCTCCTTTCCTCTCCTTCCCTTCCCTGCCTCAGCAAGGGCACTTTTCTCATCCAAGCCCTGCCATGCCCAACCCCAGCATTCCCCCAGGTGAATCAGGGACACCTGGATGGCTTGGGGAGGAAGAATTCTGGTGCTGACAGCATCTCTCAGGCAGGGGAGGGGTTTGGGTCCATAATTTCTTCTTACAAACCCATTGTGATAATGCCTTGGCCTGAAAAATTCAGCTCAGGCAGCAATAAAATGGGCAGTGCTCTCCAAGGGCTTTGTGCCTTCCTCTGATGAGCCTCCCACCCCTCCAAACAACTTTTCTCAGGACATCTGTTCCTGTGGGCCGGCCTCAGTTATTTTTATCTGGTGATTATTTGTGTTAGGGCAGACAGCAGAGCCCCAGAGCCAGACCCCACTGAGCCTGGCACTCCCCAGGCACAGAACAAAACCCAGCCTGGGCTCCTCTGCTCTGTCCCCAGCTGGTGTCACCCTGTGAGTGAGAGAGGAGCAATTTCCCAAGCTGGGAGGGAGCAGAGGTGGCCCTGGCCACCTCCCCTGCAGTGACAGCACCACCTCGTGCAAACACAGGGATAAAAGGACATCATGTGATGGCTGGAAATGTGCAGCCCCCTGAACCAGCAGAAGCACTGCAAGCACGCTGGGGAATGAAGGGAATCAGACATTTCCATGGGACAAATCAAAAGCTGGACTCACCAGGATACAGCTGCTTTGTTGGGGCACTGAGCTGAGCATCTTTTGTTACTCTGTAAGCAACATCTGCTTCTTTTGAAGATCTTCTGCTTGTGCAAAACCCCGTGGTTTTTGTGATGCCATCGGGTAAATTATGAAACTCTAACACCTTCAAGAGGTCTGCAGGTTCAGCTGCAAAGAGAAAAGGAGAAAGAAGAATTAGGAGACAACAGGGGTGGCACTGCTGGGCTCCAAATCAGGCAATTGTCACAACCTTACACTCAGCTAAAATGTGCTTTCAACTCTCCTTCCCCTGACTGTTCTTGAAGGCAAATTTTTAGAGGAAAAGATGCCCTAAACCCTGCTGATCCTCCAGGATATGTGCAATAACAAACAAGGATTTCAATGCAATCCATCACACCTGTCAGTCACAGAGCTCAGCACAGCCAGCCCTGCTTCAGCCACTGCAGGCCAGGGAAATACTTTCTCCCCTCAATCATTATCCAAAGCTTCATTTCCCCATCGTAATTTTTGGTTTCCCCTCCTAAATCCCATCTTCCCTGGCCAAGGGAAAAGAAGGAAAAGAAATAACTATTATTCACCCCCTCAAAAAAACCAAAACCCAATGAAAAAACATCAAACCAAACAACCCCAAACAAAACAAACAAACAAAAAAACCCTACAGAAAACCCCAAGAACCCAATGGAAACATTGCTCTGGAAATTCAGTGCAAGATGGGAGCTGCAGGTCCTGCAAATCCCAGCCTCAGCCAGAAGTCTTTAACCCAAGCCATATTTATGCCTGTAAGAATCATTTTGAACACCTTGAACACCCCCAAGGCGCTGCCATAAGTCACTGATGTGCTCCCTGTGCAGATCTGTGTTCCCAGTGCCTGCAAAATTACAAACTGCAGGCAGCAGACCTCAGAACAAATTGCATTTTTCAAGGTCTTTAATTAAATCCCCATCCCCGAGGAAAGCCACAGAGTCTGAACTTGTCACTGGGCTGAGGAGCTCCTGAGGCTCACCAGAGCTGGGAACATTCCCAGTTCTCCCAGAGCAGGGAACTGGGCAGCGCTGGACAAAAGGAAAAACCAGGTTTTTAAACAGAGCATGGTCTGGATTCCAGGGAATTCTAAAGCTGAGCTCTGCCAAGCCCGGTCTAGGGAAGGTTCCAGTGAGATGAGCTTGAAGGTCCCTCCCAACCCAGACCAGGCTGGGGTTCTGTGGCAAAATTCAGGGGATTTCCTGGAATCTTTCTTCAACTTTCTGCCTTCCACCACCCTTCAAAATGGAAAAAAATTCATCTGGAGACGCAAATTTCCTGTGCACAGCTGCCCTGATGTTGTTTCAATGCCCTGACTGAGACATCTGGGGGTCTGCAGGAGGGATGGGCAGCCTGGAACAGGAGAATTTCCATCCCTGTTCAGATTTGGAGCAGGCAAAGGACATCCCAAAAACCTTCAGGGCTTTCTGATGCAGCTCGTGGTTTGTGTGCCATAAAGTGGAGAATGAAGAAGCATTCCCAGCTCATTCCAGGTGCCCTCTGCAGCTTCCTCATCATTCACCAGCGCTCCCACCAGGCTGGGGATTTGCAGCCCAGGGATGCAGATTTGCTGGAATGGTTTTTGTTGGATATGAACAACAGAAAATTGTCCTTTACCTCCCAGGGAGCAGTGACAGGAAACAAAGCCAAGAGGGATCATTTCAGGAGTAGTGAAAAGAATTTCAGGACACCTTCCACTGTCCCAGGGTGCTCCAAGCACCCTGGACACTTCCAGGGATGGGGAATTCACAATTTCTCTGGACAACCTGAGCCAGGGCCTCACACAGAAGCTGTTCCAGATTTTTAACGGAAAAAAGTCCTTTCCACCCCAAGCCAAGAGGGGTCAGAGCAGCTGAGGAGGGACAGGAGGAGCCCTTGGTGACCCCAAAGCTTCAATCCCAACCTGCAAAACCCACCCAAGGTCAGGGTCCCTCCAGGGAGAATCCCCATGGCACAGGGATTGCTGCTCCACTTGGCTCCAAGGAAACCCTTCCCCCTCCAGCTTTACCAGCCTTCAAGTCCTTTTCCAAGATATTTCTAGCCCTAAATAAACACTCAATTCTTGCCTTTGCAGGGCCCAGCCCAGGCAGGGCACAGCCCTCTCCTCCAGGGCTTCTCACTCCCCAGAGGTTGCCTTGAACATCTGGGCTTAGATTTGAAATTAAAACCAAGAGATATTTATATATTCCATCCTAATTTAGGGATATTCTATTATTCCTAGAGTTCCTGTGGCAGATCCAGAAGAAACAAAAGCAAGTGAGGACTGGAAGCTGTTTCCCCTTAGTGATGCTTTTTTTATGGAGCTGGGAGTCTCCTTTTCAGGCTCCTGGGATTTCAACAATTTTGACTCCTTATCTAAACACTTTTCACCAGAGCTGACCTGGCTGCAGCCCTGGGATAACTGACTAAAACAGGGTGGCAGAGGCTAAAATAAAGCAGGGCCTAAAAGAAGGATATCAGGCCCCAGCTGCTGCTGCTCCAGCACCCTTTGGATGGACTTAACAGAGCCTCTTAAATTCTTCAGCATCCCAACAGCCCAATAAAACACAATTATTTATTTGGGCAAAGAGAAAAGGCATTTCAAGGAGGAAAATAGAAGAATGTGAGCTGCAGGATTGAAGATATTAAAGGTTGTTCCTTAGGAAGGGGTAGAATAGAGGGAATTAAAAAAAATAAAAAAAAAGGCAGCTATGGAAGAGGTCAGAACTCATCTGCTCCTCCCAAGAGCTGCCACAGAGCTGTGTCAATTCACACTGCTCCAGATTGCAGAATATTTCACCAATGACTCATGACATCCCCTTATTTATTTATTTTTTTCTTTTAAAAAAGCCCAAATAGTCCCAACTGGGAACAAAGGAAACCATTATGCAGAGTCAGATTGGAAGGATCCTACATCTAATCCCAAAAGGAAAAGAAAGAAACCCAGAACTGACATTGGAGCAGCTCAGAGACTCCATGAAATTCAAAAAAATCAAAAAATCCGTTCCTTTGAGCAGAAATCCTTTTTGTTTTTGGTTGGTTTTTTATGTTTTTGTTTTTAAATAATCATTTTGGCTGCTTTTTCCAGGTTTCTTGGTTTAGAGAAAAGATGCTCCTTGTCCTTCTTGTCTCCTGTGTCCTCACACCCCAGTGTCCAACACATCCTGATCCCCTTTCTCCACTTCCCCTGAGTGCTGCTGGAAGATGCTGAGAGTGAAACAGAATCCTTTGCTGTGGTGCTTTCCTGGGCACAAAATTCCATTTCAAGGTGGTTTTGTGGTGCTTTTTGATACCCCTGAAGGTCTGGGAGATGTGGTTTAGGTTATCCTGTGAGGCTGGAGCATCCTGCTGGGCTTCCACTGCCTCAGGAGGGGAGAAAAAACCCCAAACTGTTGCTCCCTCTGTTCCCAGTGTGTGCCCTGACACCCATGGAGGCTGCTGGCTCCATAGGAATCCCATAGGAATCCCATAGGAACCCCACAGGCATGGGCTGGGGTTTCCTGGGTGGAGGACCCCACTCTGAGTGTGTGGGATGGCTCCAGCCTGGGGCAATAATTCCCATTCCAGTGACACCCTTGGCATGCAGGGAGACCAACACCCACATCAAACAACCCAGAGGGCTGCAGGGGTTGGATTTTAGGGGAAAATCTCATTTTAGCTGTTGATTTTTTGGGTGGATTTGTTCAATTCTGGGAGGTTTGAGGGAGGTCATGAGAAGGAGGCCACTCTTAGGCCAGCTCTCCTTTATCCCTTCCCCTTTTCCAGAAGATTCTGCCAGCTTTGGATGCTTCCTTGCAGGAATAACTGCTCTGCACCCCATTAAAACTGCTTGCAAAGCTTCTTCTTGATTTTAATGTGCAGCAAGCTTGGCCCCTAATTAAGCCTTGCAGGGCTTTAAGTGGTTGATTATTACAAATTGCTTTGAAAATGCTGCTGCTGTCCCAGTGCCAGATTGTCTGGGAACACTGGGACTCTTTAGAGCAAAGAGAAAAGGTTGAAATTTCCTTTTCCACCTTCAGGTGCACCTGTGTGAGAGCTGCAGGAGGCTCTGTGCTTGGGAATGAGCCCCATGGCAAGGGGGAGAACCTGGGAAAGGCCTCACTGTGCTCCCAGGGAAGAATTAATTCCCAATATTCCACCTAAGCCTGCCCTGGGTGGGTTCTGAGCCATTCCCCCCTTGTCAAAAGTCTGGGAAAACCTCAATGTTGCACCTGCAGAGAGGTGCCAAGGTTTCCTTGGGAAGCATGGCAGAATCCTTGGATGGGATTTCCATCTCCAGGTGCTCCCTGAGGGCTGAGGCAATCCAGGGGCCTTGCAATGGTTTTAAAAGGATTTGTTAATGATTTTTCAATTGTTTTAATGATTTTGTGTAAAAAAGCAGAGTCTGGGGGTGAGGGAGACAAAACTTGCATCCCTTTAGGGCTGGTTTTAAGGAGCTGCTCCTAAAGCCATCTGGGGATCTGCTGAGGGAGGGAGTTTGGAGCTTTCACAGCTCCCAGAATTCCACCCTCAGTGGTTCAAAGGGCAAAGCTCCTGCCAGGAAGGAAACTGGGGCTGGAGCACTTCCCAAAATGTCACAGTGACCCAGAAATTCCTGCTCCATGTGGAGGGGGGAGCTTGGAGAGCTCTGCTGGACAGCCTTGGAGGATAACCTAAACCACATCTCCCAGACCTTCAGGGCTACCAAAAAGCACCACAAAACCACCTTGAAATGGAATTTTGTGCCCAGGAAAGCACCACAGCAAAGGATTCTGTTCCCTCTCAGCATTTTCCAGCAGCACTCAGGGGAAGTGGGAGATGCTGGAGAAAGGGGATCAGGATGTGTTGGACACTGGGATGTGAGGACACAGGCGACAAGAAGGACAAGGAGCATCTTTTCTCTAAACCAAGAAACCTGGGAAAAGCAGCCAAAATGGAGAAATCTGGTGGAAATAACCAGAATCAACCTCTTTCTCCAGCCTTCCAGAGCCGTGCCCAGCCCTTTGCTGAGTGCATGGGCCAGTCCTGATCTTAATTAAGCACATTAACCCAAGCACCTGCAGAATTAGCATCACTTCCAGCCTCACCCATCACATCACCACTTCAAAGGCAGCAAATCCCCCACGGGCACTGCCCCACCCCAGGTGAACTGGGCTGGGATGCTCCCAAAAAAGACAGGAACTCATTTTCATGCACTGCAGGTTTTGCAGTTGTCTGTAAAGTTAATGGGAGCAGGCAGAAGTAATTTCATTTTTAAATATTTCATTGAATGATTAAAAAAAAAAAAGCCCCAACCCCAACCTTGAATTATTTCCAGCCCTACTCCACACTCCACTATTTCGACACAGGGAGAGAAATGTAAAACCAATTATTTCCTGCAGGTGCTTAAACCAACCAACTCCGTGCATTTAGTTCTTATCTGATTCTCCTCAAAAAAAATACAGCCAGGAGGCAAGTTTCAAATTAATACCTGCTTGACTTCATGAGAAGCGTTCCTGAAGCTTGTTTCCCAAAGTTTCCTCCAGAGCATTAATTCCTGACTTTACATAACCCACACTGCACCACACGGGGAAGAGCAGGAGGAAAAAAAGCCCAGAATTACCTGAATTTCATCCCTTCCCAGCCCCCGAGGAGCTGCGATGCCCTCAAGGGACGTCTTTGAGAGCAGGGAGAAATTCAGCCCCTCGACTGCCCGGTCTCAGTGATTTTCCCACTTCCAATCCGCATTTATCCGGCGGGGCTTGCTCCCAATTAGGGGTTTAGATGGATTTCCTTGTGAACATCGCCAGGGAATGTTATTTGACTGTAGGCCAGTGGAGGTTTTTGAGGATAATTCAGAACCTGGTGATCCCAAAGATGCAGCAGAGGCTCATCCAAGCACAACATCCAGCTCCTACTCCTTTCCCTCTTTTAAAATTTTATTATAAATAAAACACGAGTACGAGGTGTGTTTCCTCGCTCAGAAATGGCACTTTTGGGGGTTTTTTTGCATTAAAATCCTGGTATTCCTCCCCTTGGTTCAGGGAGAGGGTTTGTTCCCATCAAACGGGCACATCCAGAGGGATTAGAGCAGCACCGGGGAACCCTGGCCAGCCCTGACAGAGCTCTGCGATCGCTGCTCCTCGCTCGCCAGGGGAGAAAGGCAGCCCCGTTAATGGCCCCGAGAGCCATCTCCATCACAATCACAGCTAATTACTGCGCTAATTAGCCAGCTCCTCCCTCCCCATCCCACCTGCCGCGGGATAGGAACCTCTCCATGGGGATAGAAACCTCTGCAGGGGAAACGAGTCCCCAAACAGGGATGCAGACTTCTCCATGGGATCCAAACCCCCAGAACAGGGATCCAAACCCCCCACGGTATCCAAATCCCCTAAACAGGGATGCAAACCCCTCCATGGGATACAAACCCCCAAAAAATGGGATGCAAACCCCTCCATGGGGACAAAACCCCCAAAACAGGGATCCAAACTTCTCCATGGGGATAAAAACTCCCAGAACAGGGATCCAAATTTCTCCATGGGATCCAAACACCCCAGAACAGGGATCCAAACTTCTCCATGGGGATCCAAACACCCCAAAATAGGGATCCAAACTTCTCCATGGGATCCAAACCCCCAGAACAGGGATCCAAACTTCTCCATGGGATCCAAACCCCCAAAACAGGGATCCAAACTTCTCCATGGGATCCAAACCCCTCCAGGGGGTTAAAAAACCCCTTCCAGGCTGCAAAGCCACCCCAAACCCCATCCCTCACAACCAATCCTAGAGCTGATGGATCTTTCCTCAGCAATATTCCTATAAAATCCTGGCTCCATCTGCCTGGAAGCCACAGCTGCCACAATGGGGTTGCAAGGGGTGATTTTGGGAAATCTGGGTCACAGCTGCATGTTCTTCTCCCCTCCCTCCTTTCAGATATTCCCCATTAAACTGGTTACAAGGTGACACTGGAAATATCTGCTGCATTTAAGAGCTGAGATGTCATTCCAGGTCTTCCATTCTCCACACAGGAGGACTCCAACCCAAAGACAGCATCTAAAAAATCGAAATATGCTCCTATAAAAGTCAACAAGAAACAGCCAAGATCCTCATCCAAAAAGCTTTCCCAGGACTCAACCCAAGGCTGGCCCAGACAAATATTTACAGAATTATTCACATGGGTTTGTTTGAAATAAAGAGCCTTTTATGATCATTACTTTGGCATCAAACGTCTAATTAGGGGCCAATGAGAGTTATAAAAATCTCTGAGCTCTCCTTGTCAGTGCTGCTGGGACTGGAGAGATGTCCCAGCCCTGCTGCTCCCCTGGGAAAATCCCAATGGGATTGGGACATGGGATGGAGCAGGGAGGGCTCTGCCTCCTCTGGGAAATGGAAAATTGGTGGGAAAAGGGTCAGAAATGCCCACTCGTGGCTGGTTCAGGCTGAAACTCTGGAACTGGCAGTTTTTGCTTCAACAAAACCCTGGAATTGGTGTTTTTAGGCCTCTCTGCTTCACACAGCAGCTTTTGGGATGAGCCTTCCCCAGAATTCCTGCAGGGCACCCAAAGCAGACCTGGACTCTCAAGTCCCACACAAAATGTGATGAAATTCAGCAATCTGAGCAAATCTTCAGCACTTAAATCCCTTCATGCTGAGTCTCCAGGGAGGACTTTCCCTTCCTGACTTGTTCCAGCCTCCAATCCCCATCACTGCTTCAGCTGCTGGCTCCTAAATCCCCTCCAATTGTCTCAAATCTATTAAAAAAGGGATAAAACTCAATATTCCCATCATTGCTTTAGATGCTGGCTCCTAACTCCCTTCCAATTTGGTGAAATGTATTTTAAAAGAGATAAAACTCAACATTCCCATCACTGCTTCAGGTGCTCTTTCTTAAATCCCTCCCAATTTTTTGGGATTCTATTAAAGAAAAGATAAAACTCAACATTCCCATCATTGCTTCAGGTACTGGCTCCTAAATCCCTTCCAATTTTGTGAAATGCATTTAAAAAAGAGATAAAACTCAACATTCCCATCATTGGCTCCTAAATCCCTTCCAATTTTGTGAAATGTATTTTAAAAAAGAGATAAAACTCAATATTCCCATCTCTGCCTCGCAGGGAAGGAGCAGTGACCACATTTTGATTTTATTTTGCTTTTTGATGACACTAAAGAGCCAGTTTGCCATCAGACAGCTGAATTCTCAAAAGGGAAGCAAACAAAGCCCAGCTTTGGAAATAAATCTGCTTTTAGAGGGGAGGTTTTGTGCAGAAGCTCCCCACAGAACCCTTCCAGACCCTAAATGCCACTGAGGAAGAACACATGGCTTTGCTTTCCAACAATCCCAGTTTGCTCCGTGGCAATTTCCTTAATGAGGCTGGCAGAACCTGGCTCGGAGAGATGGGCAGTAAATGAAAAAAAAATCTAAAAAATCACATTTCTCTAAGAGCACAGCACAGAACCATTCATTTACAGGGTGCTGAGCAGGGAAATCACAGCACAGAGACACAAACAGGATCCAACACACCTTGGGCACCTCCAGCAGCAAAATCAGTGCCCCAGCATCCAGGGCTGAGAGATTTTGCTCCTGCAGTGAACTCTGCAGCCCCACAGGAGGTTTTTGGCTGCAAAGGATCAATCCCACATCACCTCACTGAGCAGATTGGGGTTGATTTGTTCTCTGCCTGTGTCCTGACTCCAGAACAAGCAGAGCCCACATCATTCTCACCCTTCCAAAGGGTGCAAAAAAGCAGCAGCTGGGAAAGAGATGAGTAAAAAGCAGCAAAGCAACCAATACCTGACACAGATGAGTAAAAAGCAGGAAATAAAACCTCACACAGATGGGTAAAAAGCAGCAAAGAAATCAATACCTGCCCCATCCACCCCTTCTTCAGCTGCTCTCCCCACAGCACAGGGAATTTACCTGGGTATTATCCCTTTAAATGCCTCAAAGGCTCCCAAAATTCCCTGCAGATTTCTTTTCCTCTGCTCTGATAAGCAGGGTGATAACACAAAGGGCTCCAGCAGGGTCACAGGAGTCAGGGAGAGTGAAGGGAGAGTTCCTGAGCAATCAGCAGAGCACTCCTTAATCACCCACATTCCTCATTAAGGCTTAATTAAACACCTGCTTTATAAAAGTGGAGGTTTTCTCACCCCAAAAGCATCATCACTTCCCCCCCAAGCACCAGAACCAGCCTCAGCTTCCCAGCCCAGCCCTGGGATGGCCACCAATGTCCCCATGGCCCTGGGGCAGTTTTTGGGGAGCAGACAAGGGGCAGGAATCTGCCCAAAATCCCCCCAAAGCTGTTGTCAATCCCGAGCTGGCTGTGCCAGGTTTCCTCCTTCAGAACCCCAGAGTGGGGTTTGGCTTTGGAAAACACTGAGGTAAAACAGGATCCAGACACTGCTCCTGTGCCAAGCACAGCCTGGCACTCAGACCAACAAAACATCACCCAGGGGAAGGGAGCAGGACCAGAAACCCCAAAACACCCCCCAGGGGAAGGGAGCAGGACCAGAAATCCCAAAACACCACCCAGGGGAAGGGAGCAGGACCAGAAACCCTTCCCAAAGCATCCCCCAGGGGAAGGGAGCAGGACCAGAAACCCCAAAACATCCCCCAGGGGAAGGAGCAGGACCAGAAACCCCAAAACATCACCCAGGGGAAGGGAACAGGACCAGAAACCCCAAAACACCACCTGGGGAAGGAGCAGGAGCAGAAACCCCAAAACATCACCCAGGGGAAGGAGCAGGACCAGAAATCCCAAAACATCCCCCAGGGGAAGGGAACAGGACCAGAAACCCCAAAACACCACCCAGGGGAAGGAGCAGGACCAGAAACCCTTCCCAGTGCTGATGAGGATGCTCTGGAAGGACAGAGCACTTTGGGACGTGGTTTGTGCTGGGATTGGGAGGTCTCTTCCAGCCTAAATAGTTTCATTTTACAGCAGCTGACTCCAAGATGGTTTTGGGAATTGCAGCCCAGGAGAGGGACAGGCAGCACCCCAAGGAAGCAGCACAGGCAGAGGGAGGAGAGGCTGTAATTTTGGCAGGGATTGAGGCTGGATCTGCAGAGATATCCCACAGGACCTGGCTGGCAGGACAAGCATGGAGTGGATGGATGGCAGGGGTGGGCATGGAACGAGGCAAAAGGCAGGGTGCAAAATAAACACCTCAAAGCACAGGCAGGGCTCTTGCTCCTGGGAAGAGTCCCAGCTCTGCCTCTCACCCAGGGGCTGCACAAAATGCAGGAAACTCCCTGGAGCTCTGCAGAATTCCCAGAACCAGGAGCAAAACAGCAGGGACCAGGAATTCACTGTGGCTGTTTGCACTGCCCCAGAGTTCCAGGTGTGCCAAGGACTCTGAGCTTTCCTTCAGAGCTGTTTAAGCTGAAATTCTGTCCTCCCCTGCCCTGACCTGGGCACGCAAATCCAGCTTTATCCCTGGAGTTTTGTCAGCTTCTGAGCAGAGCAGCTTCCCTACAACCCTGCCCAACTCCTGCAGTTACAGAACTCTGGAATGTCAGGTTTAAATTACAGAATTATCCTGACAGAATTCTGGAATGTCAGGTTTAAATTACAGAATTATCCTCCCAGAATTCTGGAATCTCAGGTTTAAATTACAGAATTATCCTCCCAGAATTCTGTAATATCAGGTTCAAGGACCATCAGGTCCAAGCTTTTTTGGGGTGATTCCTATCTCCAAAGAGCCTGAGGATTTCTCAGGACATCAGTATAAATAAAAAGCCCCACAACATCATTTCCTTACAGATCAGGAAGGGGTTTGGGGTGGATACAGAACTCCCTGGAGAGCAGTGGGATGGCAAGGAACAAGCAGGACAACTGCAAGGCCCTTCCCAGGGAAGCTGCTGCATCCCTGCCATGCCCAGCTGGGAAGAAATCCAAGATAAAATTCATCTTTGACTCCCCAGTCCATCCTTCCCTGCCAGACATTCCCTCCCTACCAAGCCCAACGCCATTTTCCCCATGAACAGCTGCTCCATCCTGCTGCAAATCCCAATTTTGGGGTCACACTTTAGGGCTTGCCTTTCAGCTCCTGCTCTGGTTGGGGTGAAACTGAGACAAGAATCCCTCTGTCCTTCCTTCCACTGGCTTGGACATTTGGGAGAAATGAGGGAAGGAGCACAATTTGGGAGAAATGAAGGAAGAAATGAAGGAAGGAGCCCAATTCCAGCATCTGGAAAAGCACAAGATGACATTTTCCAACCATTTGTGAACAGGGAGAAGTTGTGGTTGGTGTTTTTACACCAATCCCTGCACACTGAGGAGTTAAAAGGCACTGAGAGAGGAATGAGGGAAGGGAATATTTAGGATCCTGGAGACAAGGCAGATGCTGAGTTATCAGCAAATCTTATCCTGTATTTTAGGAAGATTGATTCCTACATGGAGCATTTTGATGTTCTCCTCATCACGAAATAAACAGCACATAAACATCTTAGTGCTGGGCTTAAAATTGATCTGAGCCCATTTTTCTGTGCCCTCATTTTGAACCCAGAGGGAAGGGAGATTTTCCATGGCTACAGGAAAAGAAATGTTGTCTTTATAATGCAACAAGATCACTCACAGTGATCCCCTCATGAGCATGCTGAGAGGTTATTCCAGAGCAAGGAGAAGGGAGAAATCATCCTAGAAAAGACAACACCAGCTGCAGGCAGCACTCCAAATGGGAGAGTCTGGGACCCTTCTCCTGGTTCCTCCTGCCCAAACCCACCAGGACATGGATGCAGGAAGGATGCAGCTGTAAGCCCATCAGTGCCATGAACACAGAACTGAATAATTTCATATAAACCCCGGGATGTCACCCCAGGAAATATAAAAATCACATCAACCCCAGGTCAAACTCACACCCATCCCTTAACTCTGGGTTAATAATGGTGGGTTATTTCACCTCCAGGGCTCCTCAGTGATTATTCCCAGCCAGGCCTGACTTCCCAGAAGAATTTCCCACATTTTCCTGTGTCAGTTGACACTGCACAGGCTGCCCTACCTGTCTGCACTCCCTCACTGTCATCCCTGGCTCAATGAAACAGGAAGGAAATTCCCTCAAAATGAATTTCTCAGGGCACTTTTGATACTCAGCACCAGAGAACCCAAGTTCAGTTTCACAGAAGCTCCCTCTGATCTCCCACATCCATTTTTAGACTTTCCATTGACTAAAACTGAGTTTGGGCATTGTCAGAAAAAATCACCACCATGACCCCAGCGAAGCCCCAAATCCCACGCTGGGTTTTTGAGCTGGAGCAACGACTGGGGCAGATTTCACTCCCCCAGAAGCAGAGGTTTTCCATGAAAAGCTCCATCCCAGGCCACCAGAATGGGGCAGCAGCAGAGGCTCAGCTGTTTGCAGGCTGGCAGGGACCGTGCTGCTAAAAGGAGTTAAATGTTTGCTCAGGGTTTGGGATGGGTGTCCCCAGGGCAAGGAGGGCCCCAGCCTGTCTGGCCAAGGCTTTGGAGAAGGGAGGGAAGCACTGCTGGGATCTCAGCACCCCTCAGAACATCTTCAACTCAGCCTCTGCCTCACAGCATCCCAGGGTTTACTGGGGGGGATTTTCATTCCCTCCAGCTGAGGAGCCCAAAGTTCTTCATGGGTATTTCCACACCCAAAGCAAGCTCTGGCTCCTATCTCACAGGAAAAATCTGGATCAGTTTGGGGTTATCCCTGTCACCATAAGAAATCCCACTGTGTTTTCCTACCCTGAATCCCACCCAGGGCTGTAAAATCCTGGAAAAACTCCCAAAAACTCCCATGGGCAGCACAGAGAGGATTCCTGCAGAAATCCTAAATTTCCACGGATTGCCAGCACAGAGAGCAGCAGCAGCAGGAGATGAAGGGAAGTTTTGTAATTCAGGAGTGATGCTGCTCTGCTTCTTCCCTCCCAAATTCCCAAACCAGCAGAGGCTGCTCCCAGCCCTGGATCCAGCCCCAGCTCCACGTGGACCAGGGCAGTGCTGCAAGAGCCTGAGGCACAGCCAGGGAGCAAAAAAAATCCCATTTCTGCCCAGCCAGGGGCTCTGGGCCAGGACAAAACTCAGCCTGAGCCTCAGAGGGTCAGAGCAGAGCCCTGGGATGAATTTCAGAGTCACTGAGGCTGGAAAAGACCTTAAGCATCAGAGTCCAAGCAGAATTCCCAGCACAGAGAGCAGAGCTGGGTTGGGAATTTGGGGATGAAGGATTCAGCATCCTTAGGTGTCACTGACATATTTGATCAAAATCCTTCTGCTAGGATTTTCCTTTTGAGAAGCTGAGAAGTCTCAGCAAGGAAATGTAAACAATAATGATTTGATGCTTGTGGGATGTGGTTTGGAGGTGGTTTATTAACAAGTCTATTTTTGATTGCTTTGATGTGAATTGTTCTTATTTAATGACTAATCATGGTTTGGTTGTGTTGGGGTTCTGAGCAATTACGAGCTTTTATTATTCACTCTTTGCTAGCCTTCTGATGTCTCCTTTCTCTTTCTGTAGTGTAGGTCTAATAGATCATTTTCTTATAATGATATGATTGATATGATTGATATGATATGATATAACATAATATCATATAATATAATGTAATATAATGTAATATAATAGAATGTAATATAATGTAATGTAATATAATATAAACTAATATACACTAATAGAAACTAAACTAAACTAAACTAAACTAAA
>JAYDZK010000051.1:3082939-3092995 GCA_034509185.1 Euphonia xanthogaster
TTTTTCTTTTTCTTTTTCTTTTTCTTTTTCTTTTTCTTTTTCTTTTTCTTTTTCTTTTTCTTTTTCTTTTTCCTTTTTCTTTTTCTTGGCATGGAGGGCTTTAATTCAGTGCTAATTTTGGGGTGCAGGATTTGGGTGCCTGGGCAGTGTTGAATTGAATTTGCTCAGTCACATCTTAACACAATTTAGGGGTTTTTGGCACATTTTGTGGTAGCTGAGCTGCGTTTTAGTGTGAGGAACATCCCAGATGTGCTGGTCCAACCCTTTCCCAACATGCTGGGCCTCTCCAGCACCTGCATTTTTGCACCCCCCAGTGAATAACTAAAAACCCTCTGAAGCTTTGTATTCCTCAAGCACAGCCTGAGCAAATTCCTCACCCAGGTTGGAAACAAATCCACCAAAACCTCAGCCTGTGCTCCCCTGTAAAATCATTATCCCACAGATGCCCTGGGTGGGAGCAAAGCCAGCCCAGAGTGCTGCTCTGCACTCTCCTTGCTGCGCCCCAAATCCTGACCCTGCAGGAATTCCAGCCTCCCAAGGGAACCTCTGGAATCCCAAAGCAGCTCCCCCAACATCCCAGCAGTGCCTCTGTTTGCTCATTTCCCCCTGTGATTCATTTCACCACCCCCATCACCCCTGGGACAGCACAGAAACGTGGCTGGGGCTGCTGCCAGCAGCTGATAAAGCAAATCTGTGTGTCCCTCATCATTTCCCTTCTCTGAAACCCCATGGATACAGCAGGAGAATATTTTGTAATAAATTGTCCCCTTCGGAGTCGCTGAACACTTGAGTCCAGAATTTCAGAAATTCAGAATTTCAGTTTTTATAGCAGGGTTGAGAGCAACATGGGCTGTTCAAAATGTCCACTCAGTGGGGCTGAAGTTGGTTCACCTGCAGATCCTGGAAATTCATGCCCAAAAGGAAACTTTGCTGGGAATTAAGCAAACAACAGAGCAGAATCAGCACCAACGATAAAAAATACATCTGGAATCAAGCACAGTAATCAAGAGAAAGTTTGGGGTGAAGTTTGAGCCATTGGGGCAGATTATTTCCAGGATTTATCTCGGGAATAGTGGGGGAAAGTGGTGTGTGATGAGAGCATGGGCACGAAGAGAAGGCCCTGAAGGGAAGAGGGATGAGCCCAGCATCCCACAAGTGCTGTCTCCAGGGATTCCTCATGGATGTGGAGCTCTCCATGTCCCTGGAGCTCCTCAGCAGCCCAGCAGAGCCTCAATCACTGATTTTCCCCAGCTGGAATTGGGCTGCAAACCCTTCTGGAGCCACCTCACCCTTCTCCTGCTGTCTTTTCTCCCAGCCAGGAGCTCTGCCTTCCCTCCCAGCCCGGCACTCCCAGTCCCATCCCTCGTGCCCAGGAAAGGCAGAGCCTTCCCAGTGCTGTGCAGAAGCCAAAAGGCAATTACCAGGGTGAGTGGAGCCCTGGCAGCCCCTGCCATGGCAGCCTGTTAATATTATTGCTTCCAACAGCAGCTCTGTTGTTCCCCAAGTGCTCTGCTGGCACCAAATCCCTGGGGAGGAGGAGAGGAGCTGCTCTCCATAGCATCACTCCCATTAAAGCTCAGGAATATGAGCAGGAGATAATCTGTGCCCTTTGTTAGCAGCAGGAGGGGCTGGAAAGTGCAATTTTGATAATTCTGTGAGCATCCCTCCCCAGCAGCGCTGTCAAACAGCCTTTGCTGGGCACCCAGCACGTGTTTGCTCCCAAAAAAAGCAGGAATTTCTCCAGTGTCCCACCTCTCCCTGCTGTCACAGTGACTGCAGCAGCTTTTGGGGTGCAGCAGAAATTCAGAAACACATCTGTGCCAGGGGAACGGCAGCAACCCAAGCCTTGCTGAAATAAATCAGATTTATCACCCTGGCTTTGCCTTGTGGCACTGCCACCGTCTCTTCCCAGGGTTTTGGAAGTGTCTCTTCCCTGGATTCAGTCTGGAAAAATCCCCACATTCAGAGGTGAGAGACAAGATTGCTGCCACACTTCAGGGGAAGGTGGAAAGACGAGGTGAGTGCCATAAAAAATGTTTTTCTCCGGAGCTTGTTAAAATCCTGCATGAAAATTTGGAACTTCTGGAGAGCAGGCGGCATGAATACAGATTAAATAAAAAATAGAAATATTTCTGTTTCACATCTGTGGAAGAGCCAAACATGAGCATTTTCAGGATATTTAGGAAGGTTTAATTAAATTTTTTCCAAGGAAAAAACAGCACAGCACATCAGCCTCCTCCAAGAGCTGAATTACTCTTGGCTTTGCCATTTCCATCACTGATCCTTCCAGAGGTTTGACAACAGTGCAGCTCCAGCTGACAACACACAACAGGGAAGAGCCAGGGCCAGGATCAATCCCACCCTGTGGAATCCACGCCATCCTCTCCCCTGCCTTCCAGAACAACCCAAGAGATTTGCATTTCTCACAGCTTTTGACTCAAGGAAAGGAAAAAGGGAATTTTTGCCTTGCCAAACACATCCTGCAGCTCCAAAGCACCATAATGAATCCAGCAGCCCGCTGAGATATCCTATGGAAAAAGCTCCAGCCCTCCAGGCTCTTGGACAAAGGTTCCTTTTTCCCCTTGTTAGGGCTGGGATGGACACAGGGAGCAGCTGGGATGTTGTTTGGGTTTTTAACAAGGGCAATCCATTTCATGGAATGGGAAATTTATGAGCTGCTCAGCCTTAGGAATCGTTCAGTTCAGGGATTCTGGGATGCAGAGGGATCTCAGTAATGGAAAATTTGTGTTCTCCAGCATCCATGAGCTGCAAGGAAGAAACCCTGAAGGCCTCAGGGATTGATGTTCCACAAGTGGCACCACCAGACAGAAGTGACATCCCAGCTGTGACCTGGAATATCCCACTCCCAGCATTTCTCCTGGGATTATTTCCCTTAACTGCCTCTGGCAACACCAGCCTGGAGTTTTGGGAATCAAAGCTTCAGCTCCAAGCCCAATTTCAGCTCAGAGACTGTAAATCCACGAGCAGAATTACTCCTACAAGGGGTAAAGCTGCCGTGCTTGAGGTGCAGCACAGCTTCCCAAGGCCTTGGGGGTGGGGGTGAGCAGTGCCTCCCTCCCTTCCCCCTCAAAACAAAGGTCCTGGAGAAATAAATCCCATGGTAATGGTGCAAAAATGTAATACCTGGCATTGGGAAGGAGCTGCCAAGACACTGCCTGTGAGACAGAAAGCAGCCTGCTCAGAAATCCCAGGGCAGGAAATCCATCCCAGGAGGGAACAGACAGAGCTTTTGCTACTGTAAATAGACCTTTTCATTCTTCTGCTGTGTTTGGAGGCCAAAAGACTGTCCCAGCCTGCTGGAAAGTGTAAGTCAGTGTCTCACTTCTCTGCAGAAGAGGAACATTCAACAGGCAGGGCAGGACAGATGGATTCATTCCTGCAGGGAGCTGGCAGGGCAGGGACACACACATCCCAGAATGCCCCCAGCCAGGGTGGAAAGAGCTGACACTGAGGGAACAGAGCTCCAGGACGTGCCTCTCTTGGCTAAACTCTCCAAGGTGGCACATTTGCAGGCTGGGATGGGGATTAGAAATGCTTTTTCAAAGCCTGCTGATGGCTTTTTCCTTTTTTTCCAGAGCTGGGAGGTCTGTGTGCCTCCTGCCCTGCAGCACGGGGCTGGCACAGGGTTTGTCCTGGGCAGGAAATTATTTAGGGGAGCAAAGGGTTAGGGTTAGGGCAAAGGGAGTTTTCCAGAAAATGTGACTGCCACAGGTAACTCCCCTCTGGCAGCTCCCTGTGACCCGGCTGGGAGCCCACAAGGACTCCCCAGATATCCCTAAATAAAGGATGGGAACAGCTGGATCAGCTGCAGGGGAAGATTTGTCCTCGCTGGAGCAGCTCAGCTTGCTCAGCCCAGCAGGATTTTGTGTCTCCTGTGTGACAAAAAACAACAACATTCCCCCAAATCATCCCCCTCTCTGCAGCCTCTGTCCAGGTCAGGTCTCTGCTGGAAGAGGAGGGTGCAGCCAGAGCTGGGGCTTGTGTGGTGCTTCCTCAGCTAAGACAGGATTTCCATTCCATGCTTTAGCAAGGAAATGCCATTCCTGCTCATTCCAATTTGGGAGCAGCTAAATAAGAAGTAACTCGAGTGAGGATAATTGCTGGCTGGTAAATAGAGGAGGCAGAACCATTGCAGCCTTTACAAATTGAGCCCTTCATGGTTATTAGATGATGATTTAATGGGAACTTCCCATTTTCAGCTGGGTTTCCTGCAAAACCTTGGTGAAACCTCCCCAGGAGAAGATCCCAGCACACCTTGACGTCAAAGCAGGGCTGGGAGGGTGTGAAATTCCTGCCAGGAGCTTCAGGGACAGAGACAGAGCCTGAGCAGCCCCCTCAGGGCTGCTCCAGAAGCCTCTGGTGACAGGGACTCCTCTGGCTCTGCTGAGCCCTGTCCTGGCTTTGGGAGGAGCTGCCCCCAGAATTCCAATTCTCCAGGAATAAATCTCAAACCACAGCTTTGGGCCCAGGCTGGGGTTTTGTCTCCTGCTGGCTTTCTGGAGTGAGCTGGCAGCTGTGCACAGCACCCAGCCTGGGAGGGGACAGCAGGGGATCCAGTGCCAGCCTGGGAGCAGCACCTTCCCTGGGATGAGCAGGACAAATCAAATCCCATCCCAGGCAGGGCTGGGTCAGGACTCAGCATTTTGGAAATGATGTTTGTGCTGCTTTATCCTCACTTGTTCATCACCAGCTGGAGGGAAAGAGCTGCCTGGGATTAACTCTGACACAGCAGCACAAATTCCCCCAGTTTGGGGTGCTGGGGAGGGGTGCAGTGGTAGGAAAGGTTGACCCAGAGCAGTAATTCCTGCCTGAGGATTTGGGATTGGTGGAGTCCAAAGTCATGGAGCATTTCCATCTGTCAGTCAGTCCCAGTGAGATTCTGCCATGGGAGGAAAGATTCTTCTTTCCTGTAGCAATTGGGATTGCATTTTAATGTTTCTCCAGGATGCAGCACCCAGAGAGCTCCTCCTGGCATTTTGGGTGCCCAAAATTAAATTTTTTTATGGGAACTCCCCAGTGTCTGGTCCCTGGGTGCCAGTCTGTGGCCATGAGTGCCCAGGATGGATTTGAGGAAGGGAAACCTGAGAAATCCCTACCCCAGGACAAGCCCTGTGTGTGGAATTTGCTCCCAGGTGGGAGCAGGAGCCAGACTCCCCTAAAGTGGATTTCTTGTTCCTGTGGGATTCCCCTTCTGTGCCAACCAACCTTGAAAGACGATTGAAGCAGAAGGGGCTGTTCCAGCTAGAGACCCTAAAAAATCAGTGGCATCTAATTCACCTCTCCAGGAAGGCTTTTGGAAGCCTGGCATATGGAAGGGGCTGTAAAAATCCATCTCCTGCTCTATAACCCCTGTCAGTGCACCAGTTAATTGCCCATCAATATGCCAGGGTTTTACAGGGTAATTCCTTCTCCTGCACTCCAAGGAGCAGGCTGGGGAAGGAGAAAATATAAGAAAGTTTCTTTGTTGTTTTCTGGTTTATTTGAAGCCTTCCCTGAATTGGTGTTTGCTTGTTTTCCTCGTGTTTTTAAAGCCCCCCTTGGCCTGGTGGCATCTTGGTAGAATATTCAGCTTTGAAGGAGAAATGTGGCTGCTCTGGGGCTGAGGAGCTGCTGAAGGAATCAGGGACAGATGAAAAAACTACAACTGTGCTTCTTCAGAGGAAAAAGAGTTCTTTTTTTATGTGCTCAAGTGCACCAGCACGAGCAGGCGGTGCTAGATCCTGATTTTGATTAATAGTTGGCTGGAGATAACCTGCAACTATTGGGGATTAGGGAAACAGTCCTCCAACATGGAAATCTTGGAAGGAAAATCTGCCTGGGAGCCAAAAAAGCTCCAGCACCAGCCTAGGAGCAAAACAAGAAAGGAAAATTGCTGTGGACAGAGCCTCAGCTGGTGAGAGCAGTGCTGGGACCTGTGGGGCTGGGTGGTGTCCCTGGGCTTGGGAATGCTGAGGGCTGATGGAATTGAAGTAGGGAAGATCAGGTGGTGTCTCCTCGCGCTGTTCTAAGGGGATTTGAAATGATTTTATTCACATCAAAGGTTAAAAAAGTCCCCAGCAGTGCCCCCCACAGCCCCTGTGCTGCTGAAGGGGAGCCTGGGCTGTCCCCAGGTGACTCCCAGTCCCACAAAGAGGCCACCAAACACACCAGGAAAAGCTGCAGGTGGGTTGGGTTCCCTGCATTTGTGGTCAGCTCTCACTGCTTTGGCCCTGTAACAAAAGCTGCCACACTGGAAGCTGAACTGGGATCCCTGGAAGCTGAGCTGGGCCAAACTGAGTCTCTTGTTGTCCAAAACCCCAGCGAGAGCTGGTGCAGAGACCCCAAACCCCCCGGGCAATCCCTGCAGGGCAGAGCATCTCCTCCCACCTGGATCTCAACTCTCCCAGAGCTGTGGGTGCTTTACATCCCTGGGGAATCACTTCCAGACTTAATTACCCTCCCTGAAAGGAAAGCATGGCCTATTTTCCCTTTTTTATTTCCTGTGGGTGTGCTTTGCAGGGAGGAGGAGGAGCTGGATCAGGTGCTGGGAGGATCATTAGGAATGTGCACACAGCCAGGGCTGATTTCTTCCCTTTGATACCAAAAGAACTCCCTGAGGAATATTTAGGAGCTTTGCTCAGGTCTCTGAGAGCAGGGCTGACCTCAGCTGATTGCATTCTCAGACAAAAAATCATCTGAAAACCACGTGGTTCTTCCCCAGCAAGAATTTGGAAAATGATTTCCTGGCTGGGAGGAAGGTGATGTTGGTGTGGCTGTAAATAAATCTGCCAGGGGATGCATTTCTGCACAAATCCAGGCTGGGAGAGCAGCAAGGACCTTCCCCAATTTTAGGAATATAATCACCAGGAATCGGGAGCAAGGTTGGCTTCCACAACTGCACAATTTCTTGAGAAATCCACCAGTTTGTCTGTAAATCTCCTCAAAGATGCACAGACACCTAAACCCGTTTGTCTGGTGAAATCTCAAACTGCTCTCAGGGAAATTCCCTTATTTGTCTTCATTTCTGAGTGATGGGTGTTATAAAGTTACAAATAATGGTTTCTCTGTTTCATTAGTGTGTGTCTGATGACAGATAATAATTGGCATTATGATTTTATACATCTGTGGATTCAAGTTTACAAAGAGATCCCTCACATTTAATTTTTGCTTCAGGCATTAGAGACATCTGCTTTCTGAATGTCTTCTAAAAAACCAAGGACTGGATTTGATAGCAGAGGTTTTATGGATTTCTTAAAAATATTGGCCAATTATTGAAACCATACCTGCTGCAACACAGCAAATCTCTAAGGGGGCTGTGCCTACAGCAAATCCTCAATAAATAAATATTTATTCATTTCATTGAATATAAAAATAAATACTTCTTTAAATAACCTGGATTTCTGGTCCAACACCCACCTTGCCCAGGACAGGAGCTTCTCCAGTGCTTGGCAAAGATCTGTTCTCCCATGGCACAGGGGAGAAAGGATCTGCCTCCACATCCCAGTTTCAGAAACAAAGTTCCTTGTTCCACATCCCAGCAGGAATTCAGGGACACACCCACCCCTCTGGACCACAGCATCCCTGGGAGACCTTCCAGGTGGACACCAGGTCAATTCTGGTGCCAAAATGGGAATTCTCCTCCCCAGCATCAGCACCAGGCCCCTCCCTGCGGGTCCTTCACTCCCAAGTGCCATCCCAAGGGAGTTCCTGGCCCTGGGTATCCCAAACTCTGCCCTGACCTGCACAGAGGGGAAAAGACAACAAAATAAATGAAGCAGCAGCAGCAGTGCCAGGCAGAGGGGAGCAGGAGCTGGATTTGCTGGGGGCTGGATGATCCCACTCCTGTCCTGAACATCCCTGACAGCTCAAAATCCAGCACATGCTCCTCAGCCTTGGCTCCTGCCCAGCAAAATATCCCACAAATCCTGTGGTGGTTTTGGGGTCCCCTGTCATGGGGAGGAATTGATGAACCTGACTCCACATTCTTAGAAGGCTAATTCATTATTTTATGATCTATGTTATATTAAAGAATGCTATGCTAAACTGTACTAAAGAACAGAGAAGGATACACACAGAAGGTTTAACAAGATACTAATGAAAAACTCCTGGCTCCTTCTAGAGTCCCAACACAGCCTGACTGTGATTGGCCGTCAAGTCAAAACAATTCACATGAAACCAATCAAACAAGCACCTGTTGGATAAACAATCTCCAAACCACATTCCAAAGCAGCAAAACACAGGAGAAGCAAATGAGACAATATTGTTTTCCTTTTTTTCTGAGGCTTCTCAGCTTCCCAGGAGAAGAACTCCTGGGCCAAGAGGATTTTTCAGAAAATATGGCAGTGACAAAATCCAAAGTCCTCTTCTGATTCTCCCACCCCTGATGTCACAGCTGAGGGCTTCCCTGGAGGTGAGTCCCTGACAGTGAATATTCCCAAATTTTGGATGGAGCAGGACTGGCCAGTGGGGCCCTGGCCCCTCTGCACCTGGAGCTGCCCAGAGGCACAGAGCAGAGCCAGGCCACGGATTTTGGGAGTCATTCCTCACCCTGAGCCACGGCAGAGGCTGTGCCCAGAATTCCTGTGGTGCACACAGGTTTGTGTTGGCCTGCTGCACGTGAGCTGCGAGGGCCAAGGCAAACACAGGGGGAGAAGTGATTCCAGTGATTGGATCCATTAAAGGCACTGCCACTTCCAGGAAAAACAGGGGAGGTGAGATGAGGCTTTTCCTTTTGTGTGGCAGAGCACAGAGCTTTCATATTTGTCCAGCTCTGGCACAAAGCATCACTTGTGAGCTCTGCTCAGGGATGCAGAGGATAAAAGGCAGCAGCAGCAGCAGCAGAGCTGAGGCACACATGGGTGCAGCCTCCAGGAGAGCAGTGAGAGGTGAATTCATGGAAAACCTGCTGGATTGGCAGAGGAAATGCTGCTGGTGGTGCTGGGAGCTCTGCACAGCTCTGCTGGGCATCAGCAGAGCTCAGCTAAGCTGGGAATATCCCAAAGACATCTTTACCTGGGGCAGCATCCCCAGCCCCACAGTGGGGCTCCAGACCCTCCTTCCATCTTTTCCTTGGGAAAAGGATGCTCAGGATGCTCAGCCCAGTGACTCCAACTGCTGCCCAGAGACCTCTCCCTGTCCCACACCCCGGATTCTCTGCTGAATTAATTTTGCAACTCAAACCCCTCCTGCACTCCACCTGTGACATGTTTGCAGCAGCAGTGGCCACTGGCAGGGGGGTGGCAGCTGCCCAAGCCCTGCTGGCACCGGGGGCAGGTGTGGGGAAGGAAAACTCTCCAAATGCAGCAGGTTCCTGCCTGTCCTGCTCCTCCCAGGGCTGTCAGAAGGCATTAACAGCAACACTCAGCTCCTGCACTGCCTCCCAGCATCCTCCTCCTTCCAGCTCATTTGCATCTCCCAAGTGGATCTCACGCTGCAGCAATTACTTAGCAAAAAAAGAGGACACTAATTAAAAGGCTCGTTAATGGGGTTACTGCAAGCACCACTTAGGCAGAGATCTCCCTTTGAGGCAGCAAGCACAGAACAAACAGGGAAGTGGCCTGGGAGTACTGAGGTTGTCCCTGACCTTCCAGGAAGGGATTTTGTGGTGGGGTTTGCCTGGTGAGATTTGGGATCCCCTGTGGGTGCTGGTGACCCCAGGAACAAAGCTGAGGTTGCTGTGAAAATAATTTACAGCTTCGTGCAGATCCTCAGTGCTGGAATTTGAAATATCAGTACAAAGTGCCTTAGGCTGGGGTAGATCCCACTGCTTTGAGCTGGGAGTGTTTCTGGGTTGATCTCCAGCCCAAGCTGGACCACAGCCAGCAATCCAACCCCAGCTGCTGCCAGGCGAGGGACAAGGAACACCCCAAACCCTGTGCTGAAACCCGGGGAGAGGGGTGAAAGTACCACTGAAACATTGAGCAGCTCTGGAGAGGGGAAGAAAAGGCAAAAGAAAAGGCAAAAAAAAAAGGAAAACGAAAAAAGGAAAAAAAAGAAAAAGAAAAAGAAAAAGAAAAAGAAAAAGAAAAAGAAAAAGAAAAAGAAAAAGAAAAAGAA
>JAYDZK010000051.1:3093095-3134339 GCA_034509185.1 Euphonia xanthogaster
CTGAAGAATTAATAAAAATTGCTATATTAAAGATATTAGAAATGTCAAACGCCTAATAACAACTATATCACAATAGCATGATTTATCTTGAAACCAAATAGATAAACAAGAGTAAGAGGAGAACATCTTCATATTCTTAAAATTTGAAGGGAGCAAATTATGAAAAGATGTCTCAATTACCACTTCTCAGTCTGATGTTCAGATCTCAGCTTTAATCTACCAGTGATAGTGTAACACCTTGAATTGTAATTCAATTGCTCACATAACAAATATTTTATAAACATTACATATTTCAACATAAAATAGTCTTCTAGTTACATCTCTTAAAAGGCACTGTTCAAAATAAAAAACTGAAACTTTTCTTTATGTGTTTGTTTTTCTGCTTTTTGCTTGTTTCAAAATTCCTTATTTCATAAAAGCTGCTTTGTTACAAAATTTTAGATCTCATCAAAATGAACTGAATTATTTTAAATTTCTTGAGATACCTGATTACAAAGCTGAAGCAGAAAACATTTTATTTCAAATTTTGATTTATAGATCCACATTTAACATTTATCCATTCATTCATTCATGCAACTTTAACTATACATTCATATAAAACCATCCACAGGCTATGCTATGTATGCAAAGCATACAAAGATCACTTGGACAGTTACTTTGGCAAGGATATGCCCCCACTTTGTCTCAAGGGTTAATATACAACATAATATTTTATTTTCTCTGACTGTTTTCTCTAAGGAGGATTTCACTATTAATTTCTTCATACATTTTATATACATACGTGGGTAAAAAGAATAGTTGGGATTTTTAAATTCTACTTCAATAAGCTAACTATAATTTCAAACGTTTATTGTGTATTAACCCAGGAATGGGGTGGCTTTTGCTACGAAAGGAATGAGATCTGACCCCAGGAAAATATAGGATTTCCATTGGTACTGCCCTTGTATGGCAAAGGTACTTTACTGCCTTGGGAAAATACTGTTATTAAACTCAAAACAGGGATTAAAAGTTCAAAAAACACCTATCTTTTTTCCACTTTGCAATGTCCAGTTTGATATGTACTTTTAAGATAAACTCAACAGAATTCATCACTTGCGATTATGAAACTTATAATTTGTTGCTCTTAATGCTACTCTAATGCTACTCAATTTCAAACTTATAATTTGTTGCTCTAAAGCTACTCAATTTCATTAATATTACTATTAAACTCTCCTCCACAACATAATTAATGCATAAGCTTATTGATGAATTTTACTTCACATTTGCCCTCTTGTAATTTATTTTTAGAAGCCACACTTTACAGCTGTCAAAATGAAAGATGAGCCTGCACCATGCTCTGTTTTCACTACGCTAACATGACTAAACTTCAAGGCATTAGTTATAGGCAGTCCATAGGCTGCTCTGAGAGGTTTTCTCCTCAAATTATAGTAAAGTTCAATATCCCAGAACTGGAAGAGATCACAAGAAGTGTCATTCCTGATAAGTGTTTGTCCAACCTCTCCTCATGGATCCTAAAGAGAAAACTCCTTTGCAGTCACTGCTGACGAAGAGTACACAGTAGTGCATGGAAGAGGATTAGTAAAAGATTACTGATATATTCTACCTTTCCTTAGTGTGATGACCCTTGTTAGTTTCCTGGAGCCCATGATATCATACGTTTGGAAGCAAGCTGTTGCCAAAAGCACTCAGTCTCCAAATACTGCCAACGTGCAGTTTACATCTCTGTTCTGTCCTGGATGACACAATGGCTGAAAAACTTTCTCTCTTGATGTAGAAAAACAAAAAAAAGTATAAGTATTTTGAAACTTATTTTCCTGATAATTTCAAGTTTCTTTTCCTTTTAATAATGACACAGTCTTCTAAGTACTGCCACTGTCATGATTTTTTAAAAAGAAATTAAAATTTTCACAGCTGCCAACTGCACATGGCTTCTCACCTGTAAATTCTCTTGACTAGTAGTTTTGTCACTCTGCAGGTTATAAGTAGACACCTGAGAAAGGAAAACAGGAAATATTTTTTCCAAGACCATAATTATTAGCAAAACTCTGGGACCTGTAGACCAGGGGAATATCTTAAATTTTGGGTTAATAATGTTGCTTCTATTCCAGGACCAATATAATGACATTTCATTTTTGAGAAAATGCAGTTTAAAAAATCAAGTTTGCATAATCTTTGATAATTCCTCTTGGCTTTGCATTATGATATCTTGTGGCATGTCACCAACATCATTCAGTTTCCCTAAACTCTGCAAAATCTTTAGGAATCAAGAGGATTTGGAGTACAGACAGGTTACAGAAGATAGCATTTCCTGGTGGAGTCACAACCAATCAGTCTGCAACACTCAATATTTTAACAGGCCTATTAGTGCTACCAATTCAAAGGCAATTCTGACTATAGCACAACTTAAAGACAACAGCAAAAAAAATATTTTGGTAACAGAAAATGAGACATTTATTCAGGATAATTTCACATACTACCATTTTAATGGTCTAATTTAGATCTAAGCAAATAAATTATTGATTCCAAATATTAAAATCATCACATGTACACATTTAGATAAAATAACTAGCACTCTTCTTTTTCTAGAAAGCTGACTGCTGCAATGAATTGAGTAACAGAAGAGTTGGTGTCATAAAAGAGAACCCAGGGATGGAAAGTCTAACATCAAAATAAAAAAGCAAGTTCCATACTTGCTTCCTTCAAAAATGGTAAAGTGTGCTTAATTTTTAATCATCAGAATGCTTCCCCTTCTGTTAATTCTTTCCAAAATGCAATACAGTCAGCACATGGCAGTGGATTGGTAGAAGTGCTGAGGTGTAGGACCACAGCAAGTATGGAATGCAAGGTGTATTGTGCCTGCATCTAGACGTCATCAAATGGAGAAAATGTGGGATTTTGAGAACAAATAGCATGGCTGTTCTTGATCTTTCCCAGGAGACAGCAGCCTTTGTTCTGCCTCACTCTCCTCCAGTTGGGACTGACAGGAGGAGGCCTGGTCCCTGATGTGTATCCTGTCCCCCTTTCCAAGAACCTCTATGCAAAAGGTGTCAGTGCACTAAAATATCCCTGATCAGCCTTGCTTGTGTGTCCACCATGATTCAAATCAGTTTTTTTACAGAAACATAAGCCCAGGCCATATTTATCATCAGATTATGCACTTTTACACTACTTTTCTACTGCCTAGAAATCTGAACATCTTCAGTTTGTGCTGAGTGGCCGTATTTTGGACTTGTGCTGAGCACAGGGTTGATAATGCAGAACTGGTATTGTTATTGCTGAGCAGGGCTTACACAGAGCCACGGCCTCTGCAGCTTTTCCTACTGCCACACTGATGAGGAAACTGGGGTTGCATGGGATGCTGGGAGGAAACACAGCCAGGACAGATGACCTCAACTGACCAAAGGGATATTCCAGATAATACAACATCATGCCCAGTAAATAAAGTGGGGGGAAGAAGGAGGAGAAGAAGAGGGGGGTTTTGGAGTGACAGCTCTTGTCTTCCCAAAGATCCAGCTCTACTGGAGATGGCTGAACACCTGTCTGCCCATGGGAAGCAGTAAATTAATTCCTCCTGTTGCTTTGCTTTTACACACAGCTTTTGCTGTCCCAACTGTCTTTATCTCAACCTATGGGTTCTCTAGCTTTTATCCTCTAATTTTCTCCTCAGTCCTGCTGGTGGGCAAGTAAGTGAGAGGTAATTGGTTGTTGGCTGGGGTTAAACCACAGCAAATGTAAGAATGAAGCGATAGAAAGTGTGATCCTTAGGACCACCAGAACCCAGAGAGAAAGGGCAGTGTATACACATGCCGGTTAATTGTTCTCAGTGTGTTATTCAGGAGGATACAGAGATGCTGAGGAAGAAAGTTGGCTGTGTTAATGATGCTACAGGGGAAGTAATAAAGGATAACAAAGGATAAAATTCATATCCCATGCCTTGATAATCAACAAGAGAGGAAATATATTCTATCAGAGCAACCACTCCTAGCTCTTAGAACCTTCCACCATTTCCAGTGTCTTCCTTCACAACACAGATTATTTTACTTTCCTACATCTCTGCTTGTTCAGGATTTCTACACTGCTCTGTTTGACAAGACAAACCTTTGTTCCACCTCATACTCAAGCTTTTTCTCATATCCAGAGTGCTGACCCAGTTTTAACAGGTGTGTGAAAATTGAAGATAGAGAAAAGGAGGAGATTAAAAAGTTTTGGTAAGCATGCAAATCTTGAAAAATCAGTTGTAGATACCAAATAATTTGTACCAAATCACAAACAACATGAAGCGATTATGTAAACAGGCGCTTCAACAGACCCAGTCTTGGATCAGTTTTCTCTCCATTTGGCCTGGTTTCCAAGGCAGGCAGTAGATATCCATAGCTGCACTCAAGCCATTCTGCTCTTTGCCCCATGCACTGTTACCAACAGAGACACATTTTTTTGCATAAGCACCATAAGGCTGCAGCTAGGCCAATTGCTTGTAGTCAGTCCCTACTTTCTTTGGAAAAGTGCTCTGCCTGTGGGGAAGACAGTATGCAGAGTCATTATCAAAGTCAATGGAATTCAAGTGATTTGGTTTTTCTTGGTTTTCCAACAGGCGCATTCTGATTGGTAAAAGTCAAAACAGTTTCCTGCCTGTCCCACTGAAACAAGTACTCAAGTGAGTTAAAAAAATATTCTAATAAACAACAATAACACTAACAATAAATGTTTAATAATAAATATAATGGAAAAGGAATTGCCTTTGTGTAATGACTGTGGATGTTCGAGTCATGTCTTATATACAGAGTCTGAAAAAGGTGTCATTGCAGAAGACCACAGAAGGAACCTTTGCTGTGAACATCTTGCAGGTTTCCTGGAGCCAGGCTGTTGTCAGAAAAGTGATAATAGTAAGAGAGAGCAGACAAACATTGAGGAGAATCTGAAGAAAAAACTAAAATGATCCAGAAGTAATTGAAAAAGAAAAATGGGGGATAAGTCAGAATAGTACTAATATCCAAAACAAAAGTTCTCTTCCTTGTTTTCCAGAGTAATTAGGCTGATTATTTTCAGATTTTTTTCTTAATTTAGAAGTTGCACAGAGATATTTTTATATGCAAAGCTCATAATTAGATAAGCATTATAAATCCTCTAAACATAATGAGGAAAATAAAAGTGAATCTACTTATAACAATACAATATTATTTATGTTCACAATGTATGGTAAGCCAGCCAGGTAGTGTCCCAGTCTATCTCAAAGAACTGCAACTTTATACCGAGAAGAAACTGCATTTTAGCTGAAGACAAAACATGGTGAGAATCATTTTACAGTAAGAATAATTTTCTTAGTAAGGGGAAGAATGACATGTTGTATTTACTGTCACTCAAGCTTCATCCAAAACACTTTGACGTCAAATACATTTTCCATGATTTATGAGTCTGCCAGTTCATAAGTTGCCATGATGATAAGTTTTTGTGGTTTTGCACTGATGTTTTTAAACAAGTAGCTGTGTCATAAGTGATAATCCAGGAAACCCAGACTGTTTCTGTTTGCTTGTTTATTTTTTATATTATAAGTTTGATTCAATATAATCCTGTCTTTGTGTCATCAACTCTACATCAGACAATCACAGATCATAATGCAGTATTCAGTGCCACAGTTTGCACTGAGGATTAATGCTTTCAGTATCCTAGGACAAAACAATGGTTGAATGGGACTTCTCTTTACATTTTACTTTTTGTCTGAGGGAGGGTGACTGCAGCCACTTCTGTTTAAAATTCTAAACCAGTCCTTTAAAGTCAAGAGAGAAGGGGAAATGTGTTACATCATTTAACCAAATACCATATATTTCCCCCCCAAAAAAAGTGTTTGGCTTTATCTACTGAATACCTCTGATAGCAGTTGTTGTCTTGGCATTGTGCCTGTAATAAGGAAAAAAAGAAGGACAGAAGAATAGAAAGTAAAAAAAGAGGGGAAAGTAAATGGGGCGGGGGGGGGCAGAAAGGAGGAGGGAAGAAAAGAGAACAGGAAAAAATAAAGAGAAAAAGAAAAAAGAGAAAAAGAAAAAAGATGAAAAAAAAGAAAAAGAAAAAGAAAAAGAAAAAGAAAAAGAAAAAGAAAAAGAAAAAGAAAAAGAAAAAGAAAAAAGGAGAAGAAAAGTCTTCCATGAAGTTCTGCTGCATGGAGGAGGTCCTGGTGGCTACAGTAGGACAGCCGAGCACGAAGAAAAGGAAAAAGAAAAGGAAAAAGAAAAGGAAAAAGAAAAATGAGAAGAAAAGGAAAAAGAAAAAGGAGAAGAAAAGTCCTCCATGGAGTTCTGTTGTGTGGAGAAGAATCTGGTGGCTGCAGTGGGACAGCTGAGCATGAAGAAAAGGAAAAAGAAAAGGGAGAAGAAAAGTCCTCCATGAAGTTCTGTTGTGGAGGAGAATCTGGTGGCTGCAGTGGGAAAGCTGGGCATGAAGAAAATGAAGAAGAGAAGGTAGAAGAGAAGGAAACAGAGAAGTCCTGAATGAAGTTCTGCTGTGTGGAGGAGGTCCTGGTGGCTGCAGGGGGACCCTGGGCAGGGCCAGCTGGCCCCCGGTGCCAGAGGATGATCCCTGCGTGCAGGGACTGCGAGGCGGCAGCAGGAGCAGGCTGGGAAGGGCTGTCGGGGACACAGCTGGCAAAGCCCCCTGCAGGCTGACACATTTTCCATCCAGAAGGGCCAGGATGCACTGGCCAGACAGCGCTGCCTGCACGGAGCTGGGCGCAGAGGAGAAAACAGCCCCGAAGTTCAGGAGAAGGTCAAGTTTCTGGAGCTCTCTCTGGCATGGGCTGTCCAGCGGTGCCTCCAAGGGAGCCAGGAACATGTGCTGGAGCTTAAGTGCAGGAGACAAGCCCTAATCCTACCACAACCTGCAAAATCACACGGATGTAAAGGCACATCCTCACAAATGAGCTCTTTGCAGAGGTTTTTCCCCTCTCTTTAGGCCAACCCTTTCTTGAGATTCCTCAAATTTGGTAGCTGGGAAAGGGAAAGGCAGGAAAGAAATAAAGCTTGCTTGGGAAAAGAGAGAACAAGGATTTTCTGACCCTTCCCAGGCATGATTTGTCCTGTTAGATTTGGTTGGTGCTGCTATTTTTATTTGCATGGCTTCCAATTGCTTTCTCATTCATGAAAAACATGTGCTCCCTCCTCGGTTCAGGGAACAGGGGAAGTGGTGGGAGAAATGCATCAGCTCTGTGTGCTCCCATCCCTGCTGACAGCACAGGGGGGAGATGAGGCTGCATCCCACGGGAACAGGGAGATGGGAAGAGAAAGAGGAAGTTTGGGATGCTGGGGTTGGAGGAGGAGAAGGAGAAGCAGTGGGCAAGTTCCCCTGAGACAGGAGGATCTTCAGGGACAGCCTGATGTGGAGCAGAGGCCCTTAATTACAGAGGAATCTGGGCCTCACTTGGTGTTAATTCAGCCCTGGGAGGAGGAAAAGCACGTCAGGAAAATGAAGGTGGCTTTTTGACACGTGCCCTCCAGGGAGGGTAGGGACCAGGGACAGGCAGGGTTTGCTCAGGGATGGCAGCAACCAGGAGGGTTCTGGGTGTCCCTGGAGCACTTGCTGGGGATTTGGGGAGGATTTGATTTTTGCATGATCAGGAAAGTCCCCCTTGAGACACTCCAATCCCCTCTCAAAGATCCTGCTCTTTGCCCAGCCTGGGTTCCTCTGCACTCCTGCAGCTCTGGATGTGCCAAACCTGAGTTTGTGAGGGGAAAAAAAATCCAGAGGATGAAAAAAGGAAGAGCTCCCATGGTCACCAGCCTCTCCTTAGCAGGAGGGTGAGCTGCCTGACCCCAGAGTTTCTGAATCCAGAGTTTCTGCCTCCATGGCTTCTAAAACCAGCAGGAGTGAGGGTAGAGTGGGATCGTGGGATCCCAGACTGGTTTGGGATGGAAAGGACCTGAAAATTTATCCCATTTCACCCCCTGCCATGGGCAGAGACACCTCCCACTTTCCCTGGTTGCTCCCAGCCCTGTCCAACCTGGCCTTGGACACTTCCAGGGAAGAATTTCTTCCCAATATCCAATTTATGCCAGAGCAGATGTGAGATTCCCCATCTGGCCCAGGTGGTTTAGGATAAACCTGAAGAAGGAGTGCAGGGAGGGCTGGCTCAGAGGTTTCCACCTCTGTGCTGGACAGGAATGGTTGAAGAGCAGCTGCCAAGCCCTCAGCTGGTGGCACCCCATGGGTGACACCGGAGCAGCTGCAGCTCCTGCAGCATCTGCAGCACCCAGGGCTGGGGGAAAGCCCCACTGCAGCCCAGCCCCAGGACTTGGGGGGATTCTGGGTCATGCCCAAAGCAAACACTGGAGGCTGCACAAAGGAAATCAGCCATTTGCTTCTTATCATCCCCATGGAGGGTGGGACGTGGATTTTTAATGCTTGGCTCTGTCAGGGCACTCAAAGAAAACAACACAAAGTTGGTGTTTCATTGCCTCTGCTTCACTCTTTCACCTCAGCACTTTATTGATTCACCAGGACTTTCTCAATGCAGTTAACAGTGTTTTTAAATGTTTATGTTTGCAGTGCTTATGTTGATTAAGGAAAGGCTTCTTTTTAATATTGGCCTTTTCTTTCTCCTTCAGCTGGCAAGCAGCTCCCAGAAGCTTGTGCTGATTCTGATCAGATGCCTCAGACTTTCCACGTAGGACGCCAAATTAACATCTCTGCCTGCAGAAATGGCTGGGGATAAACACATGTATATCTAGGAAAAACAAATGCTAGGGAAAGGATACACAGAGCTGCGTGTGCAATAAAAATGCCTCTCTCCTTTCCCGTTAGAGCCCTGCCAAAATGTGAGATGGGGAGCAGGAGAGGGGGAAATGGGAGGGGAGGAGGCAGATCTTCCCTCACTGCCCAAATCTGAGCGCCCATGGTGATGCCAAAGGGTTGGGAAAGGAGAAATGTTTGAGTAGGGCAAGGGGAGGAGGAAAAAGTGGGATCAATGAAATGCATCTCCGTGAAGGCTGATACCACACTCCTGCTTTTCCAAGGCAATAAATAAGGGGAAAGCTCCCAGAGCAGTGGTTAAACCAGAGAGAATTGGCAGACAGCATTCCCAACATCTGCTCCCTTTACAAACATATGTCTGTGAAGCACAAGCACTGCACAGGGCTCTCGGAAGGTCCCTCTCAGGGAAGGGAGCTGGGAATTGCAGGGCAGGGTGGGATGGAGCCCACCCAGCTGCTCTGCACTCCCCTTTCCCTACGAAAGGGCTGGAAAAGTCTCCAGGAGTGTGCCCTGAGCTGCACCCAGGATAAAAGGTTGAACAGAGGTGAGCAAACAGGGCTCGGTAAAATCTGTTTGCTCCCCCTCTTGTGGCTTCTCCAGCAGCCTTTAGTGCCTCTCTGGCCTGACACTTGCATCTTATCATCCCCAAATCCTGCCCCTGATCCGGGGACTCCATGAGGGGCTCATTGAAGGCGTCCCTCTGTGCAGCCTTGTCCCCAGCTTGCCACTGAGTGCCGAGCCAGACCCAGCAGGTGAGGATGGAAAGTTAGGAAGTAGGCAGGAGTTTAGAGCTCTCCTCTTCCTCCTCCTCCTCCTCCTCCTCACACACTGGCTCTCCTGGCTCACCAGGACGTATTAAAGCTGATGCACACTCAGGGAATGTTACTCATCCCAAGCTTGGCACCTGAAAGGGAATCTGTCATGGGAATGTGGAAGGCACCAAGGAGGCCTTGATTCCTGCCTTCAGAGCAGCAGCACGTCAGGAATGAGACAAAACTCAGCTGCAGGCCCATGAGGGCTCTTGCTGAAGCTGCTTCATCCCCTTCAACCTCCTGCTGAAAGGAAAACTGCCTGATTTTAGGGAAGGGCTCATCCCCCTCTCCCAGAGCTTTCTCCCTCTTCAAACTCCATCCTCAAAGCAGGTCTGGCTCTGGTGATGCCCCCGTTTGTGTCATTCCCCATCCCATAACTGCATCACAGATCCCAGAGGAACACTCCCTGCTCCTTGCTCAGATGCTCTCCATGGCACTGCCCTGTCCCTGCCATGTCACCAGGGTCATGCCTTGGTCACATGCAGATGAGGAGCTCACAGTGTCCATGTGGCACCATCCTCCCATGGCTTCAAAGCCAGCCCTGCATCCCCTTCCCCTCCCTTTGGAGCAGCAGGGACAAATTCCAGAGCTGAGGTTGCCATCTGGGTCCTGTCCATCTGTGCTGAGGCACTGATGAGACGCGAGGGCTGGACTTGAATTTTCCAACAGCTCAGAAACGTTTCCCTGAACTCTCCACTCAGTGCTGTGCATTTCAGAAAGGGTTTTTTGGTCATGTTCTGTATTCACAGCAATGCTTGCATAGCAGCAGGCTCTGCTTCCAGTTATTCTGGATTTCTAGAGGCCATTCCCCAATTTCTGCTGGTGGGAGGAGGAGAAGATGGTCTGTCATTTGAATTGCTGTTTGAAATACCATGAAGGAAAGTGGGGTTTCTGTCTGGTTGAGAAGCCAAGCTGTTGGCAGATGCTTCCAAAGGCCTCATTAAAAATGCAAACAAACCTGAGTTTTTGCACTCAGAAATTTGCCAGGGGATGCAGGAGAAAGCAATAAAACCCTGTTAGGTGATTCACAGGGCAGCCACCCAGGAGACTGAAAAAATATATATTTACCATCTGGTGCACTCAGACGCCTTCCAAAATCATCCAAGCCTTCCCCTTTTCCTCAGAAATATCTTCATGAGCAAGGGACAGAGGCATCCTTGGAGGCTGCCAGAGCAGGGCCAAATCAAGGATAAATTTGGAGGAACAAGTCTCTCCTTTCCCCTCCATATTCTGTTTCTAATTTCCACTAATCATGTACATGTTATTTTAAATTTCTCCTGTGTCGGGATTCAGCCTGCCATGAGGAAAAGGGCTGGTCCTTTTCCTCAGGGAATGAGGGCTCAGTCTGGGCAGTGTTTTAGGGCCCACTGGCGACCTTGTGCTTTTTTGGGGAGAAATTGGGTCAATCTCTTTTGGGCACATCAAAGTTCATGGAATCCCAGAATGGTTTGGGTTGGGAGGGACCTTAAAGATCATCTAGTTCCAACCAGTTCCACAGGCAGAAACAACTTCCACTATCCCAGGGTGCTCCAAGCCCTGTCCAACCAGCCCTTGGATACTTCCAGGGGTGAAGCAGCCACAGCCAATCTGGGCAACTGCGCCCAGCCTCACAGAGAAGGATTTCTCCCCAAGATCCCATCTAACCCAAATCTCTGTCAGCTGAAAGCCTCTGAGGGTTCCTTCAGACCACCTGATCCTCAGGCACTGCCATTTCCCTGAGTGCAGAACAGTGAGAGCTTAAAAACAAAGGGAAATCTCTCCCTTTTGAAGAGGCAAAGCCATTTATTTGAGTGGTTCCTGGACACTTGGAGCCGTTGGGAGCAGGAAGGTGAGGGTGCAGCAGCAGCAGCAGCTGGGTGTGCAGGAGCAGATGTTCTGCACAGGAACGTGTCAGGGCCATCCCAGGAGGAACATCTGCTTTGAGCAGGGCTGGGATGATCCTGATTCGTGTGGACAGCACCTCCTGCTCCTCAGGGAAAGCTTGGCTGCACCCAGCACTGCTGGAGCAGATCCAGGCCTGGAGCAGGTGTGGGCAGAGCTGGGGGCTCCCAGCACATGGATGAAGGAATGTTCCTGCCAAGAGGCTTTCAAGGAGCACATTGTCTTAACAGGGATTCGTTTGGAGAAGTTTGCTCACCTTGGAGTATCCCAGGAGTGACAGGGAGCTGTGCTTTCCAACACCAGGGCCACACTGGATCTCCCTCTTCCCAGGTGTCACTTATATCCCACTGCCCAATCATCCATTTTATCCTCCTGTCCAACTGTCCATTTTATCCCACTGCACAGTTATCCATTTTATCCCATTCCCCAATTGTCCATTATATCCCACTCCCTTTTTTCCACTATATCCCACTCCCTATTTGTCACTTATATCCCACTGACCAATTATATATTTTATTCCACTGGCCAATTATCCATTATATCCCACTCCCCACCTGTCCATTATATCCCACTCCCCACCTGTCCATTTTATCCCACTCCCCACCTGTCCATTTTATCCCACTTCCCAATTGTCCATTATATCCCACTCCCTAATTTTCCATTTTATCCCACTCCCCAATTATCACTATATCCCACTCCTCAAATGCCCATTATATCCCATTCCCCAATTGTCCATTTTATCCCTCTCCCCAGTTATCCATTTTATCCCATCCCAGGCCCATCAGCATTCCCAGTAGCACAGCACCAGCTGTGTCTCCTGCTGGAAACCCCAGAGCAGAGGACCCCACTGCAGTGGCAGGACAGGTGACAAAAGCCACGCTGAGGTGCCTCAGCTCCCTTCCCACAGAGCCTCCTCCAAGCAGCCCCTGCACTTCCCAAGCACCCAGACAGCATTCCTCAGCTTCGTGGATGAAGGAAAAGGCTTTTCCAGAGGCTGTCTGCAGCCCAGATGCACTCAAGGGACACTGAGCTCTTTCCAGGAGCTCCTTTGATCTTGGACAGAGCTTTATTACTATTTCTCTTTTTTTTAATCTTTTTTTTCAGTCTGCATTGCCATCTCAGGGAGATGCACAAGACGTGGGACATTTGGTTATCATAAAACAATGGTTTCAATTAGTTGAGCCCTCCTGCCCCCTTTCCAGTCCCCTGGCCTGCCTGTCACAGATGTTGTGATGGCATCTGGGGCGCACGTTGGGAGCTGAGGAGGTTCTTGGTTCTCTTCCCTTTCTGTGCTGTCCGTGGAAAACATGCTGCTTTAATACAACCCAAATTAAAGTGTCACTCACTCAAAGACCTGATCCTTATGGATGGATTTTCTGGAGGCAGAAGCCAGAGGAGGGTCACAGAAAATGGTGCTGTTTTGCTTTTTTTCCTCTCCTTTCTCCTTTTCCCTTTCTTTTCCCCTCACTATTGGTGCCACGTCAAAAAGGAGCTGGGAGATGCTGCAAGATGGCTCCAAAAATGGACAAAATGTGAGGAATTGCAGCTGGCCATGCCATGCCCACATTCCCAAGGGCAGCGTGGAGCCCAGGGATGGAATGTGGGATGCCAGAACACCAGGAGACGCTCCAGGACATCCCCATGCTGGGTGCCCATCCCTGGAAAGCAGCTGGCTGCCTTTCTCCACTGGGTGTTGTTTCTTGCAGAATCCACTTTTTTCTCCCTGTGTTTTTCTTGGCATTCAGGAATTCCCCTTTGCACCCCAGTGAGCAAGCACTCCTATCAGTTATCCACAAGGCAGCTTCCTCTCCCTGCAAGTGAGGGCTGAGCTGCCACGAACCAACCTCCAGATGTTTCTCCTCTCCCTTCCCTTCTCCCACATGCTGCTCCATCCACTGCAGGAATAAGCTCAAGAGCTGGAACTGAGCTCCTGGATCCCAGATCCTTTTGTGGAATAGATTCCTGGAGATGCACTTCCAGTGTTTCCCAGTCCCTGGGAGGAGGAGGAAACGCGTGGCAGGAAGGAGTGTGGATGAGGAGAGGAGATTCCTGAATTTCTGGTGGCTCTGCAGCACCTACATGATGCAATCACCATTCCACAGGCACATTTTTAGACTGTGAGTCAGGTTTCATGGAAGTTTTGCAATCATCCCAGGAGCACGATGGATTTACAGCTGCTTCCCACCAGAACACAGGGACGGACACTCCAGCTCTGCTAAGAAGAGCTGGAAATTATGCAGAGAGGGATTCTCACAACAAATTAAACTGGGAGGACAATTCTCCTTGTCTGTGGAAAATGCACGTTGGTTTTGTTGCCTTGTTCCTTCAATCAAAGAAGCCCCAGACTCAAATTAGCATTTTTGAATAAAATTGGAGATATCTGGATCCAGCCCTAGATTTAATTCCAGCCTGCTCTGAATGCAAACTGGATTTAATGATATTTCTTTCTGAACACAGACATGTGAGTCCTGCTCTAATTCCATCAGTTCGCTCTGGATTTCTGGGGGAAAACATTTATTAAAAGGGAAGTTCCATGCTTGCAACAGGAGAGCAAAGCACAGCAGAAGCTGCTTGGATGTAAAGAATTTAATGACATTTCGGGATAAAATAAAAACTTGGTCCTAAATGATTGCCTTGTGACTCTAATTAAACACATCCTAATTATCAATGAGTGGGGTTTGTGTAGTTCTTTGCTTGTTGGGCTACCTAGAAAATGACTCTGTCCCCTCTGGGCCCTCATGATTTGGGGAGAAAGAGCCACCTGAGAAACCTATGGATGCTGCAGGGCAGGGAAATAGGGATTAAAACTCCCACATCTTTCAGCAGAGCAGAGCCCCAGGCTGCACATCCCCTTCAAGAAACCCCAATCCCTCTGTCCATGCCCTCATTTATCCCCTCCTTTAGGGCAGCCCCCACAAATCCTGCTGCTTCTAGAGAAATACAAATCTAGAGCTTTTTCCTAACAATTTGCTATTCCTGAACAAATTTGGGTGTATATTTATGTCCTAAAGGATGGAATTAGGGGTTCATTTTTAGGGCATTCAGCTATTTTGGAACCAGGCTGGAAGGAGGAAATGTGACAATTCTAACAAACAAAAGCAGAACCCCCAATGCAATGGGCGTGTGTGCTGTGTTTAATCACATCCACACACAGGATGTCCAGGGAATGTTTGCATAGCTGGAGAAATCCAAGGCTTTTTCTAGGAAATCATCTCCTCAAGGCACCAGCGATATGAAAAAGCTCCAGAGGTTTTCTGACGTGGACTGTGCTGAACCTGAAGGCTGGATAAAAATGAAAAATTGAGCTTTAATGGCCCAGCAAAATCTGAAGTGACATCCAAGCTTTCCACAGCAGGAGAGGGAAACACCACATCCTTCAGAGGTGGGAGAGCAGCGAGGGATGACGTGTTTAGAGAAACATCCCCGAGGCTGGCTCCTTTCCAGCACATTACTCGCAGCACCGGAATGCCTCAAACAGCTCTTGGAAAATGTATGTTGGAACCTGGAGCTCCCTATGTCCTGTGTCACCACCTTTGGGATGCACGGCCGGCTTCCCAAAAGGCACAGCAGGATTGGGAATGTGTCCACTGCTCATCCTGAGCACCCCCAACCTCCTCCTGCCCCTCTGGGGTGTTTTATCCCAAAATTCCCAGTGCAGTCTCAACTGCTCTGCCTGCGATGGCAGCGAGGCACGGGTGGGAATTTGTGCCTGAGGAAAACCTGCAGTTCATCAACTCTGTCCTAATCCTGCTGCAACAGGGAATAATTCAGGCTATTCCAACAAAACAGGGGAAGCAATGCTAGTGGAACACCTGAAATTAAGGAGCACAAGCCCTGAAGGGGCTGTGGGTGCAGCACAGGGACAGGGTTGGGTTCCTGCAGTCCTGGCATCGCGAGCTCCAGCACCGGCACCTTGGGAATCTCAGAGTGAGAGTCCAGATTCCCTTTTCCCTGCTGGTCAAACCTGTTAAATAACAACCCCTTTGCCTCTGTGGCTTCTCTGTTTCATTGCTTCCAGGTACTGGCGGGGTCAGCTCAGGCCAAGCAAGTGGTGCTGGTTAAGAACTGGCACGGTCGGAGCGGCCGGAGCGAGGGACAGCCAGACCCAGTTCCTGGTCAGAATGTGTCTGTCTGGGTCAGGATGGGACCTGCTAACCCTGCCCTGCTCCAGGAAGCCTCAGCATGGAGTTATTCCTCTTTCTTCTCTTCTTTTATTCCTCTCTCTCTGTGCTGAGGTTCCCTGGAGTGCTGGGAATGTCCAGAGCCAGCAGAAGAAACGGGCTTGTGTCCCCAAATCTATCCCATGGGAAGGATCTGTTCTGGGGAGAAGGGTCTCTCACCAGCCAGCCAGGTTTTCATCCCAAATCCTGGGGAGAGTTTTGACCTGGGGATTTGGACTTCATGATCTTAGATGTCTTTTCCAACATTAATAATTCTATGATGTTGCTTCCTGTTATTAAACAAGAGCCTCGTGTTGAGAAATCCCGGATAAAGTCAAGGAGATGCTTATCCAGGCAGTGAGATAAAAGTCCCTTCCACACTTACAGCTCCTGCAGTTATCTGAGGCTGCTGCAGAGCTCGAAACAACTTCAAATAGACAGAATTACAGTCGCCTTTATGAGTTATTTTTCTGTTTCTTCACTGCAGAAATAAATCCCTTTGTTCTGTCAGATGAAAATGTGCCAGAAGAGACAGTCCTTAATACAAACTCTACAGCTGATTATTCCTTAAAATAAACAAAAAAGAGATGTTAGGAAAATAAATGGCGTTTTCTAAGGATAAATCTGAAGCTCTTGTGCATTTCAGGTGGCAGCAGGGGGTCGTGGCCCTTTAGGGCACAGATTTGCTTGGGGTGTCCAGCTCAGTGGGAATGGGGTGGGAGTCCTGATCCCCAGGACTGGATTTGGGCTCTGATTTCCCAATCAGGGGTGGATTAATCCTGACCCAGTGCCCAGAGCACAGAGCTGGGAATAGATCAGGCTGTCTGCAGGAGCCTTTTGGCTGACGTGGCCAAAGGTCAGAGGTTGTGACATTAAAGCTGCCAGGAATTCTCCATCAGGGCCTTCTTTTAGTTCTTTCTTTATTTCTCAGCCCAAAGTAAAAATTCTGGCAGAAAATTTTGTCCTGTACCTTCGCTGCCTTTCTCCTTTATCGTCCTTTATTTTTTTCCCCTCATCACTGCAACAAAGAGCTCTTTCCACCAGGAAAAGAACAACAGAAAAATGATGGTGTGAGAAAAATGAAGGAAATTTGGTTTTTCCCCAGTGCCATGTTGGATCTGTGGCAGCAATTAAAGTGGCAATTCCCAAAGAACTTGTGGTATTACTTTCCAAGGAATTTAAGTGCCAAATTCCCTCAAATTCCTGAGAAAAGCATGGCCCAGGTGCCTGTGGAACAAAGGAACCCTGAGCTTTTCCCAGCTCTCCTGCCTTTCATGTCAGCTCAAGGGTTAAGGGAGTCTTTAACTTCTCTTCACCGGATTGAGCCTCAATTTTCCATTTCATCTCCATCCCCAGAGCTCCTATTGATGGCAATATCCTGTTCGGGGCTTTTCCTTCCTTTTGATGTTTGATTTTCTCCTCCTGGCTGTGTGCTTGTACACAGAGGCTGATCAGAGGAGCTGACATTTATTTGAACAAGGGACCAGAGGGAGTGGGATGTTTTGTCTCGCTCAACACGCCCTGCTCAAGGAGAGGAGGGAGCTGTCACCAGATTCCAGCTTGTCCCACATGGAATCTGCACTTCCTGGGCTGTTCATGGCAGGGAAGGGATCCTGCCTGGGCTGCTGAGGGAGGGGAAGCCTGGGTGAGGTGTGGGGAGGGCAGGGAGCTGGGCTGGGATGCCAGCCCCGTTCCCATCCCATGGCAACTCCCGGGCACTGAACACACTGGCCAGCTGGGGCTGCTCCCGTGGCAGGGCGGTGACAGCTGCAGACTGCCACGTTTCTTGGCTGCCATCCTGAAATCCTCCTTCCCTAAAAACACCAGCGTGGGTACTCCACATCCAGCTCGCAGCTGCTTCTGCTCCAAACGTTGTTTTGATGCCCCTTGGATGAGGATGAGAAGTTGGATTTGCTACGTGCTCTTCCTACAGATCATTCCTGAAGAAATAATGCTCCTTTCCCCATTGCAAAGGCACAGCAAAATGCCATAAAAATACCTCACAAAATCAGTGTTGGTGCTGGAGCACCTGAATGCCATGAGCTGCATCCAGGCAGAAAAAATTGGCCGTGAAAATCTTCCCTAAATTTTTTCATCGTTCTTGATACAACTGTGGCCAACTCCAGAGCTTGGAATTCAAAATCTGGGTCCAGATTTGCTTTGGCACTGACTTCTCCAACTTAGGATGGGCTGACACAACTGGGGAATGAAGGCATGGATTGAAGTCCGAGACAATTTGGCCTCTGCTCAGAATCCACAAGTTCAAGCCTTGTCTTTGCAAATAATTCCTGCTGCCGAGGCTGCTCGGACTCCTTTCCTCTGAGGAAGGGTTGGGGTCTGGGAAAGGGAAGCTCCGGGAGCTCCTGCACCCACTGGGTGTTGGGTTTATTGCTGGAGGAGCTGACCCCACCTTCCCTGAGCTCAGAGTGATTTAACAACCAGAAACTGCTCTGGTTTTTGGGAATAACTCCGACCACAGAGAGCACCGTGGTTTTTCCGTGCCCTTCACCTCACCGGGAAAAAATGCAAACCCCACCAAGAACAACTGAGGTCTGCACTTTTCCCAATCCCCAGAGCATTTTGCCCAGTGGCTGGAATGTTTCTGATGTGGCATTTCCTACCATGCTGTTGGGCTGGCAGCTGCAGGAACCCGGCTCAGGAGCAGGGATGGTGGCACTGGGCAGGCTCTATCCATGAGGGAATTCCCCATCCAGTCTTCACAGATGGGAAATGATCCATGGGACAGGAGTAGAGGGACACAACCACCCCCCTGGAGGGGAGATCTGGCACCTTCAGGCAGCCACTGCTTGTTTTTATAAATATTTTATATTTTTTTTATATAAATTACCAGGCTTATCACGCAATCCTAAACCTTCTCCTTGCTAAGCTCCCACACTGCAATGAATAAGTCAGCACATCTCCAAGAATTTGGGATTCCCCAGCAGGAAACAGGGCAGATCAATAATAATTAGACCACTTTGAAACCAGTTACTTCTCTCTCTGGATCAGCACAGAACACTCTGACTGTCACAGCAGACATGAAGGAAAAGATGATCATGATGATAATGAAAATAATAATAATATTAATAACAATTGGTGAGATAATAAATTGCTATGCAAATCTGCCAGCCAGCAGGAAAGCATTTCCCTGGCCTCTCTCCAAATTACAGGGTTTAATTAATACAATCTATGGACAAACATGTATTTTATTTCCAGAATGGGAGTTGTAATTTCCTGAGGCTTGGAAACCCAGATGGTTTTGAGTTTAGAATATATCAGGATTTGTTTTTAAAGAGTATTTCAGTAAAGGCTGGATGGGGAAGGGGGAGCGGGGTATCTTTTATTTAGTTCAAAGTTTAATTTGTGTGCCTTCAGCTGAAGTTCAGAGCTTCCAGTGGGAGCAGGACTAGGGAAGGGCTCAAATATGCAGACAGCCACAGGACAATAGCTGTGGGAAGCCTTGTCTGCCTTTGAAATGAGCTGTCATCCAAGGGACTGGGATGGTCCCAGGCTGGGAGAAGCCTGGGATGCTGACAGGGAAAGGGAGCAGGGATCACGGCCTTGGAAAGCCAGACACAGCTCCCAAAATAACCCTGGCCCTGTGGCACCAGCCTGGTGTGGCACTGGGAGGCTCCCCAGGCTGGCTTTGAATGATACCCTTGAGATGAAAGTTAGAGGGTGCCTGGGGTTACTCATCCCCAGGCAGAATAAAGACCCATTTCTTCTTTTTCCTTCTTTTTCCCCGGGTTTCTCTGCCTTGGAAGGGCTGGAATTGTGACTCACATCTAAAGCACATTAAACCTTTCTCCATGGGCCTGTGGATGGAGGAATCATTAAGGGCTTGAAGACATCTCAGGCACAAAAGTCAGCACACACTGAGTCATTCCATGCTCCTGAGCTCTGGATGAAAAGCACTTTGTGCTGCCTCCTTACCCCTCTTTCCCAGCCACTTCTGGAAAGCTTGGGATTCTCATTAAAGGTTTTGCAGTCCCACCACCCCCACAGAGCTCAGAAGCTTTATTCCAGATGTGCAGTGCCAGCCTCTTCCTGGTGCTGCTTCCACACTCAGGGCATGGAGCACTCTCAAAAAGAAGGAGCCACAAAGGCCAACTGAACAGAAGAATTGAAAAAGCACCAAATTCCTCATTTTTCCTCTTATCCTGTCATTTTTTTAACGCCACTGCTCAGGAGAGCAATTGCAAATCAGCTCTTCTACCAGGACCAAAAAGCTCTGATTTTCTCCTTCTAACCCTTTTAGGAATTAATATAAATTTAATTACATCTCAATTAGTGTCTCACTTTATTTCCCTTTGTTTAGCTCACCAGATCAGAGAGTCACCATTCAATAAACTGCTTTTTGCAGTGCTGAGCAAGCCCCAGCAGCCCCTGCCTGGCCAAATCAGCATCTCCTGCAGGAGAAATCAATTGTGGCAGAAGCAATTTCATACCCAAACACTCCAGACCCTGCTTTTCTCTACACCTACTCACACACCACTGTTTGTTCTTCGTGGAGCCCAAAGAGTTTCAGCCAGATTAACCCTGGAGATCTACAGCGTGGTTGAGAGGCCAATAATTGTGGAGTTTGTAAGCAAAGCCAGGGCTGAGAGCTGCAGAACCACTCACCAGGATTGTCAGGGGATGGAAAACACAGCCTCAACTCGGCTCTGCTCAACAGCTTTAAATAATGGGGCAATTAAGTGACTTAATTTCCCAATCACAAGGAGTACCAGTGAGAATTGCACTGGAGATGTGGCCTCAAAGTGTCCCCAGATCAGGGTTTTTGTGCTGTCACAGCCACCTGGGACACAGCTGATTGGGATCCTGATGCTTTTCCACAGGCAGAATAAAATACTCTTAGGCTGAGCTTAAAAAATGTGTCCTGCCAGCAGCGGTTCAAGGCCAGGCTGCAAACTGGGTTTATGCTCAGGATGCTCCAAGTGGAGCTCCAAGTGGAAAGGCTCAGCTGCCACGTGGAGTCCCCTGGGGCATCAGCCCTGTATGAAGCCTTTCCCTTCAGAGAGTTGGGTGGATGCTGGGGAAGAAATTCCACAGGCAGCTGGAAGTTCTGGGCTTGGGGTGTTTTAAGCTACACAAATGGTCTGAAAGTTAGCAGGGTCTTCTCTGTGGGAACAGCAACCCCCAGCCTTCAAAAGTCATGAGATGGCTCAAAATATCCCATTTAATATCAGTGTTGTCCCACCTTGAAAAGCTTCCAGCTCCCAGCTCCAACCCTTCTATGATTCCATGATTAAATTCCACCTCTACAGGTCCCATTTGCTCTGCGAGTCATTGAGGGTCACCAGAAAATACCAAATATCCCAAGACTGATGATAAATTGAGGAGTGGCCATTGGAATCAACTGATCAGATTTTTGGGAGGTGATGCCAATCCCTCTATACCTTTGTCCTCTAAATTGGGACCTAAAAACAGAGGAGGCTGTGGCTGTCTAGACAGATTTTAATCAAGAGCTCATTCTTTTGCCTCCTGCTATTTAGCATGGAAGTGCCATGGCTGGAATCATCTTCCAAATGCAGGAGAGGCCTCATGGAATTGCAGGGAGGAGGCACCACCATGTCATTATCCTGCTCCAAAGAGCCTGGATAAAAATATCCCACATATCCATGCAGGCTTCAGTGGCCAGAGGGACAGCAACCACCAGCTCAAAGGGATTTTCATTTGGGATAAGCAATCAGCTGGAATTCTGTGGTTTTCAAATCTCTGTTGTGGATTCCTGGCTGAGATTTGGGCTCCCATCTTCTGCTCTGGGGAATCATCTCAAAGTCCATTGGATGGGGTGGGACATTCCAGGTGAAGGAGGTGATGTGTTTTTGGAGTGGGAGGGAGCAGCAGCCACGAAACCACATGGAAAACATTGCCCAGAGAATTTGTGGCTGCCCCATCCCTGGAATTGTCCAAGGCCACGTTGGAGCAACCTGGGATAGTGGAAGGCGTCTCTGCCCAGAGGGTGGGACTGGATCAGTTTAAGGTTCTTCCCAACCCGACCCATTCCATGATCCCACAATTCCAGAGCTGGTTTGGGGGCTGTTGTGTGCATGTCCATGCCCTGAGGTTGTTTCCTGCTCCCTCCCAGTGCCAGAGGGAAGGAGGATGTCCAGCAGCTCCATTCCTGCCCCTCTTCCCAGCCAATGTCATCTTCCTTCTGCTCATGCTCAGCTCGGGAGCCTCAGACCATGAGCTCATTTGGCTTCTTGGAGCAGAGGCAGGAGCCAAAGAGAAAAAAGAGGGGAAAAAAAAAGGAAAAAAAAATACAGAGCAAACAAGCTCCCTGTTTTCCAGGGGCTGGGGTGGCACCAGCTCCTTTTCCATCCAGTCCCTTTGGCATTGCAATCCTGTATTTTTTGGGATCACTCCCTGCTCTGAGTTTTCCATTTTTGGCTGGCCATGCTCAGGACATTTTTCATGCAGTCCTGGTCCTCTCTGGAGGACACAAAACTCAGGAATGGGCATATTGCAGCTCGGGGAGGCCTCTCCTGCCTCCATTCTCCAGAGGGATTGCACTGGGTGAGGTGGGAGAGCCTGGGAATCTCCCCTAGCATCTCTTCCAGTATGTCTGTAAAGAAGCCATAAAAGCCCCTCTCCAGTCCTTCCACTGCTTTTTCCACACCCTTCATATCCAGGAGCTTCTTCCAAGTGCTCCAACCCCCAAAAAGTCCCATGGGAAGGAAGAAGCTCCTGGGAAAATTATGCTGAAATAGCAAAGCCCAGAAAGAAACATTTTTAAAATTATTTTTTGTGTGTTGTGGGGTTTTTTTGGTGATTTTTATTTACCAAATGTTGAATAAACCCAAAGCATTTCTATGGACATATTAAAAAATATTTTCACCTTTCACCATCAATCCAAACTCCAGCTTTTCATTGCAAATGAAACAGGGGAATGGAGGAATCTCCCAGGACAGGAAAACTTTACTCTTTTCTGCTCCTTCTCCCAGAACCTGCTGAACACCTTAGATCTAAACCTAACCCTAACCCCCACTAAACAGCTGACTAAATGACCCCAGTGAAGGGCTGGGCTTGGCCTGTGGAACAGCTGAGGGAGGTGGAGCAGAACTGAGCTAAAGATGCTCTGATTTATGAATTTGTTGGGCCTGCTCTGGGGTGGACCCTCTGTCTCCACTTTCCTGTGGCTTGAACCGAGTGTCAGTCTGGGTATGGTGAAAAAAAACCCAACATTTCTCAGTTGTAGCTGGGATTGCTGCTGGGAAAAGTGGCTCGTTTACTTCTGAGGGCTCAGCAGGAGCTGCAAGACCCCTGGGATATTCCAAATGGAAAACATGTCTGTGCTGCCTCCCAAAAGGAGGAAGAACAAGCTGCCAAGGCTGAAAGCGCAGGCTGTTTCACGGCACCCAGAAGGTTCCTGTGTGTGTGATTGATTCTCCTGCACAGGCATTTCTCCATGTTTTTGTGGCTTTTAAGTGAAGGGAGAAAAAAGAGCCCAGGCTCAGTGCTGTGGAAGGATTTTCAGTCAGCTTTGTGGGGCTGCCTGAGATCCTCCTGAGGGGTAAAACCCTGTGTTCCATGTGCAGCAGCAAAAGGATGGCAAAACAACCACGGAGCCTCCTGAAGACTTTGGGAGAGCTTTGGATTCCTCCTTGTGAGCTTCCATCAGGCCCTTCAGCCGAGCTCTGTGGGTGTGGATGTGGGTTCTTTTGGGGTCTGAGCCAGCTGAACTCAGTGGGAGTCCTTTGAAGGTCCTCTCCTCTGCCCTGAGCAGGCTCCGGACCGAGCTCGGACTGGGAATCCTCCCAGGGCAGGATTTGCTTGGAGGAATGTTCTGTGGAAGGAGCAGTTTCCAGGGCCTGTTGATAGAAAGCCATTACTGAAGTAATAAATAAGAGCATTGGCACTGGCAGGGGTGAATTGAGTGAGGAGTGCATTAGGAGCAGGGGTCATCCAAAGCCAAAACCCAGGCAAGAAAGGCTTTTAACTCCCAGAAAACACTCACATGCTCTCAATCCTCCCAGAAACTTTGATTTACATCGCCTGGGCAGGCTGCTTGCAGTGCGATGTGGCAGGGGGGAGCAGAGGCTGTGTGAGCACTGCACTGCTGGAGTTTTGGGTTTGTTTTATTTATTTTTGCACAGAGAGGTGAATGTTGGAGTGCTGGAGCAGTCGGGGAAGTCCCCACCTCAGGGTGGTGGCAGCGCCTTGGGGACGGCGCCCTTGTCCCGCGCCGGGCCCTGCAGCTGCTCTCTCTGCTCCAGTGCTCTCCTGGCCTTCCCCTCCAGCAGCCGTGCCAAAGCTTGAGTGGAACCATCTGAGAAAAGCTGGAAGTGTATCAAAGGTGGGATGGGAGCACAGCAATTCAGGCCTCAGCTGCAGGCCAGAGCCACCATCTGCTCAACGTGTCCCGGCCTGGTCCTGCTGCGCCGAGGCCGTGCACAGCATCCCTGAGACCAAAGGAGCCCCAGAATCCTGATTTTGCCCTTCTCTGGGGAAAGATGCTGGGTTTTTACGGGTGTCAGAAACAGCAGAAGGAGCTCCCATGTTGCATGGCCTGTGGAAATAGCAGGATGTGGTCAGGGCGCCAGAGGGATCCGTTTGTAGGGGGGAATTGGAGCTTGGATCTCCAGCTTGGCTCAGGGAGGAGGAGGAGGAGAGGGCAGAAAAGCAGCCTGGAAGGATTCCAAGGGTGTGAGCACAGAGAACTGAGGTGGAATATGTGGAATTGGACGTGCAGGTGTGACTGGGAGCACAGGAAACACAGGGAAGGTGCAGCACAAAGTGAGCAAGATCAGCCTCTGGCCCAGTCTCATACTGTTGCCATGCAGAGCCAAAAAATCGAGATTTTTTGTTCAGCTAACTGCTTCATTTATTTTGTTGAAATGCCATTAAACATCACCACTTTTTTCCAGCTGGTTTTGGAACTTCCAGAACAATCATACAGGGTTTTTGTACACCAGCCCTCTGCACAGCACCATGAATCGTGCAGTTTTAGGAGTAGAACTAAATACAGATATTAAACCAGAGGATATGGAAAAATTACTGGTTTTTCCACAATAAATTGGCAAGAAGGCAGGATCTGTACGCTAACAGATTTTAGTCTCCAACATGTGTGATTGTGGAATTTCATCTATTTTTCATCTTTGACTGCCCAAATCTCTGCTGGCGTAAAAAAAAGAACTCTGAGAACGGCTACACTTTGTCTTAGCCCAGAGTTATTCCTTAAAAACCTCTGCATATTCTTACATCATGCCCTGGGAAGCTGTCACTAATTAGGGACAGATGAATCAATCCAGATAAAATTAAATCCTGGTTCAACTTTTGCCCCAGTTTCTCCTTTCCTGCCGCCCACAGGAGCCTGGAGTGCCTGACTTGTTCTCACGTCTTTGGTTGTGTTTTGGTGACTGGAATTCTTTGGGAATACAGGAATGGGATGGATTTTGTCCTATCTAAAAGAAAAGCTGTGCTTGTTTCAGCAAAGAAACCTCAGACTCAACAAGCCTCAAGGGGAGGTGAATAGAAACCAAAGCTTTACTTTGCTGCAAAAAAAAAAAAAAAAAATCAATTTGCATTAATCAAAAACCTCTTAAGAGATTTCAAACGTGGTTTTTCCAGACTCAAGTTGCTTTGGAGGCAGAGATTCCCATTGGCTGGGTTGGAGTCTCTGCTGGCATCCATTTGAGGTGTCTAATCCAACAGATCTCCCACTGATATCCACCAAATCTCCCCTCTTGGAGGTTCCTCCATCAAACCAAATCACCTGCGGTCCAAGGAGCGTGTGCCTGTGGAATGACATCCAAGGGAAAGCTTGGCATGTCAGCAGAAGTACATTTAGAGCTGATTTATGTCGGGTGTGTGAGTGGAAAATCGCCTTTGCAGTGTTGGGATGGACACCAGCAGCTTTTCCCTCAGCCAGGCTGAACCCCCAGGCTTCCTGAAATTCATTTATCACCGTGCTCCCAATCTCCTTGGGAACGAGCTGAGGGAAATTCTGCATTCCACAAACTTTCCTCTCCCACTGCTGGATTCAGGGAAGGCTCCAGTTACCCCCCTGACCAGGATTTGCTCCTGCACAAATCCCTCAGTCACATATCCACAGGAACTTTCCCTTTGGGACAGAAAGTTGAGTTCTCCTGAACAGCCACTACAGGTGACAGTCCCATGGCAAATCCCTTTTACAACCTGGTTTCCAACACCTTCGTTTTTTAACAGGGAAAACTTGTTATTTGCCCTAGCAAACATATGTAAATCTCATTTCTGTGGAGTTTATTTGTTGCTAAAACATTTCTTTTGCTGTGCCATCCCCCTGGGAGTGTCTTCAGGCTGGGACAGAGAGGTGGAGAGAAGGGTTCAGGAGGAGAACTTTGCTCTGCGTCCTGATGTACATGTGAGCCAACATTTGTGTGATTTTCACAACCAGGATGACTCAAACAATCAAAAAACGGAGATATTTCCTGCCCAGGCATCATTCTTGCCCCTGCTTAGTGTGACAACATCTTGGGATGGCATTCTGGTCTTCTTGGGGGTCATTTTCCATTAAAATTTCCAGCTGAGAAAGACATTAACCCCCCAATTTCCACCACTCTAGCCTCTGGGAAGAGGATCTATTGGAGATGTGCAGGAGCCAGAGATGGTTTAGGGAGGTTTCTACTTCTCCTGTTTGCTGTTTGGGTGCTGATTTTAGTGTTGGGCCTCTCCCTCCTCTCCAAACGGGCTCTGTTTTTTGTAGAGAAAGCAAGAAGGCTTCAGCCACCATGAGCTGCAGCCAAATCTCCAAAGAAATCTGTTTGAAGGTTCCTGGTCTGGGAGTGATTAATCCAAGGTGGAGGAGGGGAGAGAGAGAGAGAGAGAAAAAAAAAGGGGAAAATCAAGATAAGAAAACCCTTTTTGGAGGGATATTGCAATTATTCTGGGTTTAATTTATGAACTCCCTGGCCTCTTTGCAGTGTGTTCATCTCGGGTTTGTCTGTGGTGAACAACGTGCCTTTCAACAAGGCCAGGAGAAACTGAAGCTTGGGTCAGGCTGTCACAAATGTTTTCATTCTTCTGATGGCCTCAAAGACCAGCAGAGAATACCCAGTCCCCGGGCACAGGGCTGCAGCCAAGAGGGAACAAGACACAATCTCCATGGGCCCAGGGCAACCAGGGATTAAACACCATCCTGGGGACAATTCCAGCTCTGGCTATGAATTAGATCAATTAAAGTGCTTTCAAAACACCCTCCACAAAATATCTTGGCTTCCTCATGGGTGAGTCAAGTGAAGAGCACCAGGAGCACGTGGGAACGTGGCCACCACGACGGCCTTTAATTCATTCTGGGGATGCTTTTTTTTTGCGTGGAAATCCTTCCATAAAAAGCAGAGCAGTGCTGGGATGAGCAGGCTCCATCCCTGATGGGGCAGGGAACAACTTTTCCATGGCTGGAAGGAAGGAATCCAAGCTCCAGGTTCCAGCCCTGCAGGAGAGGCGTGGCTGCAGCTCGGTACCTGAGCCTTCCCTCCCCTTGCCTGCACCAGGGATGTGGAAATTGGCACCAGGGATGAGGGAATCTGCACCAGGGATGAGGGAATCTGCACCAGGGATGACAGAATCTGCACGAGGGATGTAGGAATCAGCACCAGGGATGTGGGAATCTGCACCAGGGATGAGGGAATCAGCACCAGGGATGAGGGAATCTGCACCAGGGATGAGGGAATCTGCACCAGGGATGAGGGAATCTGCACCAGGGATGACGGAATCTGCACCAGGGATGTAGGAATCAGCACCAGGGATGTGGGAATTGTGTCCCAGCCTCTGCTAAAGCCATCGGAGGGGACGGTTCAGCGCCAGGGCAGCTGTTCCAGCCTCCTGTCTCAGATGCTGCTCATGCAGAGCTCAAATTTTCCATCCATCCCTCCAAGCTCTGCTCGCTGTTTCGGGGTCTGACGCTCTGTCCCTGCTCCGAGCCCGATGTCAAATCTCTGTTTTACAGAATATTGAGAAAAGCTCCAGCCAGGTTTTCTCCCTGGGTAATTTTCTGGGTTTGGAAGGATTTTGCTGCTGGGTGTTTTGTCACCAAATCCTGGCTTCCTGTGGTGATGCCATGAGAAGGAAGTAGATTGTTCCCAGCCAAGGACAAAGGATACAGGGATGATCATCCTGTGCTCACACCCAGGGCTCACAAGTAGAGCCTGGAAGGTGGATTTTGTCAGGATCCTTGCAGAGAGAGCCAGGCTTCTGAAGAGGGAGGCTTGGGGGCCATCCCTACCACCCAGGGAGAATCTGTATGGAAAAGGAATAATTTCTTTTTCTTCCATCACTCTTAAAGTGCTGGCAGCCCACAGGGTGGTCCAGAGAGATGGGAACACACAGGGTTAAAAGCAGCCCTGGCTCCACTAAAACTGATTGCAAAACCCCTTCTGGCTCCAGTGAAGCAATTTTCCCACCAGCCTCACCAGTTCTGCCTTCCCAGAAAGGTGAAGGACACGCTGGGGAGTTGCAGTCAGAGCCGTGCAAGGAATGCAGATGCTTTATTAGGAATCTGTGCTGGTGCTCCTACAGCAGCCTCAGTCCTCCTGCAGCCCTGCCTTGCAGCTTTGCTCTTGAGAATCCTCTGGGGAGCTCATTTAAAAAGCAGGAATGCTCACCAAAATTCTGTCTCCTGTGGGCTGGGAAGTGGAAGGAAAAAGCAGGAGAGACCTTTGAGAAAGGCAAAGATCCATCGAGTCAGGGCACAGGGATTGTTTGCTGCAGCGAAGCCAGGATCTTACCTCTGGATTTGCTGCTGGCTCTGCCCCAACACTCTCCAGAGAGCTCCAGTTGTCCTATTTTTGGTTTAGGCTGCAGGCTCTCCCTGCAAACCTGGGCTCAATTATTTGGGTACAGCAGGCTGGAAGTTGGCCTGCAGGTGCAAAGAAAAATGTTAATAAACCAATCGTGACTCTCCAGCAGAGAAACAGAAACAAAACCTGAATCAGGCACCGTTCGGTTGCAAAAAATTTTGCAGAGCAGAGGTGTTTGCAGAAGCACTGGGAGTAATGTGAATGATTAAGAAATTAGAGTTGTCTTTGCTGAGACAACTTAGAAATAAATGCATAAATTAATGGGAGTTTGATGAGAAGGTTTTAATCATTTTTACAGACAGCTGTGCACAGATAGCAGCTCCTTTTCCTGAGTGGGAAAAAAACTGTGTTAATTCTGATGTCAGGATGCCACTGAAGAGGAATCAGGGTGTGAGAGGAAGGCCCTGGGAAGTGAACACCTTTATTCAGGATGAATAAACCCCTTGGGGTAAACAGCTTTCTCTAATCCCCCTCTCTCCTGGTGTAACTCCTCCAATGGTATCAGATCTTTGCTAGAACCAGCAATTTTTCCTACCAATTACCCACCAGTTCCAGCCCATCTCCCTCTGAAATAACAGGCAGGGCATTCACAGCAGATTCCAATCAGATGATAAGGGAATTTATTGCTGAGATGATCACTGCAGCCATGGTGATGAATGGCCTCAGAAGGATTTTAGGGCATTATTTCCCCGTGTTCCTTTTTGTGCCTGTGCCTGCAGGCCGGCTCCTCCACGGCCTTTCAGGGTTATTTCTGCACAAGGATGGACATTTTTCTCCAGATTTTATTCCTCCTGCAGCTCTCCTTGCTCAGAAAACAAGAGAAGGACAATTAAAATCCATCACAGGGACGGTGATTTTGATGGGGTTTGTTGTACTTGGCACCCAGTCAGCAGCGGGGCCTGCGATGAAAAAGGTGCACGTTTAAGGGGCTTTAATCATTGCTGAAGAGCTGTGTAGGGTGTTAAAACTGAGCTGCTCTGCTTCTGAAGCTGCTGAGGAGATGCAGTTTGAAGATGGGCTCCCTGCTGCTGCTCAGCTCCAAGATTTGGGTTGTTCTCTTTCCTAGAAATGAGCTCAGTGGTTTTATCTGGAGCTGTTTAATAGCAAAGGTGGATCAAAGGGGAAGGTTCCCTGCTGCAGCCCAAGAAATTTGGCTGGTGCTAAAGCAGGTTGGCATCTGGAAGGCTGGTCCAGCTCACGGTTCAGGTCAGGCTTTTTAATAACCCCAAGCACCAGAAGCCACTTTCCTTCACCCAGCCCAATTTAGACCAGTGACAGCAGCAAGAAGCAAAGTAGAGCCAGGGAAATCCCCAAATTGCTGCTTTTGCTGGAGAGGAAAAACAATCTGATGGCTTTTAGCAGCCCTGCAAAGCCTGAATACCTCAAGACAGCCCCAGCAGATCCTCCCAGACAGTTTTTCTCTCCAGCCAAACTCTTCAGTGTCCTTTTCTCATTAAGGATCATCTGTTGGATCACTCTGAGGGAGCAGTGGGATGTCCAGAGCTGTCACTGTCATCTCACACCAGCCACTGCCAGTGATGCTGACATGCTCCAAGGGAAGAAAACAGAGCTGAGAATGCAGATTTATGGTTAATTTATGCAGAAAAACCTGATATTTTAAAAATCTAGGGCAGTATCCTGATGGTATCCTAACAAGGAAGGGCAGAGGGCACTTCCCAGGGTTTATAACCAGCTGGAAGTTTGAGCCCTGGCTGGTTTTCCCATTCCCAGAGATGCAGTCAGGCTACCATGCCTTTATGTCATTAGAACCTGGGTGGATTTTTGGCTTTGGCCAGAGAAAGACAATTTCCCAATGGAAGTGCTGCCCCTTTTCTGAGCTCTGCATTTGGTTCAGCTGCCTGAAACGCAGGATACTGAAATTTAGGGATCATCAGACTCCTCCAGCTGGGCCTCAGCTCCAATATCTCATCCAGAGAAAAGTCCAAGGTGTTTAAAAGCAAGATCCTTTGCTAAACTTATAGAGATGCAGATTTTACTCCGACCAGGGAGCAAATGTTTGATCTGGGTTCAGCCTTTCCCCCACTTTATTGGAAGACTGTCACATTTGGGGCTCTGCAGTCTGGATCTAATACACAGCACAGCATTAATAGATGTTGGAAAGGGTTGCTACAAGCTATTACTGAGGCAAAGTAAAAGAAATCAGATGTTTATGTACAATTATGCTTTTGTACAGAGCTGTGGCCAGGAGAGAGCAGAGACAGTAAAAAGGAAAAGTGCCTTTTTCTATTTGGGGACGGCATGGAGATGGATGGATAAGGACAAGGAGAGAAGGCGCCAGGGCTCAGGTTTCCCTCACATCCCTCTGACAGAGCAGTACAGGGAATAAACAAACCCCAAACCTGCTGACTCTGCTCAGGGAAGGCAAAAGGGTTTTTGCTGTGGTGCCTCTGCTGAGTTTCCAGTCAGGAGTGGAAGTGCAGGCCCAGCCCTCACCCTGCCCACAGTGACATCTGTGTCCCATGGCACAGGCAGCAGCCCCTGCTCTGCTCCCTTTGGCTGCAGCAATAATAAATCAGTTTCCAGACACTTTGCTCTATCTCTGCATCAACCCTCTGGCTCTGTAACCCACTCTGCAGCCATTGAGATCTCCAGCAAAGCAGAGGAGCTCGTCTCCACCTCGATCCTGGGGCTGCAGCATTTTCTGTAGCCACATTTCCCTGTGCACACCTGGAGCAGCTCCATCCAAACCCCCTCACAGAGGTTCCCCAGGCAGTTGTGGTGCTGAGCCAGATCCCATCAGGGTGCTGGCCATTCCCAGTGTCCCTCATGGCACCCAAGTTTAGGGACAGAGCCATCTGTGGCCCTTGGGAGCAGGACTTTTGTGTCACTGGGCAGAAAGGGAGAAGTGACCAGCAGAAGGGGGCATGTCTCCAGAGCCTTGGGAGTCGCTGCCGTTAATGACAACACGAGGAAGGTGTTCCCCATCTCTCCACTTGTCCCCAGGCTGTCAGGGGGGAGGACCAGGGTCAAGGTGCTGGATATGTCCCTGGGGTGTTCATGGAACTCTGCTGCTCCTCCCAAGGATGAGCCCCTCTCCCCAGCCTCCTGCAGCTCCCTGGGGCTGCAGAAGGGGACAAGCCACCAGCAGAAAGGGACAAGCCACCAGCAGCAAGGGACAAGCCACCAGCAGAAAGGGACATGCCACCAGCAGAAGGGGACATGCCACCAGCAGCAAGGGACATTTCATGGCCTGCAGTTGCCCTCCCCACAGTCCCAGCTGTAAAAAAACCCCGCCAGCATCCCCAGGCCAGTTCCCATCGCCAGCGCCCCGGCCATCCACGCAATCCGTGGGAGGATAAAGGCAGGCAGAGGGAGAAGGGGGAGAGATAAACAATTTCCTACACAGTTGTGGCTCAAGCCTGTCTTACAAGAAACACATGGTCCCTGACACAATATTTAGCTCTCCTGTAACATGGTCCATTTGGAGGCTGGTGGCTGTGTGGAGAGCTGTAGTAAAACATTCCTCACTGGTAACACACACACGCAGAGAAAAACCCAACCTCAGGAGGAATGATTGGGGTTAACTCCATAAAGGCTGGAGAAGGGGATGGCAGGGATGCTCCTCTGCAGCAGGGATGTGCCTCAGCATCTCCTCAGGATGAGGAAAGCCCAACTCCATTGGTTTGAACAGCTTGTCCTGATGGGTGGTGGCCCCTTGGATTTGCCCCATTAGACCCAGAGGACAGGAGTTTTTGGGGCTGGAAGTTTTCCTTCACTGCGCTGTTCTCTGCTCAGAAAACTGTCCCAGGGAGGATCGCTGTGTTAGGCCAAAAAAAAAAAAAAGCCCTTTTTTTATTATTATTTTTATTCAACTTTTGTGCTCATTAGTTCAGGAACTTACAGTTGGAGTTGTCACTGGGCTCCTCCTGCCAACATCTTGCAGGGCTTCACGGGAGTTACATCATTTGGCCTCGGAGGAGCAGCTAAGTGGAAACACATTTGGGTTCGCTCGTGTTGCTCCAGCTCCTTTTCCCTCTCTCCCTGGATTCCCAGGGCAGAGCAGGAGGTCAGGCAGCTCTCAGTGCCCACAGAGCACAGGGACCCTTTGGGATACCCATCCCATGGGCATTGCACTCCCCAAATCCATCCCAAATCCTCCTGCAGTTGGGCCAGATCTGCTCCAGTCCTGGGTGAAAGCGTGAAAAGCCGGGTATTTAACGCACCCTGGCTCATCCCTTCTGCTTCCTTAGGTTTTCCCTCAGATTTCTCCTGGAGCTGTGTCCTTCCCCTCCCAGTTTGCTCCAGGCCAGCATGTCCCCATGGCCAGCACTCTCTGTCCTTCCCACTCCTTCTCTTTCTGCTGTGCAGGGCAGGCTTTGCTTTGCCCAGACATTTTTATTGTGGGATTGAAACCACTCCCAACACCAGGCCAGTCCTGGCATCACCAAGGGCAAATCAGATCCCACAGCAGGAAATTTGCTGGTGATGTAGCCTGAATTTTTTCCTGACCGTGGCAGGACTGTGTGGTGACAATTATACCTAAATGGCTTCATTTGCTCCTCAGTTCATCCATTAACAAAATTCCAAGGGTGGCTGACACCCAGCCTTGCCCACCAGAACTCTGGATGTTGTGTGGTGCTGGCGCTTTTCTAACCTCAAAGCCAAGGAGGAAGGGGATGATAAAGCAAAATGAAAGTCCCAGTTGCAGGCTGGAGTGGATTTTTAATTAGTTGCAGCCTGTGGGCTGGCAGCCACTCGTGCTCTACTGTGCCCAGGCAAGGGGACTTGGGGACTTGCTGAGAGCCAGAGCGGGTTTGGAACTTCCCCCCCAGTTTTGCCTTGTCGGTGCAATCCCAGCTGCTCCTCTCCCTCGTGCCCCAACGAGCTGCTGAGGAATAGCTCATTATTTATAAAAATAAAGCCAAGAAGCTGTCCCAGCAGAGGCCACCCCAGCGAGCTCCCTGCCACCCAGGTCATCAGCTCTCAGAAAGGAGCTGCTTTGGAGCAGCCCTCACCAGCACACCCAGCCCCTGTCCCTGCATCTGCTTCACACCACGACACCCACAGCAGCCTTTCCTCTGGGCTGGGGCCTCGCTGATGGGTTTGAATGAAATTGATGGTCATGGTTAATTTTTTTTTTTCTGTCCGTTGGTGTTTAGTCATGAGGAAGCAATTCCTTGTGAAAGCGCCCTGAGCGTGTCCTGCTCCTGGGTGGGATTGTCCCGCGGGATGCGGTGCAGGGCTGCCTGCACTGACTCACGGCCCTGGCAGCCCCGGGGAGCTGCAGGAGGCTGGGGACAGGGGCTCATCCTTGAGAGGAGCAGCAGAGTTCCGTCAACACCCCAGGGACACATCCTACAGCACCTCGACCCTGTCCCTGACAGCCTGGGGACAAGCGGAGAGATGGGGAACATCTTCCTCCTGTTGTCATTGATGGCAGCGACTCCCAGGGCTCCGGCGACCCCCAGGAGCCCCCTGAGCCTCCCCGGGCGCGGCTCCGCTGCTCCGGGAACTCGGGAAAAGGCAGCCGTGAGCACCATCTAGTGATGCTGGCGGGGCCCCGGGGCTGTCCCCTCCGCGGGGACCGCAGCGGCCCCAAAAGCCCCGCAGGAACCGGGCAGGGCAGGGCTGTGCTGGGTTTGGTACCACTGAGGTGTGTTTGGGTCCCGGTATGGGTTGGTACTGCTCTGCTGGGTGCTGTGCCCGGGAGGGATGTGAGGAGTGCCTGTGATGCCTTGGGAAGGCTGACCTAGAAGAGAGGTTAGACAGAGCTAAAGCATAAAGCAGGGATTTATTAATAGAACCTCAATGGATCCACCTTGGGCAGCACAACCCAAAATGGCCACAAAATGCACAACCAGTCATGAGGTCTCTCACTTTGATCAGTTCTGCTCCATTTGCATATTGGAGTTCATTGTCCCATTCCAGCTTTAGCCCAGGCAGTCCCATCCTCCTTATTTTCTCTCTCCAGCCCACGTTGTTTGTGCTCTTGGGCTGAGATTTGGATCATTTATCCTTGGTCCCCAGCTGGAGCAGGAATTATTTTGTCTCCCTGCTCTGTGCACAGAGCTCCCCATCCCCTGCTACGAAGCTCAGACCCACCCACTAAAGCAGCACAGGATCTGAAACATAGAAAAGCTGAACCTGAGGCATCCCTAGCAGCAGGGAAATTAGGGAATCCTATCCCTGGGTAGATCCTGTGTGGTCCAAGCCCTCCAGATCAGCTCCAGCCCTGCAGCTCTTCATCCATCCCTTCCCACTCCTCACACCAGCCTCTGGCACAGCCCTTCCCAGGAGCTCATCCAGGGCTCCCAGCACCCTTTTTGCAGCAGAGGATGGGGAACTCTGCAGGGTGCTGGAAATCCCTGCCCTGGAAGCACAGAGGGGGCAGATGGCAGCAAGATCCTGGGCCTGTCAGGGCACACAATGGCATTTCCTAGGAAGGGTCTTGGTGTCACAGGTACTTCTCTCAATGATCCATTTTCCACCATTATTTAAATGTAGAGACATCCCAGGCTTTTTTTTTTTTTAATAGTATTCATTGGAGTCTCATGAAAGTATGAGCTAAGAGAGTGGCAGGGTTCAGAAACTTGGAAAAGCCAAGTCTGAGCTGTTGCAGATACTGAATTTTAGGGATGAGTGGGAAAAGCACAATTTTCAAGGTACTGAGGGAAAATGTGCCCTGTTACACATTGAAAGTAGAATGTTTAGGAGTCAGGGGTTTGTCTAAAAAATCAGCCCTGCCTGGGACAGGGATTTCCTGGGGCTTCTCCAGGCCCAGTTTTGTAGAACCACATTTTGAGCAATGCAGAGACACCACACACCTGCTTTTCTCCTCATGAGGAGAGGGGTTTTTGGTTTATTTTGTTTTAAAGTCGTGGCTTTAAAGATAAACCTCCTGCTTTCTGCTACCAGCCTGGAATCAGAAATGCTGCATTTCTCTAACAAAGCCTCATTTGACAGGCTCTGCACTTCTAACACAAAATATTCACCACATTCCTGTTTTTTTCCCCCAATTCCAGCTGAGGACATGCCACACACCTTGTCCCACACACTAAAGCACAGCAGGGGACAGGCAGACAATTTGTGGATCGTGGCTGTGGCACAGATCACTGGAGTTAAAATAACAGGAAGCATTTGGGAAGGGATTTTCAGTCTCACTCTTCAGGGTTTAGGTGGATCTGTTGTTCCTAAAGACAGGGATGAGACTCAGTGGGGGCAGGAACACAGAGCAGTAGAATCTGGCTGCTGCCAGAGACCCAGAGGGGCTTAAGGTCTCATTTAACCTGGGTTTCCTGGGGGAGCTTTGGTTGTGTCACTCAGCCCTGCTGCTGAACACCAGCCTGATTTTAGGGCGCATCTGATGCTCTCAGATGAGAGGTGAGGGCTTTGAAAGGACAGCTGCCAAATCCAGGGGTTTTCCACCTCCCAGGTGTTTTGGGAACACTGGGGCTGGGGAATGGCTCTGTTCAAGCCCGTGAAGGTGAAGGGAATGTGCCAGGAGGTTCCCCCAGGGCTGCCCACTCCCCAGCTCCCGAGCTGTGCTCCCAGTCAGCCCAGATCCATCTCTCCCTTTTTTTAAGGAGTACACAGCCTGTTCCCAGACTGGGCTGAGGACCAGTTTTCCCTGTATCCAGAGGCCCACTGGCCCTTTCCTAGGTGAGCTCAGCAAGCACAAATGTCCTCCCTAAACAACAGCAGAGAGGAGACAGCTGGATCTGAGCACGCCGTCCTGCTGCAGGCTCCCTTTCCAGTGAGTCATAAAAGCTCCTTGGCAGCTGCCTGTGTGTCTCTAACTGGGATCAGGTTAGGGGCAGAGCGGAGAGCTGAGGATGGAAAATATGTGTTGAATTTACTCCTCTGTCCCACTGCTGATCCCAGGGCTTGGGAACACTCCTGCTAGAGCCCTCTGCCACACGCCAGCTCTGCTCTGAGCTCTCTGGGCTTGTTGTCCCTCCAGTCCCCTCTCCTATGTGTCCTTCTGCATTCCCACCTGGAATGTGAGGCAGCAGCCTCCAGGCACTCAGCACAACTCACATTGTCCAGGCCACAAAAAAAGCCGGAGGGCTGAGGCTTTTCCATCTTTTTTTTTGGTCTAAACAGCAGCAACAAGCAAAAATTCCCATTCCCTGCCCACAGCACCTTCCTGTCTCTCTCTCTAGGAGCCCTGACTGGTGCAAAGTGTGGCAACACCCCCAGACCTGTGCCAGCCTGGCTGGCTGCTGGACCAGGGGATGCTCCCACTGTGTCCTGACACTCACCTGCTCCGTGGTTATGGAAATGGGAGCTGGATGTGCACATCCCACTGGGAAACACCCAGGGGAAAATGCTCCCAGTCCTCTCCAGGCTTTGTTTTACCTTGGTAAAAGCAGCAGGGCCTGGAGGAAGCGCTGTGTGCAGGCACAGCTGGGCTGTGGTTCCAGCCCAGGACTCTCAGTGCTCACCCCAAACACCCACAGCGAGGGGAGGAAGGATCAGCACAAAGCCCTTGGAAAGAGATTCCCAGGAAATGGAGTTACTGAAATCCTGGAGGAAATGGAGCTCTTGGCAGGGAGCAGAGCTGTGCTTTTCACAGATCTGTGCTTGGGTGGGAAGAGGAAAAGCCCCTCTAAGGAGCCTCTGCTCTCGAGGCAGAAAGCAGCACCCTGCTTTGAGCAGAGCCTGGAGTAAGGAGGGAAAAGCTCCCAAAACCAGGAGGAGAAGCTGCCAGATCCCCTCTGCAGCCCTTCCCTTGTCACAGCATCTGAGCCCTCAGCCCCAGCAGCAGCTGTCAGGCACCGCTGTCCGTGTTTGCCTCCCATCCCACTCCCAAACATGATAAAAGCCACTTGGGAAGCCCCCTCCCCCCAGCACCCAGAGCCACCAGGCAGATCCTCTCCAGGCCTGCAGCCAGCAAAGCTGCTGGTTCTTCTGTTCTCAGCCATTTCTCTGCCTGAAGTGGACACTGAGAAAGGAAAAAGTGAGAAATGAGCAGAGAGTGCTGGGCCTGCAGATGTGTGGGGCCTTGCTGCCAAAACCCCTGCTCGCTCCTTCCCCTGCATCCCAGCTTGAGGAAATCTTCCAGGGGCTCCTCGGGGTGTGAGGTCACATTTTCTACTTCTTCTGCTGCAAATGGGGAAGTGGCCAAGGCCAGGTTGGACAGGGCTTGGAGCAAGCTGGGATGATGGAAGATGACCCTGCCCGTGGAATGGGATGAGCTTTAAGATCCCTCCCAGTCCAAACCAGTCTGGCATTCTGTGCTGTGCCCATATAAATCCCATTTCTTGTGGCCAAGATCACAGAAGGAGCAGGAAAGGAGCAGGAAAGGCTGATCCCAATAGGGAGGATCCCTGTGGATGCTCCCTCTGGGGGATGTTTGCAGAGCTGATCCCACGTCTGCAGTCTCAACTCTTGAGTGTTATTTTTAAGCATCCTCCTCCTGGGGTGTGAAGAGATCACCAAAGGAACTCTGCCCTCTCTCAGCTCACACTTTTCCCAAAGAAAATAAGTTTGGCTCCCCACCAAAAAGCTGTAAATTAAAAAAAAAAACCCCAAACCTCATCCTTTAAAGTTAAAATTTTCACTGATTTTTTGGCATTCAGATGAAAACTTCAAATCAAAAATATCTCTGTAGAAATCCTGAAGTGGTTATTTTGACAGAAAAGTTGGCGCTGCTAAAATTTCACATGGAAAAAAAAAAATAAAATATTGAAGAGCCATCCCAGCAGTGATGCTGATCCTGCAGCACCACAGGAGGCTCACAGGGCTGGATCAGCTCAGGATTTCTTTGGAATGAGAGATTTTCCCCTTCCAAGAAGAAGGACTGAAACAAAAGCAGGGAGGAGCTGTGGTTCCCTAATTTTAGGACACTTTCTCTAACAGATGAGAATTTCCCCCAGGCAGTGGGAAGTCACTGCTGGGGTGGGATGTTGAGTAATGGGGACCACTGGGTTGATTTCAGATTTTCTCAGCAATTTTACAAGCCCAAAATTCCTAAAATTACCTTTCCTACCCCAAAACAGCCCAAAGATGAGCCAGCCCTTCCACCACTCAGCACCACACTCTGTCAGGAGCCACAAGAGGGCATTGGATTTGTATTTTTTCCCTATCCAAAGAAACCCAAGATATTTCCTTGATCCTACTCCATTTCCCAGTGCCCAGGTAGGACTGTGGGAATATTTAGTGAATCCTAAAGCCTTAGTAAGGCAGCTTGGCTTCCTTTTCATTCCTGCAATTTGGCTTTTTGCTGCCTCTGTGGAATAAGAGGAAAGGCAGGGAGTGGGAAAAGCAGAACATTTTGAAAATAATGAAAAAAATCACAAACAAACCCAAGCCACAACATTTCCAGTGCCTCCAGGAATTGAATGGACGTGAAAGAAATTGAATAAATATTAAATAAACTTTTGGAAATGGTGAAGGAAGCAGGTTTAGGGGGCTTGCAGGGATTCCTCCTGAGCCTGGATTTCATGCAGATATTTCCACCTCTGACAGCAGCTGTGCTCAGGCCTGTCTGGTGTCACTCCAAAGTGTCCCCCTGTCCTTACCTGAGGTCATTCCTCCAGTGAAATAGCATTTATAGGACCAGGACCACGTCCTGAGAATGTCAAGGGACATTTTTCAACCCTGAAGTGCCATTAGGCCTCGACCCCTTAATTAAGAAATCATTCAAAGCAGCTGAAATCATCAGGCTGCAGCTGCAAAGGAATCAGCAGAGGTCCTGGGTCTTCAAAGTTGAAGTTTTTCAGCAATATCAGCCCTGAAACAGGTAAAGAAATCAATGCAGAGCCAGGTGTGCAAACATGAACCTGCCAGGCTGCTGGTCAGAAGAGGAAGGTGCTGTTCAAAATGTCCCAGCTGCTCTGTGCATCTGCAAAGGAGGGAGAACATTTGGTCTGCAAGGACCTAAAAAAATTAAATAAATAAAAAACATTTCAAAACTTGAAGCAATTTAGGGAAGATTTATTCTCTTTTTGTTCTGTGTTCTCCTGGGCTGCCTGACACATTTGGGATTCCAGGGAGATGTGTGAGCCAGAGAGAAACTTCCCAGGCCAGGAGGGAAATGCAGATGGACTCAGCCCTGACTTTGCTTTCCCAGCTAAAACTGTGTCCCAGGGAAGTGTGGCACCAAATCCAAGGCCGAGCTGGCCTGGATTTGACTCGTGATGGCCTCCCATTGCCTGGTGGCAGACACAGCCCTAACCTGGTGTCCTCATGGACAGGGGAATCTCAGGAGCTGAGCACTGTTCCACTGAGCAAATCTCTTCATCCTCAGCCCCTGGAAGGAGGAACATCAGACCTGTGGGCAGGAGGAACATCAGCCCAGGAAAGAGGAGCATCAGCCCAGGAAGGAGGAACATCAGCCCAGGAAGGAGAAACATCACCCCAGGAAGGAGGAACATCAGCCCAGGAAGGTGGAACATCACCCCAGGAAGGAGGAACATCACCCCAGGAAGGAGGAACATCAGCCCAGGAAGGTGGAGCATCAGCCCTGGAAGGTGGAACATCACCCCAGGAAGGAGGAACATCAGCCCCTGGAAGGTGGAACATCAGCCCAGGAAGGAGGAACATCAGCCCCTGGAAGGAGGAACATCCCCCCTGGAAGGTGGAACGTCAGCCCGGCGTGCAGGAGGAGCTCAGCCCCAGCGATGTGCTCCTGCCTGAGTGTCTGCAGGTGTCTGGGACAGGAGCTGCTCCAAACCCTCTCCAGCACCATCCCTGAAGCGCTGGGGAAGGGCTGGAGCTCTGTCTCTCCTCTTTGGGGGATTTGATGTTCTTCCAAGGCATGCTGAGGCTGCCAGGTTCTGCAGCTCGAGGGGAAGCAGCAACAACATTGCTCGTTAATCACAGGAGCCTCGGGTTCCTGCTGCCAGCACGTGGCTGCCACACATCCACTTCCCCAGCTGACAGCTGCCATCCCGGGGAAAAACCTGTGCATTCCAGCCCAGGAATACCTCCCACAGCAAAAATACCTCCCACAACACACCCACCACAGCCAGGCCTGCACAGAGCTGAGGGAACTCACCCAGCGTGGAAAATAAACCCCAGACATCCCAGCAGGGAGGGGACATCCCTGCCCAGCCTCTTCCCCGGATCCTTTCCTTTCCCAAAGCCCTTAAAACATGTTAAGCACTGCACCCCTGGTGTCTCCTGTGTTCCTCTCCTCACTAATATGATTTATTTTGCAGGCCAGATAATAGGGCAGTTCATTCTTTGGCTCCTGCTGTGACCAGTTTAATGGAACGTGACAAGAAAACAGCGTTTCTTTCGTGGGAGTAATTATTGGCTGACTTGAAGTCTTTACCTACAGCAATAGCTGTGAGAATAGCCCCATTAAAGGCAGGTGGGGACATTAAATCCTTGGAAATTGCGAGTGTTTTTTAAGCTGAAAGACAGCAGAAATGACCAGAGCTGGGACAGTCACCTTAGTGCAGATGAAATATTTCCCTGAGGGCAGAGCAGCTGCCCTGTCTGTGGCAGAGGATCCATCCTGTGCTGAAGGAGGGCATCAAGGATATCCATTTATTCCAATTTTTCAAGGAGGAGCTCGCTTGTGGGATGTACCCACCATGACCATTAGGAAAAAAAAATCTTTAATGGAAAAATAAACAGGGGAAGAACAGGGAAAGACAGATAGGATGGAGGAGGTGTGTCCCCATGATATTTTCTGAAAAATATCAGAAATCCCTTTGCCAGGATTTTTCTCCTGAGAAGCTGAGAAGCCTCAGAGGAAAAGAAAAACAATCATTTCTGCTGCTGTGGAATGCAACAGGTGCATCTTTGATTGGTCCGTGTTGGTTGTTTCTAATTAATTGCCAATCACAGTCAGCTGACTCAGACTCTGAGAGTCACGAGCTTTTTTTATTAATTCCTTTCTATCCCTTGCTAGCCTTTGCTGAAATCCTTTCTTCTACTCTTTTAGTACAGTTTTAATAT
>JAYDZK010000051.1:3158919-3173816 GCA_034509185.1 Euphonia xanthogaster
TGCCTCCGCTCCCCGCGGCCCGGGAGCCGCCGGGATCGCGTCCTTTCCCCGCCGGGACGCGTCTGCGCTTCCCGCCCTGCGGCCGCCCCTCCGCAGGAGCGCCCCGCACCCCAGGGGAGGGGAAGGCCTGGCGGCCGCCGCTCCCGCAGCCCGCCCTGCCCCGCGGGACTGCCCGGGGCTGCGCTGCCTTTGTCGGCGCCCCACGGAGGCGTTCTGGGGAGGAGGACCAGAGACCCCTGAAATGTAGCCTTGATTGTCAGTCACGGTCCTGCCTGATAACGCGATGCGCTAAACTCGGCTCACAGGGTGCATTTATCTGGCCCCTGGAAATGCCTAGAAAAATAGCTGACTCCAAATTATTCAAGTGCAATTAAGGCCACAAAAGAAAAGACACCTGAATTGGCTCTGGATAAGGCAGATGGGGTTCAGTTAGGCTTAGCAGCAGAGATATGCACGGTCTGAGCAGAATTACTGCAATTTCAGATGAAGGTCCAAGCGTGTCAAAAGGCTCTCGTCTGGTCCTACTGGGGTGCCACAAGGAGCACCGCTGAAGCAGAGCTAGTAAATATTGATGGACTCAAGCTTCATGTCCTGAAATCGGGTCTGTCAATGCAGTGCTTCCCATTCTGTCGCAGTACACCAGACATTTTCTACTCTGGGCACTATGATTCCCCTATTACTATTTGGAAACTGGATAGTGGATTGCATAGTCACTGTATTTTCCAGCAGCTTGCCGAAGTAATCAAGCTTTGATGCAGAACACAATGCCAAATAAAGTACGCACTCCTGGTACTGGAAAATCACTGTTCTCTCTGACATATGTTTCAACCACACTTTCACGATTTATTGTTTCCATTAGAAAAGTATCTAGTAATCTGAAAATCGATCTAAAAACCATTGTTCTAGATACTATGCCTGACACATAATAAAAAGAAAGCTCATGCCCTGCAGAGCTTGTATCAAGAGCAGATTAAACACGTTCTAAGGATACCCGTAGAGAGAGTTGTGCAGGTTTTCTCAGGTCTCACAAACGTGTTGCACCAGCACAAACAAACCTGCCAGAGCACTTTTCCAAAAACCAGCACGCAAACAGACAGGTCCAAACAAAAAGGCTGAAGCTTTAACCTACCTCAAAACTCTTCCCTTGCTTCTAACAAGCCCTCCTGACTCTGAGTGACCTCTCAGTTCTGCAGGGAGGCGAGGGCCGCCGCTGACGCAGAGCCAGCATCTCTCCCGAGCGAGCCCAGGGCAGAGCAGCTCACACAAAGGTGAGGGTTCCTCCGCAGGCAGCCGCACGCACGCACCGTGCGCCGCCTCTCCGGGCTACCTGTCTCGTCTTGTTGTAGCCGCTTCTAACGAGCAGGCAGGCTACTGGAGCATGCAGAAATCTTGCTTTTTCAGGCACCCTGAAAACAGGCTTGTATTTTTTGGTACCTGGGTGGCCCAGAAGAACTTGTCAGGAAGCAAGCACCAAATAGGTGGTAAAATAGGCACGGCTATGGGGGAATGTCAGTTTCATGCTCCCTGGGCTTCTCAGTGAGCTCCAAGAACCAAGAAACACCAGAAGAGGAGACTGAAACTGCCTCTCTCTCGCTCATTCTTTAGCGCCAGATCACATCAGGCTGTAAGATACCTGAGGACTATTTGTTTGCAGACTGCTGGAAGACAGAGACGGAATCACCTATTGGTGAGTCATAACCACACTATCGCAGAGGGGTGATGGCACAGACTTGCAGAGACACAGAGAGTGATAATAGCTTAAAAGTGTCTTCTTTCCCCTTCTACTTTTTGATAAAAAAGCAAAGTACTGGGACTAGATCCACAGCTGTGGCAAAGCAAAGTAACTCCATTGCTTTTGTCAGAGCACAGATTTACACTTTCTAAGATCATAGCCCATTCTATTTGTAAAAAAGTTTTGTTCTTCCTGAGCAGATTATTCCCCTTTCTCTAAATTTGAGTTTAATTCTTAGAAAATGTCTGGCTTGCAGTGCTCTAACTGTTGTGAGCCTTGCTTGACAGGAAAGAAAGGCTAACCAAATACTGGGTCCACTGGCATGCAGAGCAATGAAAAGGAAAGTGAGAGTATCTTGGGTCCTTACTGCCACAGTAAAACTCCAAAAACAAAATGTGCAGTGGAGTTGAAATACCTTCAATTCACAGAACTTCAATTTTTCATGATTGTTTTCACCAAACTGTATGCAGCTTGCAGTTGGAAGGCCATAACTCATCAACATCCTTATCCTGTCATGGCTTTTTGTACCAACACTCTAAATTCAGTCTGTAAAGGTACATTACTGGGGTTGTTTTTAGGTGCTGTGACCCAAAATTAACTCCTTGATATTTTCACCCCCTCTTTAACTTCTGTAAGAGGGGAATTGTAAACAAGACATAAACTTAGCTGTCCACTGTGTTACATACAGACATGCCAAGAGCTTAGTGAGCAACTGAACTTCTTCATCAGCTACAGATCAAGGCTATATTTTTAAAATTAGAGTCTTTTTTGGAGTGATTTTTACTAGAAACACCTAAGTTGAATTATTCTTTCTTTCTCCCTAGTAAAAAACTCGAACATAAAAAGGTCTTCTTGTGATCATCAAAATCATCAGCAAAGTAGGTAACAGTAATTTTTTTAGCTTCACAAGGATACATACTTAAATAAATCCAGATATCCACCATATATTTTTGATATACTGGAGGGTTTATTAGTTCTCAGCAGACACAGAGAGTAGATTAGTGGTGTCAGTTGCTATTGTTGTTCTGGGTCTCCTGTTGTCACCATATCTACTAGTTCACCTGACTTTTAATCGTGCAGATTGCTTTCTGGTTCTTTCCATGGCTTTTGAGCTCACCCTAGTCTGTTTTCCTGGATGCACACTTTTTCTGTGTAACTGAAACTTTATTGGAAAGTGTTTGCAAGGAAGGCTGTGTCTCTGTGCTCCCTCTGACAATGTCCCTGAGAGCATACTGAGAAAAGCAGAGATCTCCGTGAGTTTTGCTTCCCCATTGCACCATATTCTTCCTGAAGATACACTAGACTCAAGAAACCTGCAAATCCTTTTCTCATACTGGGATGTTTTCTCTCATCTCTCCCTGAGGCTAGAGGATGAGGAGTGTCATGGCAGAAAGCAAACTGATCAGCAATCGACTTTTAAAAATTTCTGTCTCTTTCAATGCAAATTGTTTCCTTGTAGTATCTGACAGAGTAACACAGGTAACTTGCCATGGCAACCAGCTTATGGAGCAGAAAAAAATATATCATTACAAAGTGCTTTGTTACTGTAACAGGGGAAGAAGCTGAGACCTTATCAGTTTTGGTCACTTGTGTGTCATGCATCTTCTAGGTAGCAGAACCTGTCAGTAGAAGTTTGTGTTCGATTCAGTGCAAGTCATCTGCCTTGTGGGCCTATCTGATACTTGGATCAAAGCTGAAGTGCAGTCAGAAGGAAAGAAGGAAGTGTTCAAAAGAATTGAAACAAGGCTGGATTCTCAGAAACATGAAGACAAATCCATTTCCTCCAAGCTGATGCAACTCTGAAGATGACAGTAAGGGATGAACCAATTCTGAAATTAATTTGGCTTGCATTCTCTGACAGTCTCCATTATTTTACTGTCCTCCTTTATTCTTTTTTAAGTGAAGTAAGTCTGCAGATCTGTAAGTATTTTGGATTTCCCTGGGACAAAGGATGGAATAGGCTTGCAAGGTCTGTGTTCAAACCCATTCTCTTCACAGGGATGCTTCTGGGAAGGACAGACTCATTTCCACTCACCTTGCTTGGGTTAGTGAGTGAATGTAGAAATGGCAAAGGGAATCAGCTGAGGGCAGAGAGGAGAAACTGTCATAGTTACCACTTTGGGAGGAAATAAAAGCTGAGTTATTAGCTCAGAGGAGGACAGTTTTGAAAACGGTTGTTTGTGCACAGAGGCCAGCAGAACTATTCTATGCTGAGGATAGGCTCATTTGTAGGTCTGGAGTGGGTCTAGGCTATGCTTTACTCTGGAGCTGGAAAGGATGTCTTCTGTAGGACAGATTTGAAAAGTGAAGGACAAGCTGAAAGTTTCTTAATCCCTTGACTACTGATTTGAGCCACAAGTAACACGGCTCCAACTATGTGATGGACTGAAGTGTATGCTCCCCCTTCTATTTTAAAAACACTCTCTCCCAGTTAAAATTTATGCTCTTCATGCACTTGTACTAATGCTTGAAAAACAGTGGCCAGCTTTCTGGGCTGCCTGGGGCCTAGCTGAATTCACAGGTAAAATTCTTGTGACTCATGGACAATTCTCTTCTAGCTTCCTGGTGAAGTTGTAGAGAAAATGCTGCTAGATAACAAACATTGACAATAGCATGACTTGGAAAGAAGCCTTTGAAAATAAACTCTTAATGTATCAGATAAATCTATGTGAGATGCAAAGCTAGAGTTCACTCTTGACAATGAATTCTTGTTTTGTGAATGACTGACTATAAAAAGACTTGGGAAAAATCTGAGTCTCCTGTAACACAAAGAAACCTTGAGATAAATGAAAGTCATCTCAAAGGAACCAAGCTAAAACTATTCAACACTATAATTTAACACCGTTTCCTAGAGACTGGGAAAAGTCAGTGGGCTTATCCTTACTGCAGGTTGTACCAAGAGAGAGCCAGAAGAGACATCACATGTTAAATGCCACAAGTGTGTACTGTCATCTCAAGGGCCTGGGAAGCTTGGAGATACCTAAGATTTGGAAGCAGCAGCCCAACTGCAAAGGGTTTTTAAGACTGACACTGAACTGGAAAGATCTCCTGGAATAATCAATTAACAAAAGAAACCACTGAATTAATTAATCAATCCTCAATAAATCAATAAAATCTTCCTCTATATGATCTCCAAAGGCATGGCATTGCTTCAGATGACTCAAGCAGTGAATGGGACCACTTTGTTTTTAATCCCCAAAATAATGGCATTAATATTGGATCAAATTCTACTAAATAATTGTGCTCAGGCTTCTTTCAACCAAACCATTTGAAATGCTGCAGAAGGTTCTCACTGAGCAGAGAAAAGTTGTCACTTCTGGAGTGTTATCTGATCCAGGGCAAGATCTTTCTTATGATGGATTTCCTCTTTGAAATAAGCAAGGCAGCATCTTGCCAAGTGTCTGGCCCAAGCTCCACCAAAACTAGAGAGAGAAAAGATTTCTGTTGACTGAAATAAATTTTGCTAACAGTTGGATTTGGTCAATTTTGAACTGAGAATAGAAACTTGCAGAGACGATGCTCTGGAATCGCATAATTGAAAGACTTTGTAATCAGAGCTTGGAAGTGGAAGGAGATTCATGGTCCATAGTTTAAAAATACAGACAGCTGCTGATGCCTTTTTTTGCTATTAAAAACCCCACAACCCAAACACACACACACAAGACATAATTCAGAGACCGGTCATTTCCCAGTCAGACTCCTTCTAGAGACACGGTGGGAATGAACAGCTCTCACATCTCCCTAGATGTGGTACGCAGTACTTGGTAACATGAGGCCCTCCCCTGAGTGGATAGCGGGATGGTTGGACTTCAGATTTTGCTGTGTGGGGTGAGCGGGGGGAGAGATGAGATAAGGGTTTGATCTCTGGGTATTTACAAGCAGTGTGGTTTTCTGCAGGTGCCTGCTAGTTTCAGGCTGATCTGAAGCACACTGCCCTCTGCAGTGTCCCGTTTGTTCCTGTGGGTGTTTGCTTAACCCCCCAGCAAATGTCCTTTTTGGCTATTTGTGCTTTTTCCAGGGAGTTGTTGCTGTCATGTGCTGAATCTGGAGCCTGAGATACTTAGAAATGACACTGATTCTTTCAAGCAATGCCCCCACCTCATCAAAAGTTGCCAGGGTTGGTGAGGTCCTGTGTCTCCTTCCACTCTCTGCTGTGCCTGCCAGCATAGATCAGCAAGGGTCAACTACAGTAGGAGGCCTGGTAATGCAGAACTCTGCAAGGTGGGAGCAACACTGATTTTCCTGGCAGTGGCTTGCTGCCATATGCACAGGAGCTTTTGTTAGCTGTCAGCCTGAATGGAATGTCAATCATTCCCTTGGAGCCTTATCTTCAGATCACTGCACTCTGAGAGAGGGCTTTTGCCTTCATCTTCATACAGCAATAACTCAGGTCGGTAGAAGCTGGAAGCCTTCTTCTTTTTTTTTTTTTTTTTTTTTCAAAAACTCCATCCTCTGAAAATAGCCCAGCTGCAAATCTGGCAGAGTCCAACCACTCCCCCCGGCTCGTCCAAACCCCAGTGCCCCCGAGGGCTGGCACCGTCCTTGTGCCCAGGGGAGGGCTGGGGGTGACACCAGCCCCGCGGTGGCTCATCCCAAACCTCATGGCACGGCGGGGGGCAGGGGTTGGCAAAGCTCTCTCCGCTCCCACTCCTCTACAAGTAGCACAGGGAACCAGCGAGCAGGTCTGGAGACGCAGCAGTGACAGCGAACGGACAGGGGGGGCAGGCGACCAGGAGGAGGCCGGGGGTGCCCCGGAGCAGACGGTGCCTGTGGCCCTGGGGGCAGCAGGGAGGGACGGGCTGGGGCCGAGGAAAGCAGAGGAAGGGCCCCGAGGGAGCCCGGCCGGGCGAGGGACTGACCCAGCAGAGTTCTCATCTAAGTCATTTGGTGCGGCGCTTCCAGCATTTCCATCAGGAAGGTGTCGATGGGCGTGTCGCCTATTAGCTTGAAGAAGAAGAGGTGCTCCAGGCATTTCAGGCCGATGGATCGCAGGGCTGGGAGGCGGAGCAGGAGCTTGGCAAACCTGGGGGAAAGGGAGACACGGCACGGTCAGACAGCCCTGGAAGAGCTGAAATGAGGGATGGGGGACTCCAGGCAGCTCTCCAAAATGCATTTATTGAACCCATGAGTTACAGCAGCCCAGGGTCGTGGGTGGCAGAGCTGTGCCTACAGCTGCCAGCTCCAGCTGCAGGCAGGCCTGGAGACCCTGAGTTTAGGTTACAGAGCATTATATACTTTTGGTTACAGTGCATTATTTACTTTTCTTTAGGTTACAGTGCATTATTTACTTTTCTTTGCTGAGCATCTCACTACAGCAGAACCAATCTATCCCTTAACTTTTACCTCCAGCCCATCATAACTCCTGTAATTCCCACATTCATGTCACTGCTCTCCAATCACTAAAAGTTAGGATGGCAATGAGCCATCCACAGCCATCCTCACCAGGGAAAGGCTGCTGGCTGTTGGGCTCAGAGGGTGACAAGAAGCTGTGGAGCCAGGAGAAAGCCACCAGATCCTGCAAGAGTGCCTTGGAGCATCCCAGGTGCCACTGGATGTCACCTCCTTGTGGGAGTGCTCCCAACCCAGGGAAAAAGCCCTTTAATGGCCACAGCAGGGTCATCTGCTTTTCCTGCTGCAAAATCAGGGCTTGAACAGCAGCACAGGGCCAGGGAGAATGGGACCTTGCAGAAAACACACACAGAGGCATGCACAAGCACACAGATATTCTACATGCATGCACAATTCCCTCTCCTTTTTTTTTTTTTTTTCTGCTGAGCTGGCGAGAACAGTGGGAACAGAGCCAGGAAAAACAAATCAGTCCTACCATCCCATTCAGGAAGTTTCACTTTAAACCAAACCAGATGATGGCTCCAGCCCTCGGATATGTTTAACTGTGAGATAACCAGCCCAGAGCACAACGTGCCAGGGCTGGGAGGGGAGAAAGGAGCCCTGATTCCTGATTGCCTCAGGCTGCTGGGTGTCACGTAGGCACCCAGCCCTCCCTCTGGAGCAGCAGAGGCTGCAAGGGGGGAGCAGGGCTGGGATTTTCCTGGGAATGCCTCTCTGTGCAGAAAAATTCCCTTTTGGTGTTTCCACGGTGCTCCCAAGCTGCTGCTGGATGGGGATTTGGAGCACCTGAAAAGGTGGAAATTCCAGAAATCCCACAGCATGGAGCAGGGGAAGGTCCCAGACATGGCTCAGCCACAGGGAGAACTTGTTTGCAGCCCCAGCTGGGGAGCACATTGTGCCACAGGGCCAGCAGGATGCCCAGAGCTTGGGAGAACTTTGGGGAGCTCTTCTGCAACCCCGACCTCCCAGCCCAGGGGTTCACCCTCCTGAGGCACCTGGGATGGTGCCAGCACTGCCCTGCACCTCTGAGGGATGCAGGGGGGGCAGCAGGGCCCAGGTGCAGCTCTCAGGACATCCCTGAGCGTGCAGAACCTCTCAGGTCACCAAGGAGGGGTGTGAGCATCACACAAGAAGGTTCCCAGCCCAAGGTCACTCAAAGCCAGCGAGAGATTAAATTCCAGAGCCCCTGGTGCAGCTTCTGGGCTTCAAACATTCCCTCAAACACCAGAGAGCATTGAGGCAGAGCCCTGGAGAACTGCTGTGGACTGGTGCTGTCCCTGTGGCAGCCCCTGAGTGTGCCAGGCTGCAGATCCTGCACAACGTGCAAAGCCAGAGCTCACCCCACCAAGGGAATCATCCAGAAGAGCTGCTGGCCATGGTTCCCAAGGCAGCTCTCCTGGTGCCAGGAACAGCTCTTCTGCAATCCAGAGTCCAGGGTCTGGCTCTGGATTTGCTCCAGAAATGCAGTTCAATAAAGCTTTCTGGAGGAGCAGAGGTGACAGCCCTGCTCCGTGCCCCGTGCCCATCCCTCAATCCCCCTGCTCACCACAAACCAAACACACCCCATGGCACCCTCATCCTCACTCTGCCTGCCTCAAACCAACCAGCAACATCCCAGAAATCCCTTCACAACACACCTTTCTTCATCTGCCAGCACTCTGGGACCCAAAGAGGGGGAAAACCCAAATCCAGCATCACCTCTGAGGGCACGCTCTGCCCACTGCGCTCACTGCTGTGAAAGCACCCTTTTCATCCCACCATCCACACGAGGCCAGGAATGCAGGTGAGATGCAAATCCCAGCTGCCTGGGCTGTTTTCCCCCACCATTCACGCACCAGTAGCAGCTTCCAGTGCTTTGCTTGGTTTCTCAAGAAGCTGTCAGGAACTGAACTGGCAGTTGCCAGCTCCAGGCTGTAACTGGGAAAATGCGCCCACTCAGCTCCGGAGCCGTCCAGGAACACATTCCTAATTCCCCCTCCCATTCCCAGCTGGATTGGGGGAGGCAGGGAGGGGAGAAAAAGAGCATCAATTGAGGCTTTCACTTCCCAGCAATGATGCTCATCTGCCACCGAAAATTAACTCCATGTGAGTCCTATTTTTGCTGCGGTTTCGCCGGCCGTGGTTTCCAGAAGGGAAATGATACCCCCTTCCCACATGTGCTCATCCCACTGCTGGAGCTGTGGGAGCTGGGGCTCCTCAGGTCTGCCCACCTTGCTGGATTTCCCGGCAGGGGAATAAAGAGCTCTGTGCACTGCACAGGGGAGGGTTTTTAGGGATGCTCAGAGCTGGAGCGGGGAGAAATGAGGGATTTATCCGCAGGGAATCACTGGGAACAGAGAGCCCAGAGCAGAGAGGGGACCCTGGGAGCTGCAGCAGCCATTGCAGGGGGGGAGGGTGCAGGAGGAGGGGCACTGGGAGCTCACCTGCCGGGCTGGTCGGGGTATTTGTGTTTGCAGTAAGCCTCTAGTGACGCGTACACCTTCTCCCGCAGCGCCTCCACCTCCGCCGGGTTCGACAGCCCCTTGGAGTCTGAAAGGCAACAAAAAAACCCATCAGGCAAACACCTCCAGGCTTCCCAGGCAGGCAGGAGCCCCTCTGTGCACTCCCTCCATCGCTGCCCCACCAAAGTGTGGCTGCAAGCTCTGAGCTCCAGGGGTTTGGGGAGCACTCAGAGGTTTGCCCCACAATTACAGATTTTTCCTCATCTCGTTGCCCAGCCCCAAATGTTTTAGCTCATTCCAAGTGGCCCCAGACCTTCATCTGAAAGGGTTTCCCTGGGCTGGTAGGATTTCTCCCTCCAGCACTGTGGTGGGGCTGAAGGAGAAGCCCCTGCTCTGGCACAGCCCCCAGGACAGGGCACAGTGAGGATCTGTTTTTAGCAGGGTGAAAGGGACAGTGCAGAAATTGATATCCCCAAGCACATGTGCCACGGGAACCTCTCCACATTCCCCTTCTTTGACCTTAAATGGCTAATCCCAAATTACAGACAATAAATTACTGCTGATTACAAGGAGGGGGGACTTAAAAAAAAAAAATAAAACAAACTGGTCAAGAAGAAAAACAAACCAAAGAAATTGTAATAAACCCTGCTGGAACAGCATGGCCTGGCTGTGGTGGGAAAATCCAGGCAAGGAGCTGTGCTTGGGCACAAACTGTGCTCAGGGAGGGCAGGGGTGGTGGTGGATGGAGAGGTTTGTCCTTGGCTGCCATCTGGCTCTGCTCTGATCCACTCTGAAATCCAGAGCTCTCCCCAGAGAGCTGTGCAGGTATGTGCAGGCTGGCTCCTGCTGCACAGGGATTTGCTCCCTGGAATGCTGGAGGAAAACCCTGGCACTGAACCTTCCTCTTCCCTTGGGCAGCTGGGGCTGAGAGGGAAAAGGGAGCAGCGTGACCCTCCCAGAGTCTGTGAAACTGTGCTCAAACACTGAAGGTTTTGTGTATTTTCTGAGCACATCTTAGGTCTTTCAGCCTTTCCAGGTCTGCAAAGGGCTCTTCCAGAAATGCAGGTAATAAAAGCCCTTGGATGATGAGGTTGGGAAGCACAGACAATTAACTCCATGCTCTGGTGTTGCTCTAATCCATATTCTTCTCTTCAACAACATCTAGATTCCACTTTGTTCCAATTCAGGAACAATTCCCTCAAGCACCTGAACTTTCTTTTCACAGTCACTCTAAAAGGGGGAGAGCTGACAGGACAAGAGGGAATGGCTGTAAACTGAAAAAGAGCAGGCTTAGATAGGATTTTTGGAAGAAATCCTTCCCTGGGAGGGTGGGGAGGCCCTGCTCAGGGTGCTCAGATGGCTGCCCCATCCCTGGAAGTGCCCAAGGCCAGGTGGGACAGGGCTTGGATCATCCTGGGACAGTGGAAGGAAACTTCCTTCCCATGGCAGGAAGTCTGGAACGAGATGAGCTTTAAGGTCCTTTCCAAACCAAACCAACTTTCACCCCTGCCTCCCTTCGTGCCCTATAGCCCTCTGCTATTTCCAACAGGGCTTTTGGGGGGAAGAAAAGGAGCCAGAAGGACAGGAGAGCAGCCAAGAGGGGCCAGGAGAGCAGAGCCAGGCACGTACCGGGGTTGAAGAGGACGATGGCTCGCAGGCAGCCCAGCTCTGTCTTGTCCATCAGCATGTCCCTCATTTTGGACACCAGTTCTGTCAGTACTCTGCAAAAGGACAGAGAAAGCACAGAGTCAGCATGAAATAATAAAAAAAAAAAAATTAAAAAAAAAGGGAATGAAAAGCCCCAGGTGTCAGAGCCAGAGCGAGAAGCTCCGGTCACGTTTAACGAAGCTGGGGATGGTGCTGGCCTGTGCCAGCTGAGGATGTGGCCTCATTTTCCTCCTCCATCAAAAGATAGCTCATTAGGAACATCAATAGTTCCTGTGAGATACAACAGGGACCATAAAAACCGCCTTCATCCATTCACTGACAGGCTCTGGCACCTGAGAAAGCTGCCTAAAAATAAAAAATAACAATAAAAACCCACCCCAACAGGTACCTAAAAGTAATTTCCTCTGCCGGTAATTTTTATTGCTCCCTTTGCTCTTACTGAAGGTGTCGGTCTTGAAATATTTTCCACTGATTGCCCAGTTTTTCATGTTAGATCCTGCAGCAAAGTCATGATCTTGCACTTATGACCTCACAGGAACAAATGATGTCACCCAGGTCCGAAGAACAATTTCCTCACAGAGCAGAGCAGCAAAGGTGATTTGGTTTCAACTCAAGATGAGTCTCAGGGAGAGAAATCAGCATTTCAGCAGCGTCTGGAGTCACACTGTGGGTCAAACACCCTGCAAGCCTGGCTTTAAAACACTTTCCCAAAGCCTGAGATTAAAGAGCCCTCGGGACACGCCTGTGGAACCTGCTGAGTATCGCTGGGGCCTTCTCATTGTGCAAATAAAATCACGTCTTGGTCCAATTAAAGATGAAAAGGAACAAAGGAGTGGCCTCCTCATAACATTAGAAGGCATCTGGACCCCATGAAAGGGGCTTTGATTTGCACTGGGCAGCCTCCTCCCTGCTTGGGGCTGTTGGGTTTTTGCACTGGGCAGTCTCCTCCCTGCTTGGGGCTGTTGGGTTTTTTGCAGGTTTCAAGGAGGAGTTTTCTCCTTGTGTTTTCATGGGATGGAGTCCCTCATCCCGGGCTCCTCACACCCCTCAAGCAGGAATGGAGGCAGTCTGGGGTGGAGACAGGGATGGGGATGTCCAGGTGAGGTGGTTTGATGGAACCCCAGCCCTCCATCCCTGATGCTGCTGAGTTGTAACTTTGGTACATCCCATTCCCTGCTCCCTATGCTAATTAGCTCAGAAGCCATTAAGCACGTGTAGTTTGTTCCTTGAAATGGGTCCATGGTCCCTTTCATGGGGAGGGGTCCCAAAATGAGGAAGTAAATGAAGTCTTCCTCGTTCTGACCTTTCTACCTTTTCAATGCAAATATGACAAATGAACCCGTGGTAGAACTCCTACTCCCCATCTTCAATTGGTTTCAGAACAGAGGATGCCCACAATTGTCTTATGTTCCCAAAAGCCATTTATCAGTTTCTATATTCTTCATTGAAAACCCAGCACACCAAACACTGTGCTGACAAGCAATCAGTTATTAGTTAACTACTAACCCTTAACTTCATCAAGGCCCACCCATTTATTTCAATTAACTCCAATAAAGCTTACCTCTAACTAAAATCTTACCTCCTCTAAAATCTCTAAATTCCTTCAAGTTTGTGTCTCCTAGCCACCACCTCAGGTGGCCCCAGCAGGCACCACCAGGGCCTCACCTGTCGGTCAGGGGGGTGATGACCAGCCGGGGGGTGTTGCCCAGGTACTCGTAGCAGTAGAGGAACTGAGCATCACAGATGTTGGCCCAGCAGTGCCTCTCCTCATCCGACCAGCGGTGCCGCAGCTGCGCCAGCCACACGAAGGCCTGGCTGTTGTCCACCTGCAGGGAGGACAGGGGTGCTGCCTTCAGTCCTGGCTTTGGTGTTTTTCAGATTCTGTGCTGCCTAGGTGTGTAGCTCTGAGCTTCGTGTTAAGTGTTAGTAAGTTTTCTTTGCAAGGTAGGTTGGCAAAATAATCCTTTTCCAGCTTGGCACCAAGGAAAATCGATACAAGCTTCAGGCCCAAAATGCATAAACAATGGGGAACTGAAGTGAGCAAACAGGGAGGATGGGACTTCATGACCTGGAGCTGGAATTGGACAATTAACCCCAATATGGAAATGGACCAAAACTTATAAAAGTGTAAAAACTCATGACTCAGAGTCCATCTTGGGTGTAGCCATGGCTGGGCTCTGGTACTGCCCAAGGTGTATCCTTTAAAAGCCTTTCAATAAATCCCTACTTTATTCTTTTAGCTCTGTCTAGTCTCTGATCCATGTAAGCCTCGCTAGGCATCAGTTCTGGCACCCCAGATGGGACAGAAGGCATCTGGAAAACCCCTGGAGCAGAGGAACCCCCAGCTCCTGCACTCCCACTCCTGCCTGCACGCCCAGGAGAGCCCAGCTGCTGTCCAGCAGGTATCAGAGCCAAAGGCCAGGTTGGACAGGGCTTGGAGCACCCTGAGATGGCAGAAGGTGTCCCTGCCCATGGCAGGGGCTGGAATGAGAAGAGCTTTAAGGTCCCTTCCAACCCAAACCATTCTGGGAGTGTGTGATGACGGGCAGTGTGAGAGTGCTGGACAAATCCCAATGGAATCCCCGTGGGCTCACACGAGAGCGAGAAAGCTACAGAGAAGAAAACCCCAAATGCTTTTCCTTATGGCCCTGCTGAGGCAGGCAGTGCCCCCAGCGCCTGTCCCTGCTCTGTCCCTCCACGATCTCCCCCTCGATGCCCAGCATGGCTCCCACTGGGAGCACCAACCTTCTGTGCTATCATCTTGGCCACCACGTCCCGCGCGTGCACGTCGATGGTGCAGATGGTCATGATCTTCTGCCTGTCGCCCCCGGAGAGCTGCCCCAGCAGCATGGTCACCAGCGTGTTCAGCTGGGCCACCTGCTTCTTGTGGTACTCCTTCATGGCCTTCTCGTAGCCTTCCTTCATCCTGGAGAAGGCCATGCCCACCTCAGCTGTCCACCAGATCTGGGTGCAGCAGAGAGCCACCTGGGGAAACAGAGTGGCTCAACAGCAGGGCAACACCAGGCTTTCCTCACCTCTGAGGGGCTCTGAGCCATGGGGAGGTCAGGGATGAGGCATCCCTGATGTGGAATGAAGCTTTGTTATACACTATCACAGCAGGAAGGAGAGCAGGGATCCATTTCACATCCACTGAATTCCCATCCTGGGCACACCCAGCAGCTGCCCTTTGGTAAATGAGCCCCTTTCTCACACCTGAGCACACGGGAGGCTGCCAGAGGGGCACCCAAGGGGCTCCTTCCTCTCATCAGGCCCCATCAATTTGTTCTCTCACCTCACTGGGCGTAGGGGCTTCTTGTGACCCCTGGGGTGCAGCAGCCACTGCCCAAGCCCCCGAGCTGCATCCTGCCTGGAGCCCTGGTCAGAGCACAGAGCTCAGCCTGGGAACCCAGCAAGAGGTGGCCAGGAGAAAGGAGACCTCACATGATACCTTAGGTTTTAAGTTTTTCTGTTCTTTGATGTGCAGCTTTAGCTTTATATTAAGTGTTACTAGGAACTTTTCATAGGATGGTGGAGACAAAGCACTCCCATTCTAGCTGGAGAATCAAGGACAATCTGTTCAAACTTCAGGCCCAAAGCATGAACAATGCAAAAAGAGAAGGGCAGGCAAGCAAGGAGGATGGAACTTCATAATTTGAAGCTATTAATGGGACAGTTAGCTCCTATATGCAAATGGACTGAGATCTACA
>JAYDZK010000051.1:3173916-3184089 GCA_034509185.1 Euphonia xanthogaster
ATAAGAATACAGAAAGTGATAAATATATAGAAGAATATTCTATATTCTTCTATAAGAATACAGAAAGTGATAAATATCTAGAAGAATATTCTATAATCTTCTATAAGAACACAGAATATTCTTCTTAAAATTCTTCATTATAAACCCAGCTAAGCAAACATTGTGTTGACAAGCAATCAATTCCTAGTTAACTACCAACTCTTAACTTCACCAAGGCCTACCCATTTATTTCAATTAACTCCAATGAAGCTTACCTCTAACTAAAATCTTCGCTCCTCTAAAATCTCCAAATTCCTTTAGGGTTGTGTCTCACACGTGTCTCTGTATGGGATCACACCCACCCCTCCCTACCTGTCGAAGATGGCCCCGACGCCGGCGCTGTGCGCGCTGTTCCTGTGCACGTGCAGCCCCGTGGCCAGCAGGATCCCGTCCTTCACGGCGATGGAGCGGTGGGAGAAGGAGGCAATCAGCAGCTCGTTCCACCCTGGGCAGGAGAGAACCAGCAGGGCTGCAGGTTAGAGCCATGGGACCCTCGGGAAGTCTCCTCTCCAACATCACCTCTCTAACAGGAGCATTTGTTATAGATGTTTACAAGTGACAGTGGATTGGACAAACTAAGAGTTCATCAAATTTCTCTTCTTCTATAAAAGAATGCAAATCGATAAGTTATTTATTTGTTATTAGTTATTTAAGTGCGTGAGAAATTTTGTTACAAGAATGTAAGCATCAGAAGGCTTAGAAAATCTTAGAAATCTTAGAAAATCTTTCAGAAAAACTTAGAAAATCTTAGAAAATCGAAGCGACAAGGCTGCAGGTTAGAGCCGTGGGATCCTCGGGAAGTCTCCTCTCCAACATCACCTCTCTAACAGGAGCATTTGTTACAGATTTTTAAAAGTGACAGTGGGCTGGAGGGTGAAAGTGCCACTTCTCCAATGACACTGGACAAACCAACAGTTTATCAAATTTCTCTTCTTCTATAGAAGAATGCAAAACAATAAGCTATTTACAGAAGGTGTGTGAGAAAGTTACAAGAATGCAAACATCAGAAGGCTTAGAAAATCTACAAATCAAAGCGACAAGGTTGCAGGTTAGAGCCGTGGGATCTTCAGCAAGTCTCCTCCCTAACAGGAGCCTTTGGTGCAGGAACGTGGCTGGATGTGGGAAAGGAAGGGGGAGCCAGCTTTTTTTTGGATGTCAGGGAAGGAAAAAAACCATCAGGAACCCAGTGCACTAAAAATAAAGCTAATAAGGGCAGCAGTTTCCTCTATAAACCGTGCAGACACTGAGCAAACAGCTCTGCCTGAAGCTCCCCGTGGGTGTGGAGCCCTGAGCTCCCCTCTGCCCTCAGCCTCCCAGCAGTTCCAGCCCTATCAGCACTTGCTATCAGCTCATCAGGCTCCTCCTCAGGCCACAGAAGTTCATTCATCAGCCCTGAGCCCTGGAAAAGGGACCATGGAATCTCTGGCTTTATTTGTGGGTTTGCTGCTTCTGCCATGGAAATGCTGGGAGGGATTGGGTCTGTTCTCTGCACGGCCCCATGTCTGTGACTGCTCCCACAGCTGCTTGGAAAACAGATTTTAGTCTTATCAGCTGGGCAGGCTGCTTTGGGATACAGGAAGGACATCCTCTGAGCCCAGACCTACAGGGAAGGGAAGGGAGATGTGACCTCCACACCTTCCAGCTCCCCTTCCCAATCCAACACCTCTTCAATTCCTAAATCCGTTACAGGCCGAGCTCAAGAATTCCTGAAACAAAGCCCCAAGGAGAGGAAATGCTTCCAAGCTTGAAGGGTGGAAATCTGGGTCACTTCCAGCCAGGAGCAGCATCTTCAGTAAGACAAGATGGGGTATTCTGCAACACCCCTGGCCTGAACACGTTCTGGAGTTCTGGTCCAGAAACTTCAGGATATTTGGATTTAGAGTTGTTTTTTTTCCCAGGCTGGAAAAGCAACACAACAATATCCCTCACCTCTCCTGTCACAAGAACTCATCTCACAGCCTGGAATAAACACAAGGCCCATGTGTGCTGTATTTACCTTCTGCTGCAGCCGTGGGTTGTGCCATCAGAAATGTTGACAAGGAATAAAGTTCCCTCTTTCCTAAGTGGCCACAGGATGTTTCCACCCCAGCCACGGGAACATTTCTTTGGCTATTTACTGGGTGAGGCCTGGCACTTTCACAGGGATTGCAACACTGAAACCTGAGGAGGACGGAGGAGAAGGAGCCTGCAGAGCCCTGCTCCTGGGAGGAAGAGGAACTCCAGAGCCAGATCCATGGGAATGTGTCACACACAGCCCCACAGCAGCTCCAACCAACAGGAACCAGAGCTGCCTCTCCACACCCACTCCAAGCTGGGCTCATTCCAGTCAAGGAGGGCTGGATTCATCAGCATCCTTCCTCTGGATTGTTCCCATGTAGAGCTGGGACGTTTCAGCTGAAACGGGGAAGATTTTCCTACCTTGGCTTTCCCAAAGAGCTGCCAAGACAGAGGCAAGCAGGGAAAATTCACCATAACCACAGGCAGCAAACTGGAACTGGAGACCAACCAAGTGTCCCTGAGAGTTCTGCACTTCAGCCCAAGCTCTGGGGTGGCAGGGCAGAGTTCTGTGACTCTGTGACTCCTTTGTCACCCAGCAGGGTGGCTGCAGCCCCAGGGGTGCTCTGGCTCCTCTGGGACAGGGAAGGCACTCTGGCAGAGCACTGGTCTTCGTGTCAATCCGTTTCTCTGCCAAGTTGCCCCACCAGCCCTACAAGCCCAGCTGCAGGGATGTAACACTCAGCATCCTCTGCCAGGCTGAGAAAACATCAGGTTATTCCTGTCTCAGCTTGGAAACAAGGAAACTGGTGGAAAACACGCTTAAAAAAATCAGGTTTCCTTCCCTCCCAAACATCTCAGAGAGGGAGTGTTTTTAAATGATTCAGGATTTGAGGAGAGCTGCTGCCAGCCCATGCAGCACTGCTCCTCCAGAGCTGTGTGCTCCATTTGTTTTGCCTCCCAGGATGCCTGACTGAGGCTCTTAGCTGGATTTTAATGCTTCAATATTTCATGGGCAGCTGTTCTCAGCAGGCCACTCAATAATACATCGAGCCACTGGCTGGGAGGCCTGGGGAGGGTTATCTGAGGCCCTGGCAGAGGTGTCTGGAGCAGGGAGCTCCAGGGAGCTGCTCAGCAGTCTCAGGGTTGGAGCCACCATGAAATTTGGGGTGGGAGGGGGTTGGCAGCCCCTCTCCTGCTGTGTGGAGTGGGTCACAAACAGAGAACACACGTCAGGAGCTCTCCAGCTCCAGTTTTAATCAGCTGTCTGCTGAGGAGAGAGGAAAACCTGGAACTGCCCTGGTGGGGCTGGGTTCCACTTCCCAAATGGAAAAGGCAGAGCTTTGTCTGAATCCAGCTCTTTGCAGGAAGCCCTCAAAGATCCCCACAGAGAGGCTTCCCTGCTCATCCCCTCTCAGGCTCTAGAAATCCTCTTCAAATCCACACTTTGGGTGTTCCAAAGGGCCCAGAGCCAGCTCTGGCAAAATCCGTGGAACACCTTCCCCCAGAGGCTGCAGGAGCCATCCTGGAAGGGTGCAGGAGCTGGACAAAAGTGAATTTGGGGGAAATAAAAGGAACTTTAAAAGTACCAAGGCTTACAAAGAGCTTCATGCAGCAGCAGGAGCCTGAATTCACTCAAAAGGGGAAGACCCTTCCTACAACCAACTGCTTCCACCTCCCAAACGCTGCTCCTGCAGCCCCCCTGCTGCACAGGGAAATCTAAAATAAGCCCTGAGAGTTCTATTTTCATCTTGGTGGGTGGGAGAAGAAGTGAGATGTACTTTTCTCTCCTTTCTGGTTTTAATTATGATCAAACATTTCGGTTTGATGAAGTTTCATGGGGGCCTGAGCCCGCTTGGTCTTTCAAGCCTCAGTGTGGGAGGAAGGCAGAGTTTAACTCCTTTGGTTTGTCACCCAGCACCCATCTCTGAGTTCCTCGTGGATCAGAGATGAAGCTGGGCCATTTTTCAGCTGATTGGCCACACTTTGGATCCAAATCACCAACACATCCCATGGAAGGCTTTTAAAATCATATTTAAAAACTGAACTGTCAGAGTCCATCAAAAATCAATTAAAGATTTTCAAGCTGCCAGGACCTAAATCTGAGGGTACAACCTGTCCCAGGGGACACTGAGCACTGCCCACGTGGGGACAGATGTCACTCACCTGCTCTGAGCAAGATGACCTGGTCATCCAGGGGCAGCTCGGAGAAGTGGGGGATCCTCTTGGCCCACTCCACCAGGGTGAAGAGCTGCTTGTCTGCTGCCTGGCAGATGTTTGTCACCGGGTCATTGGGCTGCCAAAAAAAAAATAAAATTAAAAAAATAACTTAAAAAAGAGATGGAAAAGCTTGGAAAAGGCAGAGTGAGGAAAAGAGAGGCTGGAGGAGCAGCCTGCCTGCCATCCCCAAGGTGGGTGTTATCACTCACAGGCAAAGGAAGTGATTTGGCTGCTCCACCACAAGGGTTGTAATTGTTTTTAGCAAGCCCCAACATGGGAATTGGGAGTGCTGAGACTCCATATCCATCACCCTGACTGATGAATCCAAGCAGCTCCAGCCTGGGGAAGGGCAGACTCCAGCATCTCTCAGCTCGATAAACCAGCACCAGAGGGGGCATTACAGGAAAAAAAAAAGAAAAGAAAAAAAAGAGAAAACCCCTTTCCTTTGAAATATTATCCACTAACAGAAACCATCTGCTCTCAAGGAGGACAGTCAGCCTAAACACACCAAATCCCTGTTTAAAGGAACTGCTCACAGCTCAAGTGGATTTGTGATTAGGAACTGGAAGAGCCTGTTTAACCCTGGGGAAGGCTGAGCTCCCTGATCCAAGTGAGTCTGGAGGGTTTACCTCTCTGGACAGGGATGTCTGAGCCCTTCCCATCTCCCTCTGGAATCCCTGCTGATACCCAGCAGCTTGCATTGAACAATTAGCTTCTCTCCACGGCCTTAAAAGAGAAGTTCCCAAACTGCAGGAGAAGTTTGGCTTGCAGGGGAAGGGGTGTAAATTCAGAGGAAGAGCAGACAGGAATGTCAGGGTAACCCGTGGCACATCCCCCTCCCAGGCTGGGCAGAGCAGGCCCACATGGCCAAGTCACCCCTGTGCCCCTCAGAGCCCTGTCCAGCCCCCTGGCAGCAAACCCAAGGCTCTGTGCCTCAGTGGCCAACATCTCCCATTCTCCAGGCCCAAAATAGGCAGGGTCTGGCACGCTCAGGGCAGGTGCCCTGGAAGGATTTCCACCTGTCGCGTGCAGAGATGGATGGGCACAGGCTGGCACCACACTGGGATGTGCCCCCCCTGTCCCACCCCCTCCAGCAGCTCCCCCAGGGCTGCAAGGGCAGGGCACTCTCACTCCCAGGGAGCTGGGGCTCTTCCCTGAGGAAGGAGAGGTGAGCAGGGACTGGGCTTTTCCTGGGATTTCCCCTGGACAAGGGGGAAACCCAGAAGTGGGAGTGAGGAGGAGCTTTGCAGGGTTCAGGTTTCCCTGGAAGCGCTGGGAACGTTGATATTCAGAGGCAGGAAGGGGCAGAAGGGACACCACAGACCCTGAACATCCCTCAAGATATCCCAGTTTGCTCAGCCAGGTGGAGAATCCTGGCATCCAGGTGAGCTGGGACGGGGATGATGCCTTATGCTCCAGCAGAACCCAACCCTTGCAGCAACAAGGGCCTGCAGAGCCCCACAAAAGGGGTAATTTAGGTAAATCAGACGTTTTTGCCAAAGCTTTCATCAGGGCTGGCTCCTGGGCAGGTTGTCACCATGAGCAGGGGCTCCAGGTGCCCCAGCCCTGGCTGTCCCTGACAGCACAAGCTGTCCCCAAGCTCTGGTGCTCCAAAGCCTCATCCTCGGCTTCAGTTCCACCTCAGATGGCAATTCCTGGAACCACCAGGGCTCTTCCCGGCAGAACCTGATCACTGGGGCATGAGAAACAGCTGAAAGTGTCCAGAGGGCCCTGCCTGGCTCCAGGGCAGTGCTGGAAACCCTCCCTGTGCACGGAAAGCAAATCCCCTCCTGCAGTAAATAGCAAGGGCACAGAGCGTGACAGAGCCAAAGGGCACCTGATCCTCCTGGAAAACTGCAGCCTGGAGGCATCTCCCACCAAATGGGGACTTGAAACCAGACATTCAAAGGCCAATTAAGACCTAATGAGGAGGACAGCTCTCAGTTACAGGCTTTGCCTTTTGGCCAGAGCCTATCCCAGGCCGTGCTTGCAGGGCAGGAGCCCAGGCTGCCAAGGAATGGGGGAGAGGCAAAGCCACCCCCTGGGCCAGGGACAAGCCACAGACACAAGGATACGGGGGAATGGATTTGAACTATGAGAGAGTGGGGTTGGAGCAGAAATTGGGGAAAAATCTTTCTCTGGGAGGGTGGGGAGGCCTTGGCACAGGGTACCCAGATGGCTGCTCCATCCCTGGAAGAGTTCAAGGCCAGGCTGGATGGAGCTTGGAGCAAGCTGGGATAGTGGAAGGCGCTTTTAAGATGATTTTAAGGTCCCTTCTAACCCATTCTATGTGGGAGACAAGGGTGTTAATCCCTAAATCACCCTGCCACCCCCAGCCCAGCTGGAAATGTCCCTGCAGGTCACCAGCCTGAGTGCAGAGGCACCAATCAAAGCACCCAGCACACGAGGCCAGCAGCAAACAGCTCGTGTTCTCCCTGTGCTCATCAGGGCCTCGATTTGTCTGCCTTTCCATCACCTGGGCTCTGGGGAAGGGCAGCAGCTCCTCTGTCTTCCCTCTCCTCATCCCGTGGTGGCCTCATCACCGGGAGCTGCTGATCTCATCCATCTGCTAAACCTGCTACAAATGTCACCTCGTGCTTGACAATAACAGGGCATTTCAACAAGCCTCCTGCTTCTATTTAGATGCAACACACATCCTTGTTCACAGTAATGCCTGTTGAATTATGCAGGAACTGGCTTTCAATATGAGAAGACGCCGTGCCAGACGAAGCCATTTATTTCAGCTCCCTCTCTGGGGGTTGTTTTCAAGTCAGGACCAGGCTGGCTCCAGCTCCCCTGAAGGATTTTTGATCCTGAGAGTAGTCAGAGCCTCACTGAGCTCCTCACTAACTCCTCCAAAAAAAAACCCTTTTACAGCCTCGTGGGGATGGGATCCTCCTCCTGAATACAGGTGAGGGTTTGTACCTGATCCTGAACCTGATCCTGTGCCTGATCCTGTGCCTGGTCCTGTGCCTGATCCTGTGCCTGATCCTGGAGAGTTTCACTGAGGGATTGGCTCTGTCCATCCCACAGAGCCTTGAATATCCAAGAGCCACCTAAGGAATGCTAGGAAAAGCTGACTTTGCAAAAAGAGCATCCCAAAAAGCCAATTACTGACTCCCAGATCCCTCACAGAATTCTGCTGGAAGTGACCCTAAAGATGCTCTATTTCCAACCCCCTGCCACAGGAAGGGATTTCTGACTCAAACCCTCCAAGCCTCATATAAAGAGAGAGATAAAAGTATTGTTGTAACAGAAAATAAACACTGCAGAGTCCTTGCACTTGCTCAGAATAGCTGCATTTCATCAGCTCAGCCTCACAGCCACCCAGCAGGAATTGCACAGGGATATTCAGTGCTCTCTTGGCTCAGCCAGCCCAAATGTTGGCAGAGTTCAACTTCTGAGTCCCTCAAAGGACTTGGTGGCCACCAGGAGATGCTCCCCACTGCAGCCTCAGCTGCTGTTTTTCAGAGGAATTCCTCTATTCCCACTGCTTTCATGGGAAAAGGGGCTATGGAGAAGTGGGACTGCCCATAAACACTGCCTGGGCTGCAGAGGGTCTGTCCTAGAAATGGAATTTCAGAGGAGGGCTTGGCTCTCACATTAGGAGGTTGCTGCTCTGCAGGGAGATTTCTCCCTTTTGATAATGGAAATCTTATAGGAAAAGGCCCAAAACACTTTCCCTCACTCTCCATAGAATCCCAGACTGGTTTGGGCTGGAAGGGACCTCAAGACCACCTCATCCCAACACCCTCCACCAGCCCAGGCTGCTCCTGCCCCACTTTCCTGTCATCCCTCTCGTGTGCACCCAACATCCTGGTGCAGCCCGGATGCTCCAAGCAGGCCCAGCCACAATGCAAGTTTCTAACTGGGAAAAGAATCTGAAAGCCAACTCACAGGCAAATTTCTCCAGCTTTTCTCTCCTCAGAGCCAAGCAGCTGCAGGATTCTGCACCTGAGGAGTCACACCCTCATTCCCCAGCCCCTTATCTCTCTGCACTTCACTTTATTGCCTCAATTGGTCTCTGAGCTCTTCAGAGCAGAGTGTCTTCCTGCCTTTCAGCACTGAGGGCTGTTATTTGCAATAAAACCTTCTCTGAGAGCCCTTTTAATCACCCCTTACAGCAGCTCTCACTTCCCTGTGGCTGTGGGACAGAAGACACCAAACGCTGGTGGCTGCTGGCTCTGCTCTCTGCTGCTGAGCTGGCTCACAGAGCCCACAGCAGAGCCAAGAATTGCATTTTTGAGCTGGTTCTTTATAGGAGGGTGCCCTTTGTTGATGGAGTGACAAGACTATTTTTTGTCCTCTCAAAAAAGAAAGACGCCTAAGAGTTTCTTTCTTTGATTAGGTGAAAAAGCTTCTTTATCAGCCTAAGGAACTTCATTTCAAACTTAAAAATTGCTACTTAGACAAAAGCTAAAAAGTCTTGCTTAAGCAATTTACTAAAAAAAAAGTGAACAAACTAATTGCTTTTATAAAGTATTTTATCAAAAGCAAAGACTTCTTGCACTTAGCTCAGTTTTTCTGTTTATTTTGCCTTTCATTAAACCTTTTCATTTCTAACACTGCAACAGAAGCCATCTTACTAATTGTTATGCCTCCAAGAGTAGCTAAGCTATCTTAAGTGCATTACAAGCCTCTAGAAGCTCGTGAAACCGAGCTCAAAGAAGTTACTACAACAGTTCCTTCCCACAGGGGACAACCCCTCTGTGTGGTCACTCTGATGTCCCCAGGAGGGGCTGGGCAGAGGTGCTCACCGAGCTGGGGGTCAGGCCCATGTTTGCCTCGATGTAGGTCTCTGTCTTTGGCTCCACAGCCAGCTCAGCCTCCAGGATCTTCTCCACGGGCATGTCCTCGTTGGCGCTGCTCGTGGACTCCACCTCGTTCTCGTTGCGGTCCTTGCCCCGCTGCCTCTCCTCCTGCACGGCTGTGAGGGACACACAGGGACAGTGGCAGGGTCACACAGGAGGATCACAGAGGCACCAGCTTGGAACAGACCTTCAGGATCACTGAGTCCAACCCAGCCCCAACAGCTCAACTCAACCCTGGCACATCCAGGCTTTGTTAAACACCCCCAGGGAAAGGGCTGGGTGAAGTGACAGAATCAGGGAATCCTAAAGGAAAGAGTCAGGTCAGTTTAAAGCAGAAATCCCAAATTCAGCCACCTCTGAGGCTGGCAGTGCTGGATTTCCCTGGAGGCCATGCCATGCCCCTCTCCAGCTCCCATGGGACAGGAGCTCCATGCAAACCTCCATCATGCCTTTGGCTCCAGACAGACAGGAGAGACCTGTCCCAGTTCCTGTGGGGTGGGAATGATCTTGCCAGCAGCCTGTCATATTCTGATGAATTATATCTGAGCAGCTCAGAGATGAGAAACACTTACTAGATGCTAATAACATTATTATTATTATTAATGACCTCCTTTGGAAACCTGCACGGGCTTTTCCTACACCTGGAAGGCAGCTTTGTGCAGCAGCAGTGGGAACTCTCTCTTTCTCCATCACTTTGTCACAGACCCTAAATCCCACACTTTTCCACAGCATATTTGAGCCCACTCTGCTTGAGAACAGCCCAAGCATCTACACAGCTCTCTGAACCCACCCAGCTCTCTGCTGAGGCACTCCAATAACATCAAACCCCTGCTATTTATTGACAATTACGCCAGCACTCCCTCCCTGCTGCAGCTGAAGCAGGTTATGGGATGTTCAGGCAGAGCATAAAATAAAAATAAAATAAAATAAGTAAAATAATAAAATATAAAAAATTAAAATAAATGATAAAATAAAAATAAAATATAAAACTAAATATATAATAAAATAAAATAAAACGAAATAAACAAAACAAAATAAAATAAAATAAAATAAAATAAAATAAAATAATAAAATAAAATAAAATAAAATAAAATAAAATAAAATAAAA
>JAYDZK010000051.1:3185784-3198636 GCA_034509185.1 Euphonia xanthogaster
CATCCATCCATCCATCATCCATCCATCCATCCATCCATCCATCCATCCATCCATCCATCCATCCATCCATCCATCCACAGGCACAAGCCCACTGGAAAATGTCCAGATTTTCTGCCACCAGCATTTCCCTGGAGTTCCTGAGGACCTGACAAGATGTTGTTCCTTCTTAGCAGAGGAGCAGAGGGACACGTCACTATCCCAGGAAAAAAATGGGGACTGTGCTCCTTGAAATGTAGGAAAAAAGCAACACACAGAAGAGAGGGAAGGAAGGAAAGAAGGACAAGTGGTTTTTTTACCCATGAAATCTGGGAAAATCTCCAGCAGTGAGCAGACCCCTCACCATGCAGACCTAGGACCTCATCCCTGGAGTCCCCTCCCCATTCCACTGGGGATCAGTCAAATAAACCACAGCAGAGATGACAAAACCACATTTTTCAAATGGACCTGGTCTGGGAACTGCGTTTCTTTGTGGGTTTGTTTTTTATTTATGTTTTTAAGGACAGAAACACCAAGGTGGCAGCTGCTTGGCAGCTTGTCTGGTGACACCAAAATGGGAATAAGCTTGTTCTTCTCAGCTTCCCAACAACACTGCTTTTCCTGGTCCTGAGGGTGGCACAGCTTTTGGCCAACAGAGTGGGTCTGTCCACCTCAAATGCAGCAGCTGAGGTAGGAATTTGCCTTGCTGCATCCCAGAAAAGCCTCTGGTGCAAGGCAGAGCTCTCCCAAGCTGTGGCCACCCCGTGTCTCCCCAGCCCTCTCCCCACTGCTGATGGCTGTGCCAAGGCTTTTATTTCTCTTCAAGGAGCCTCGGATGGCTGAGAGCTTTTCCAGGCTGGTTTTCTAAACATAAGGGAAGCATTTGAACCTTGCAATCCACTTGAGGAGAAAAAAAAAAGATGCAGTCAGAGAGCTCGAAGAGGCAGCCCCACCTCCTCCAGCTATGTCTGAGCCCAGCCAAGGACAGAAGCCTGTGTTTTCCATGGCACCTGATGAAGAGCCTCTCCTGTTATTCTGCCTGATTTGGTCTGTACTTGCCTCAGGCCAGCTGCTGTCATGTTTCATCTTGAGCTTCTCCAGCCCATCTGCACGTCCCCAGGTCGTGGTACAGCAAGACACGGAGCCCCACGTGTCCAAGCCACTCCCTGGTGACCTCTGGTGTCTTTAAAATCCAAAATGTCTCATCCTGTGGATTGCAGATGAGCCTCAGCCATCCAAGCCCGAGGGCTGATGGGCCCAAAATGCCAGCTCCATCCTCTGCAGGTGTCCACAGCACACTGGACACCTTGGCTTTGCTCATGGGGCAGCATCTGATGGCTAAAAAAGCAGCTTTGAGTCCATTGCAAAGCACCACCCAACCCAGTTCTGGTGCCCAAACCAAGCCCTGTGGGTGGGCACTGCACTTCTGCACCAAAGGAATGTCAGTGGAGGGAGGGAGAGGATTTTCCACAGGGCAATGGTGTTCCTGAGAGGGCAGGAGCAGCACAGGTTTGTTTATTTGCTGGGAGAGACCTGGAGGCTACAGCAGCTCCAGTGACTCTCACCCAGTGTCAATACAGAGCTTTTTGGGATGGAAATCCACCCCTCCAGGAGCACAGGGTGGGGAAAGGATAATTCACTCATATCCACAAATATCCTTTCATCCACAAATATTCACAAATATCCTTTCCATGGGGAAAGGATAATTCACTGCCTCAAAAATGGGGTTTTCTCCAGGAAACACCTCTCTGTCAACTGAGAGCACAGGGGAAGGTACCAAAGCTCAGCTCAGAGAGCCCCAAGTCTGCCCAGTTTTAGTTTTCCCCCATCCTGCAGGTGGGTGGCTGGTTATTTATGAGGTGCTGGGTGGGAGTTATTGGGCCTTTCTGTTTCTCTCACACTGGAATTTACTGGGCTCTGCTGCCTTTCACAAAGCCACATCTTTGCTGTGCATCACCAGCATCTTGAAGCATTTATGCCCCAGGTACCTGTTTATATCCAAAATGCCAAGACAGCTGAGAAAACAAATTCAGACAGTGTTTCTTCTGCTTTGCTTTCCTGTGTCACCTCTCTTTTTTCTTTTTCAGAGGTGCAGCATTCTGCTACTGTAAACAACCTCAAAAGCTGCGACATGTGAAATAAATGGGGTTTTTTCCCCTCCAACATTTTCAACTGAACGCTGTAATTTTTTTAAGGGATGCAAAATACCACCGTGATAATTAAAAAGTGTAACTCCAGAGTGTTAAAAAGTGGATTGAAACCTTTGCGTGCAGTTAGTTCACAAGAGGAACAGCTCAGGAAAACAACAGCAAAAAATCTCTAGTTCACTTCACTCTCTGGACACCGAAGTATAAACAAACAGCAACAAAAGGAGAGAAAACCATAAGCCAAACTCATTTTCTCAACCTAAGAGCATCCTTAAAAACAAAAAAAAAAAAACCCCAAACCCAGCATCATTTAACCAGCTGGTTTAAAGAGCAGCACTTTAAAAGGATATAAGAAACAAGCTCATTAAGCTGGAAGACATTTTCCATTCCAAAATTACTCCTAAAAATAACTGTGCTCTTGAACTCTGCCCCTGCACTAGGCTGTGGCCACTTGCCTGCTTTCACATCCACTTGGACAGTGGGTTGGAAACCTGAATTCCTGCTTTCTCCCCAGATTCCTCGTGCTGCTGAGGGGTGGTCCAGGAGCTGGGATGGCCCAAACTCCAGGGGCATGCACAGCCATGGCAGGGGATCAGGCACACGTGGGAATCTTCAGTCCCTCTGGACTAAGTGACTGAGCAGCTCCCTGGAGACGTGGGAAGGTCTCTGGGCTGTGGGGATGCTGCAAGTCCAACCTTTCCCAGGCTGAACCCCTCGGCTTGGCAAGTGAGAGGGGGAAAACCAACCCACAAACATTGGAAAAGAGAGAATTAACTCAGGCTGTGGAGTTTAATGGAGTTCTGAAGTCAGATAGCAGGGGTGCACAGCTGGACAGATGTCCTGGATGCTCCGAGCTCAGCTCTGGATCTCAGCACAGCAGCTGCACCTGCACCTGGATTTAGGAACAACTTTGGGCTCAGCCACGCAGCCTGAGCTGCAGGTGCTGCAGGGGAACAGCTCTCTGCTCTCCAGATGGGCTCTGAGATGCACCAACAGCCACTGCACCCATCTGGCACCAAAGCCCAGCCTGCAGCCTGGCACGAGGGACCCAGCAGGTCCTGCAGAGCCAGCCTGGCTCTCCCCAGGAGCCCCTCACATCCAGGGAAGGCTCTGGATTCCCTGCTCCCAAGCCTAACAGGTCCTGACTCTCCCCAGGAGCCCCTCATGTCCCAGGGAAGGCTCTGGGAGCCCTGCTCCCATCCTGGCAGCCCAGCAGATCCTGGCTCTCCCCAGGAGCCCCTCACATCCAGGGAAGGCTCTGGATTCCCTGCTCCCATCCTGGCAGCCCAGCAGGTCCTGGCTCTCCCCAGGAGCCACTCACATCCAGGGAAGGCTCTGGATTCCCTGCTTCCATCCTGGCAGCCCAGCAGGTCCTGGCTCTCCCCAGGAGCCACTCACATCCAGGGGAAGGCTCTGGGAGCCAGTTCCCAGCCCTGCTCCCTGTGAGGCAGCCACGGGAGCATGGGAAAGGCTCCTCACTGGTATTTCCTGCTCCCTGTGTGATCCCAGAGGCGCTGCCAGCTCTCCTCACCCGGGACAGCCCCGGCTCACCACGCCCCTGCTGACCCTGTCACCTCTCTGTCACCCCCTGCCACACAGCATCCCCATCCCAAGCTCCCCAGTGTTTATTCCCAGCTCTCCACAAGAGCTCTGCCTGCCCGATTCCGAGGCAATTCCCAATTTTTCCCTTTTGAACCCAAGGCTGCTGGTGCACAGACACCTCAGAGCCTGATGAGGAACAGATCAAGCAGGGAGAATTCAGCTCCTGGATGCAAACAGCCACCCCCACAATAACAACCCCTGCATTAGTCAAGATCCCTGATGGTAATCTTAATTTTGTTGACTATCCTGCATTTAGTGGGAGACAGAATACAAAAAACCAAAGCCTTCCACAGCTGGCAGAAATTCAGAGGGGAAAAAAATGTTCCCAGCTGCTTATTTATTGTGGCAGCAGTATCTCAGAGAGTGTGGGGCTCACTCACTGTGAATGTTGGGATCTCTGTGACGTGATCCTAGCAGGGAACAGCCAGAGGGGATGCACACAGCAGGAGGAATCCTCTGCTCCTGCAGGCTTTCCCCTCTTTAAGCCAAGGTTTGCAGCCCTGAAGGATCCCTGTCCCTCAGCAGGGCCACCCTGGCTCTGCTGCTGCTTCTGATGGGCACAGGGTCCATCCCTCTGGGTCTGCTCTCAGCATGTTCACCTGGAGACCCTCAGCTGCTGGGATCAAACCCTTCCAAACCTTGATTTTGCCTTCTCTGATCCATCTTCTCACCCAATAACCCCTTTCCTTTCACCCTCTTTAAATGGAGTACAACCTTGGCTCTCACTCCTCCTCCCAGCATTGCTCCACAGCCCAGCCCTGCCTCTCACTCAGCTCCAGCACTGATTTTAGAGGCTTTCACTGTGCTTGCACCAAACCCCAGCACCTCTGGGCTACAGGAGAGAGACTTCCCAGCAGGAATCTGCTGTGCCTTTACACAGCTATAAATTGGCTCCCCAGAGCAAGATGGTTTTTAGGGAAATGAGGCCCATAACCTGGGCTCTGTTATTTAAAAGATACAAGGGTTTATGCTAGAGAATAAAAAGCCAGCTATGATGTGAATACTCAGGCAAAAGGAATTGGCAAGGCAGGATTTAGCCCAAAACTCTTCCCCAGAATAGAGGTGGGAGCAGGAGAGGTGTAAGGCCAATTCCAGTCAGCTGGGATGGGTGCAATGGGAAGAGACCTTTTTTTGACAAACCAGGTGGATTTCCCATGTGAAACTCCAGAGCTGCTCAAAACCAGAGCTCAGCAAGACCCAACTTCTGACTTTCAGCTTTAGGACAACTGAGACATTTCTGTGAGACACTGAATTTTTAGGTTTACAATAAGAGACAGGGGAGTTATTCCAGCTTTCCCTACATAGGGATTATGCCTAAATCACCTAATGATGACTGTCAAATCACCAGTTCCTGCCCTTCCCCAAGGCTGCCATCACCAGATCCATCAGCACTGCCTGAGCACACTCCTGGAGTTACCAGGATCCCATCTGTCACACTTTTAAATAATTGTCTGATCATTATGAATTCATTTGCTATTCATTGTGATAATGTTAATCAAGATGAATTAATAGAGTCCTCACACTGTACGTGCTCCCTGGGGACTTCCACCACCATTTAGAAATTAATTAATGGACCTGTAATTTTTAGCGGTGCTGCCCATGCAATCACCAGGAAGGGCAGGCAGGGAGCAGGTACCTGCTCACAGGGTGCCAGAGTCCCAGCATTCCTGCTGCTCTTCCCAGCCCTACACGCCTTGTTCTGGGGGGCTGAAAGGCCACGGGGTCAGTGGAAGGCTCTGGATGCAGTGCCAGGGGAAGGGGATGCTCTGTATTTCTCTCGTTGAACACACAGGAGAGTTCTTGGCTGCTTTTTTGGTCATCTGAGTCTCCCATGGCTCAGGTTTTGGATCAGATTTTCCTCATCCTGCTGCACATCTCCTGTGGGATCCAGTATTGCCCAGGGCTCTGCACCCAGGGCAGTGCCAGCCCCCACTCCTGCCCGGAATGCCTCAATCTCTGCATTCCATGGTCTGCTGGGGCAGGAACATTTGTTTTGAGCACCGAAGGGTTAAGCTCAGCAGGGCCAAGGAGGTCCCCTGGGTGCCCTGGCAATCCCCCCACACCTCCAGCACAGACAGCTGGGACACTTGGTGGCTTTGGTCCTCGGGCAGCCCCATAAACTGAGCGTGGCAGGGTTTGCCCAACACTCAGAGCAGCTCCAGCACTGCCCCGTTTATTCCACACTCCAGACAGCCCTGAGTGCTCTTCAAAGGCTCCCAGGCTGGAGCTGTGGGCCAGGGCCAGAGCAGGGCTGGCTTTATCAGCCTGTCAGGGAGGCAAGTGTGGCTCTGAAGATGTAAGGGGAGAAAGCAGCACAGAACTGGGGTCACTCTCACGTCATGTCTGCTAAAAGCCTGCTCTGCCAGCTAGATTAGAACAGACCCAGTCAGCATTTCCAAAGATCATTTAAAAGAGGCACTGCCGGGGAAGTTGAGATCCTAAATTTAAATTCCACTAAGGAAGAGCTATCTTAAAGAGACCACACTGCTTTCTTCTTCCCAATGAGACAAAAAAACGCAGCGCTGGAGTAGGTGCTGAGGCGCTGGCACAGGATGCCCAGGGAAGCTCATCCCTGGAAGTGTCCAAGGCCAGGCTGGAGTGGAAAGTGTCCCTACCCATCACCAACGCACTGCTCTGGCACTCACAGGGAGTGGAAGCTCAGGAAGAAGAGGCTCCGGAGACCACGAGATGCTCTGGCTGAGGCGCAAAACCAAACCGCGAACGGGATTTCTGTCACCAGAGCGACGCCGCCCCTCGGCAAGGCTGCCCCCACCTCTGGGTGCCCTCCAAGCTCCCTGCAGCCCCCTGGCCAGGCTGGCCTTACCTTCTCTCTTCATGCCCATGGCCAGACACTTCTGGTAGCGGCAGTACTGGCAGCGGTTGCGCTGGCGCTTGTCGATCAGGCAGTCCTTGTTGTCCCGGCACGTGTAGGTCAGGTCCTTCCGCACCGTGCGCTTGAAGAAGCCCTTGCAGCCCTCACAGCTGTAAACCCCGTAATGTTTACCTGGGGGAGGGAGAAAACTCAAGTTTAAAGGCGGCCCCAGATCCTTTCTTGGCCTGCAGATCTTCCCAGGGACTCTCCCAGCTGAGTTTTGGGGGGAGCAGAGGTTTCTTGGCTTCCACAGAACCAGGGTGCCATCCATGGGTCACACCCGTCCTTCCACCCAGGGAAAGGCCATTGCTGGGCCATACAGCAGGGGTGGGGCAGTGCAGAACATTTGTTTTGATCATTATGAACGTTCTGATCACCATGAATTCATTTGCTATTCATTGTGATAACGTTAATCAAGATGAATTAATGGAGTCCTCACACTGTACGTGCTCCCTGGGGACTTCCACCACCATTTAGAAATTAATTAATGGACCTGTACAGAGGTGTCCCCCTGTACCTCTGTGAGCTCTCTGAACCCCCCACAGCAGACACACAACCCAGCCTGCTCTGTACCATGTTCCCACCCTCCACTTCCAGCCTGGATCACAGCAGGGATCCCCAGGGGCTCACAAACCAGGCAACCAGAGCTCTCCTAGAGCAGAGAGCTTTGAGAAAAGCAGGAGAATAAAGGGAATTAGCCCATCCTTATCTCCCAGGAGTGAAGGAACTCCATGTCAAGAGCATCTTTTCATGTGGCATCGTGTGACCAGTGAGGATCAAAGGATGGGGAGAGGGAGGACACCCCCTGATGTTTGCCAATAGGGTGAGGATGAGACCCCACTGCTGAACAGGGACCTGGGGTCTCCTGGCTCGGCTCTTCATCCCCTGCTCTGAGGCACAGGCAGGCGCTGTCCCAAAGGAGAGCTCCTGCTGGCACTGCCCGTGATGCCAGGAGCCTGGGAGCCAATGCCAGCCCTCTGCCACACCCTGAGCCCACTGCCCTGAGCCCCTGCCAGCCTCACCCGAAGATCTGTCCCCGCAGATGGCACATATGTGCTTGGTGAAGGAGGCCATCGTTCCTGAGGGATGTGCTGGCACTTTGAGGACTCCATTGAGCCCCAGGGGTGGCTTGATGTCTTCTGTGCTGGTGACGGAGTTCATGGGCGAGTTGAGCTGTGGAGGGACAAGCACAGGGCTCAGCTGGCACTGGGGACACGGGGACGTGGGGCTGTGTCACTTCCACACAGGACAGGACAGGACAAGCTCCCAGTGGGCACCAGCACTGCTGAACCAAGAGGATTTGGGCACACAAAGGAACAACACTCACCCGGCCTGGCACAGGAGCTGGGGTGGCTCTGAGCTGGCAGCAGGGTGACACAAGGGGCAGGACATGGCCAGCCCCCCAGGCACTGGGCAGGGCTGACCCTGCCCATCCAAGGAGGATGTTTCTCCATGATTTTATTGGAAAGCAAGGAAAGCAAGTTCCTCCTGCACTGCCCCAGCACACAGCCAGGGCTCAGCAGCCACCCCAGCTTCACCCCAGCACAGGACACAGGCAAGATCTGCAGTGGTGGCTGCTGGGAGAGCTGCTGGCTGGGAGAGAGCCCTTGCATGGATGATGAAGGCCAGAACACTCTTGTTCAGCTCTGCATTCTGCATTATCACTCCAAAGGAAAGCTCCATGGCAAATAAACACATCCCAGCTGCAACAGGGCCTGGATTCCAGAGCTGGAGTGGGTGGGAAATGTCCCTGCAACTCCCAAATGTCTGTCCTTCCTTCCCTCAGGCCCCAGGAAGCAGAGAATTGGATGGAGCTGGCACCATGGCGCTGCTGTGGAGTGAAGGGATCCTGGGCTGAATCCCCACTGGGCTGTCACACACGTGTGTGCAAAGAGAAACTGAGGCACAGAGCTGTAGGACTGACCCATCCTGGGGACAAGCTCACCCTGTCCAGGAGGGTCTGGGGGTGATGGGCACCTGGACTTGGTCAGCTCTGGAGCTCAGCAGAGCTGGCTGGGATCACTGGGGGTGTCCCCAAGGGAATCAGCCTGCCAGGGACTGTGTCAGAGCCACCATCCCAGCCACCTCCCAAGCCCAGGATGGATTCACAGGCCTGAGACTCAGCTTGTTGCCTTTCTCTAATCTAATAGAGATCCCCAGCAATTGCACTTGTCACAAATTAATTCAGGGAAGTCCCAGGGCTTGTGATCTGTCAATTAGAGAAGCACAGCCGCTCCTCTGGCTTTCAAGTCTCCAGGCTGGTGAGGAATATCTGGCAGGCAGATGAATGGCAGCCACACAACAAAGCCAGGTAAACCCACCCTGGAGAAACGGGATGGATGTGCCTCCCTCTGCCACCTGCCTGTGCCAGCTGATGAATCAAAGGCAGCTGGGAGCTGGTGCCACCCAGGGATGCACTCCTGGCTTCAGCTGCTGTTTGACAGAGCAGAGAGGGGAGGGAGGAGCAGGCCCCAGGCAGGAGCATCTCTTCCTGAGTCCCACATGATCTCTGTGCTCCCCTGGGAGCAGGGGCGGCCAGGTCATGGTGACCTGCCCCAGGAACTCTTCCCAGAGCCCTTTCTGGGAAGTGAAGCCAGTTCCCAGGTGCAGCTGGTGGCACTGGCTCCTGGCACGTTGCATCCCTGGCTGTGGCAGCCAGCCCAGAGCCCACGGCTGCCTGATGAAGGCAAAACCCTTCCCCACCACCTCCCCCAGCAGCCCACAGAGCCCACACGAGCAGCCCCCCCAAAAACACTGGGGAGATGATGGGCAGAGCAAGCCCCACCCTGGAGGGTGGGGGTCCCACCAGCATCCTCAGCCCGGAGAATCAGCTGCTCAGAGCTGAGTCAGCCCCGGGCTGGGGAGGGGAAAGTCATCAGTTCCTCTCCCAGCACTGGCTCCAAACCTCAGCAGAGCCAGCCCGGGGTTCCCACACCGCCCTGGCGCCTGCCCCAGGAGCACGTGCAGGACAGAGGAGGGGACAGCAGCCCCTGGCCTTGGCACAGCGTTTCTGCTCGGGGACAGCACGGCTCCAGCTCAGCACTGAGCCCAGACAGGGGAGGAACTAGGGCTCTGCTTCCCCAGTGACACCAGCACCTCTGGGCTCCTTCCCTCCCCCTCCAGCTCATCGCAGCCAGCATCGAATCCTGGCCCTCCTGGCAAGCAGAGCTTTATTCCTCCTCCTCCCATCCCAAAAAACACCCCAGCCCTTCCCTGGTCCCCCAGGCACCTTTACAAAGAGCACTGAACAAAGGCAGACGATCTAATCCCACTCTGATCTCCCCCCACTGGCCCCGGGCATCCCAAGCTGCTGCCAGCACTGCCTGGGGCTCCACACAGCCCTGCGTGGAAAGTCCTCCCCTCGCAGCTCCTGCTGAAAACCCTGCACTGTCTTCCCCGTTTTCCCATCATTTCTAGGTAAGAGGGTTGAAGCAGCATGTTAAATCCTGGAGCTGCAGGGTCTAGTCTCCCAGTCTGGCCCTCATTCCCAGGCCAGCTCAGCACCAGCATCCCCTGCCATGGATGCTGGGATCCCGTGGCAGGATCCCGGATTTTGGGGCTGTGTTTGCAAACCCTGCAAGATCCTGGGAGCCTCCCAGTGCTGGAGGGAGGGTGCTGGGAGCATCCCAGGGCAGCAGGGTCTTCCCTCTGCAGAACCACAAGGGCGGGGTGAGCCCCCTGTTTTTTGGGAGCCTGGCAGCTCCTTCCCACCCCGGTGGAGCTGGGATGGAGGGGACCCACCCCGGGGACCTCGCACACCGCGTGCCCTTCTGCTCTGCTGCCTCTCCAGAGGTGACGAGGCGTGGCCTGATGGCAAGTGGCATCTGCCATCTGATGCAAAGCACCTTCCATCAGTGCCATCCCTGCCCGGCCACGGGGGCCACACGCCTCATTACCCCTGTGCTCTGCTGGCCAGGCCAGGGGGGCTGCGCTGCCCCCCCGAGCATCGGCCCCGCTGCCCCCTCCACCCCTCCTCCTCCTCCTTGTCCTCCTCCTCCTCCTCCTCCTTGTCCTCCCCCCTGCACTCTGCTGGCCCAAGTAGGCGCCTCTGCCCACTGCAGGGACAGGGACAGGGACCTAATGTGGCCAGACAGGGAACAGATGGCAGGAGCCATTAGGCTGAGGATCTCCCAAGTGTCACCTTGAGGAAAAACACTTCAGACAAGTCCCTGAACAAAGGACGGGTGCTCTGAGGGCTGGAGCCATCAGGGCTGGAGCCACCAACAGCTGGAGCCACCAACAGCTGGAGTCACCAACAGCTGGAGCCACCTGGGCTGAAGCCATGAAGGGCTGGCACTACCAGGGTTGGTGCCACCAGGGCTGAAGCCATCAAGGCTGGAATCACCAGGAGCTGGAGCCATGAAGGGCTGGAGCCATCAGGGTTGGTGCCACCAGGGCTGAAGCCACCAAGGCTGGAATCACCAAGAGCTGGAGCCATGAAGGGCTGGAGCCATGAAGGGCTGGAGCCATCAGGGTTGGTGCCACCAGGGCTGGAGCCAGCTGGCTCCCAGCACCATCCCACCACACTCTCACTTCCCCTCCTGCCCTGGAGCTCTGCTTCGTTTCGGTTCCCCCGCTGGCCGCTCCCAAACTGCACCTTACCAGCGCCCCTTCCCCGCCGCCTCCCCGGCTTGTGGCTCCCCCCAGGGTTGCCTCACATCCCCCTTCCCACTCCTTCCCCACCATTTTGGCTCCGGGGCTGCTGATTTTGCTCTGGCTGCCCGTTCCCAGGCGCAGTTTCAGTTCCTCTTGCCCTGGGGTGGGAGGGACGCGTCCACCCTGCTGCTGTCCCTCAGTGGGAAGCAGGTCCCTGCACATCTGAGGGGGTCACAGGCTGAATCCTGCACGGGAGAAGCTCATCCAGAGGCAAATCTTATTCCTCCCTGGCCACCACAGGGATGCTGGATGCTGGAGAAGCTGCCTGTGGGTCCCCAGAGATAGCAGCCATGTAGTAAAATAGCCCCACATAGTAAAAAGCCCTGTTATGCCTGGGGAATATGGGAATAAATGGGAATAAATCAGGCCAATATTTAAAAATAAAGGTACTGGCAGGTGCTTGAGTCCCACAGAGGGCCTGGAATAAATAAACCTGCAGCCAGTGGCAGGTGGTGGCCAATTCCTTAATCTGCCCTTTTACTAAACATATCCCATCCGAGCAGCCAGCAACAGGTGGCAGGGGCTGGCCAGCACCCCAATCTGGCTATTTTTAAAAAGAGCTTATCTCACCCTGCTTGGAGGGGTTTTTACATAATCTTGAGCCACCAAAGGCCACTCCTTGCCCTGGGAGGAGAAAGGGACAGCAGGCAGAGGAGCCCTGGGTTTGTACAAGTGGCAGGATAAGGGGAAATGGCCTCGAGCTGTGCCAGCAGAGGTTGAGATTGGCTGTTTGGGGTAATTTCTTCACTGAAAGGGTTGTCAGGGAAGTGGTGGAATCACCATTCCTGGAAGTGTTAAAGGTGTGTGGGTGTGGCACCTGGGACACGGGTTTGTGGTGGACTTGGACGATCTTAGAGGGTTTCTCCAACCAAAACAATTCCACGATTCTCTGGGGAAAGTGGGCTGGCCCCAGAGGGGATGTGCTGCTTCCCAGGAAGGAGAAGAATCCCAGACAGTCCTAGGGTGACTCTGGCTCCTGCCACAGCTACACCAGCCCCCAGGAGACCCAGGTGTGGTCACTACTCCCCTTCCACCCCAATCCTGGGGACAACAGTTGACGGCCAGCTGTGTTCCAGCTGTGCTGGTCCCTCACAGCCCACCCAGAGCAGCCCCCCAAAGGAGCAGCATGCCTCCAGCTTTGTTTCCCCCTTGTGCTTCTGCATTTTGCCTCCCCTTGGTGCCTGTCTGAGCCCCAGAGGCTGCTCCTCCTTGCCCAAACAGGCGGCAGTGTCCCTTCAGCAGTGTCCCCAGAGAGGTGGCAGTGTCCCCTCAGCTGTGTCCCCAGAGAGGCAGCAGTGTCCCCAGAGAGGTGGCAGTGTCCCCTCAGCAGTGTCCCCTCAGCTGTGTCCCCAGAGAGGCAGCAGTGTCCCCAGAGAGGTGGCAGTGTCCCCAAACAGGTGGCAGTGTCCCCCAGCAGTGTCCCAGAGAGGTGACAGTGTCCCCTCAGCAGTGTCCCCTCAGCAGTGTCCCAGAGAGGCAGCAGTGTCCCCAGAGAGGTGGCAGTGTCCCCAAACAGGTGGCAGTGTCCCCCAGCAGTGTCCCTTCAGCAGTGTCCCCCAGCAGTGTCCCCAGAGAGGTGGCAGTGTCCCCCAGCAGTGT
>JAYDZK010000051.1:3203209-3242322 GCA_034509185.1 Euphonia xanthogaster
GGCCATGGCAGAGGAGCAGCCCTGTCCCTGTCCCTGTCCCTGTCCCCATCCCTGTCCCTGTCCCTGTCCCTGTCCCTGTCCCTGTCCCTGCCCCTGCCCCTGTCCCTGTTCCTGTCCCTGTCCCTGTCCCTGCCCCTGTCCCTTTCCCTGTCCCTGTTCCTGTCCCTGTCCCTGCCCCTGTCCCTGCCCCTGTCCCTGTCCCTGTCCCTGTCCCTGTCCCTGTCCCTGCCCCTGTCCCTGTTCCTGTCCCTGTCCCTGCCCCTGCCCCTGTCCCTGTCCCTGTCCCTGCCCCTTTCCCTGTCCCTGTGCCTGTGCCTGTCCCTGCCCCTGTCTCTGTCCCCATCCCTGTCCCTGTCCCTGGGGCTGGCCTGGGCTCTCACAGGATGTTGACACAAGCCAAGCACTGTCACCCCTGGCTGAGTGACGTGAGGGAGGCACAACAGGAACTCCAGGAAATTCCTGCAGGATTCCAGGGCTGCTCCTGGGGTTTAGCTCTCTGGGTTTGGGGTTTTGAAAGGGCTGGGAGAGCAGCAGGGCCCTGCAGAGCCCCCAGAGCCTTTCAGGAGCAGGACCCCACAAACAGGCACGGGGTGATGGAGGGACACCTTCCAAGGATGCAGCAGATGCAGGGCAAACAGGCCCTTGACCTGTGCAAAGGGAAGGCAGCAGAGCACAGTCCTCCCTCTTAGAAAAGTGTCCTGGTTCAGGGCAAATTTGGGAGAGAATTTTTTCTATTTATATTTAAAGAATACATCCATATATTCTATATTTCTATCTATATTTAGAGAATATTTAAGGAATATTTATTTATAATATAATAAGATTTACTTATCTTTATAATGACATAATTATTATAATAATAATCTATTTAATATAATAATATTTATTTATAAATATTCTTTAAATATTTAAAGAATACTTCGGGGCAGGAGAGGTCACAGGAGGGTCACTGGCAACCAGCCCAAGCCAAGCACATGTGGGGCTGGCACCTCTCCCAAAATCCCAATTCCTGGGCACCTCAGGAGCTCCCTGCACATCCCACGTCACCACATCAGCTCCTCTAACCCACCCAGCTCCCACATCCATGTGATCCCAGCACCCAGCAAGGAACTGGGAGGGAGAAACAGAAAGGGGAGGAAAGGAGAGGAGAGAGATAACGGTGAGTGGATGGAGTTGTGGGTAGGTACAGCCTCATCTGGGGGTATTCGCACCCAAAGCCCTTGGCCACACACTGGGAAATCTGAACCAGGACATCACAACTCAAAAGTTCCAAGCAACTTCTTGGACACTGGGAGGTTTCCACTCCTCATCCAAACACTCCCAGCCCCAAAAAGCCTGCTGGGAGAGCGGCAGCAATGGGAAACATTTACATCCAGCAAGCAAATATGGTTTTTTGCACTCAGCAAAATCAACAGTCCACTTGAGGCAACTCAGTCCAGATGCTGCCAGTCCCTGCCTGGAGGGAATTGGAGTTTGGGGAAAATATAACTTGAGGTGGAGAGATGGGCATCAGGAGTGCGATAGGAGGAGTCTGCCCTCTTCCCCACCACAAGTATCCTAAAGGACCTTGACTGCAAAAAGAATGCTACAAAAAAGACAGATTTCAAAAAGAAAAAAAGCCTAAATTGAGGAAATATCCTTAACAGACACAAATAAATTCCCAAACTGATGAGCACCACTTGGACTGCAGCAAACAGAGGAGGCATTTCCCCCAAGGCATTTTCAGCTCAAGCATTGTGAGGCTGCTCCTTCTCCTTGAGGAGTTCTGCCATTTAAAGCTGCTGTGTGTGTGACTATCTCTTGACCAAAATAAACTCTGTGCCTGTTTCTAAATTAAAGAAAAAAATAGGGGAAAAAAAAAAAAAGAAGTTCTGAAAGCATTTCCCCTCTGTCACACCCCTCAATTGCAGCTATTTTCTCTGTGTGTCCTTTGTTTCAGCACAAGGATCTCTGTCTCTCCCCAAAGATGCCCCATGGCAGTTGGGAGATCAGAAACCAGAGCTCGTCAGCAGCTGGAGAATTTGCAGTGGAGCTCTTTTTCTTCCTCCAAGCTCCGAGCCTGCCAGCCACAGAGTTTGGACGGGATTTTTTTTTCCCAAAGAAAATGACATTTAGGGCAGGGCCACATGATCCATGTACAAGGGATGGCTGCAAGGAGCCCTGGGAGAGTCCCACACCAGCAATCATCCCCTGGACACCAGACCCAGCCTGAGTTTTGTGTTTCTGGTGCTCATCTCTTTCCCTCAGCAGATCCCTGCCTTTCCAAGGTCTCTTTGGGGTGGATTCCCACCTCACAGAGCTTTGCAGCAGCGGCAGCCCCAAAACCAGACAAAAACTGATGCCAAAGCTGGGAACAGATCCTGGCAGCTCCAAAATCCAGGGCAGCATCTGAACTGCTGCATCACCCCTCCCTCAGGCAGAACTCTTCTGATATTATCATAATCATCATAATAATAATTAGAACAAGAATATTATTGATCATTTCCAATAAGGGAAAAAAAAAATCTTCATAAAACATTGGTACCCAACACCCATGGGCAGCTCCACTGCTGTTTTCCATCCCCTTGGCATTCAGCACAAGGCTCCAGCTTGGACCAGCCAACATCCATGGCTGGATGCACCCCAGATGGGCAGGTCAGACCCTCCAGGAACACACAGAATGCCACCAGCCCTTGCCACCCTTCCCTGTGGCATTTTGTCACCCAGTGTCACTCCAAGTGCTGCTGCCTGGCCAGGGCATGTCTGCAGCAGCTGAAGCAGCTTCTGCTGATCCAGCACAACCACCAAGGGCTGTGATTTTAACATTTCTAGACCACAAAATGTCCCAGAGCAGAACAATTCCAACGTGCAGAGGCGCTTTTTTCCCAGGATAGGTCATTTGTACTGGAATAAAGTGTACCAGCATAAGCTTTCACCAGAATAATCTTCATTTATGCCTAAGAGGCTTTGCCAGTAAAACTACAGTGACCTAGCTCTGCTGGAAAACCTTTTCTGGCATATCCTGGGAGTTTACTCAGCAGCTCAGTGGCTCAGCACTCGGCTCTGAGAGAGAGGAAGTTAAAAAAAACAAACCATATTTCAAGGCACAAACAGACTCCCTGAGCTGTGGTTTTCTGCAGCTGAAGAGAACTGCCCGCCTAGGATACAACCCACAGCCAGTCCATTGGGATCAGAGGGGTTTGCAGCAGGTCAGAGGGGGGTGTTTGAGGAGCTGTCACTGTAGGACCAGCCCAGGAGCCTGTCCCTGGCGCCAGCTGAGATTTGGAAAGCCACTCACACCCTCCTGCTTCCGCTTCTCTTTTTTTCCCCTCAGCACCTCTTCCTCCTTAATCAGAAAGCGAATCAACCCTGGGTATTAAGCAGGAGGAAATTCTAAATTTGGGTTGCCACTCCCTTCCTTAAGTCAGCCCTTGGTGTCAGAGCTCTGCAGGGCAACACTGGGAGGGAGCAGGACCAGCAGCACAGAGCAGCCTCTGGCCAACATCCTCCCCCTCCTCCTCCTGAGCTCTCCAGCATCACTTTGGGGTGCCCAGGTTGCAAATCCTCACCCCCAAATGCACGTGGAGCAGGGAAAGGCAGAGCCCCACGTTCCTTCTTTGATGACTCTACACCAAGATGAACCCAGCAGTGCAAATCCGTGTCCTTTTGCTTTCATTCCTCAAAAGCAGCTTGGGAATCTCTCGTGCTTTCCAGACAAGGAACCTCAAACGATGGAGGTTTCCCTTTTCTCTGCTCTCACCTGCCCCACAGCAAACCAGGGGATGACAAAAAACAGCAGGAGAACGGGAGGATCCAGGCAGGACAGTGGCTTTCATGTGGAAATTGCCATGGTAATGCTGTGACCACAAGAGGTCAGGTCCTCACTTTTGTCCTGATCACCAACTCGGGGATGAACTGAAATAGCCCCTGGCCTACAATCTTGAGTAAGTTTGCTCTCAGTTCATAGCAGCACAGCTGAGAACTGGAGGGAGGATGGAGCAAGAGCTGCCTGTCCCCCTTCCAGCAGTGGCTGCTGCCACGGACCCAGCAGTGCCTGACCTGGCACACTCAGGGGGTGACCTGAGCGTGCAGCGTGGTTCTTATCCCAAAATCCATCCATGGATCCAAGAAAGAAGCAGCACCCTGTGGCAAATCCAAGCAAATGAAGCTGCATTTAAGGCACTTTGCCCAGGGAGGACAGGCAGCTGATCCTCTCAAAGCACCTGGGTTCTGAGCACACAGGGAATCCCTGGGAATAGATCCCAAGCTGTCAGAAGATGCAGCTGTGTTTTATCCATAAATCCCTCCTGAGTATCTTTTCCACAGCTTCAGGCAAAGGGATGTGGGACCATGAGAATGCAGCATGGTCGAGCGTGTTGAGTAACTCTGATTTCACCAAAAAGTAACTGGAATTGTTTTATCTTTTTATATTTCTGGACTTGAGTACAAAGACAAACCTGAGAACATCCCTCTGAGACCCCCAAGTCCCTGCACATGTGCCAGCACACAGAAATCTGTCTTTCTGCAGGCATTTCAAAACCACCAGGTGCAGTTTCTCTTCAGGAACCCGCTCTGAGACTTGGGAGAGTTTCCCCAGCCACACTCAGAATCCTCCCCAGGTGATGCTGTGGTGGTTCAAGCTGCTCAAGGACAGTGAGAAACTCAAGTTTCAGCTGCAATCTGCACAGGGTGGGTTCCCCCTCCCAGCAGGTTTCACTTTGACCAAACTAAAACCTCAAAGCCACAGAGCTTCTCACCTCTGGCTCTTCACTCTCCCCAAAACCTCCCCGCAGCCCCTCTGCTGAAGCCAGCCAGCAGCAGAGGTGCTTTTGGGGTGTCAGTGCAGCAGCAGGGCTTCTCCCTGGCTGCAGGAATCCCACAGCATCCCTCTCTGAGTGCTGCCAGGCACTGGTGCTGCCTCCTGCCAGCATTTCACCTGCAGCTCACGCTGGGGTGAGCTCACAGCAGCGCCCAGGAGCAGCTTTTCCACTGCACTCTGCACGCCAGCCTCTCCCTCCCCAGCCAGAATTCCTGCTCAGCACTCAGGAAAGCTCTGCTCTCTTCCCACAAGGAGAAAGGGAAGTGCAAAATCATCCCACTGCTGAGCCACAGGGGCTCCCCAAAGGGGGACCCACCCCAAACCTGGCAGCAGCATCCCTGTCCCACAGCTGGGTCACCTCTGCAGCTCCAACACCTTCTCTTCCTCTCTGTCCCGTTTTATCTTCTCCTCTGGAGAAAATCCCACTTTTTGGCAATCTGGCCCAAAGCACCACTATTGGGAGACACTCACCCCTAACTCAGCCCATCACCTGCTGCACCCTGGGTGCCCAGGGGTCTGGAGACCCCCCCAGCACAGGATCCACACCAAAAATGGGATAGCTGCTCCTGATGCTTCACAGCTGCCATGGAGGAGGGGGCACACAGCCCATGCCAGGGCTCACCAAGGGTGCTCAGCATCAGCACAGGGGCTTCTTTGGGGTTTTTTCCCTTAAAAACCCCATCCCACCCTCTCAGGAGCCTGCTAAAACCCCACCCTGCTCCTGGAGCAGTTGGAAGAGCAGAGCTGGAAGCCTGTGCCCATTTCCAAGGGGGAAGGATTGAAAAGGGGAATTTTCCAGAAGCATGAGCTGCCTGTCACAGGAGGAAACACCACATGGACCCCATCCCAAACCATCTCCCCACCACATGCAGGCCCCCCACCCATTCCCAAGCAGACAGGGGCAGGCAGAGAAGGGAAAAGCAGGAAGGGTGAGGAGCAGGACACAGGGGAAGTGTGAGGAGAGCAGGGAAGCCCAGGGGGAAGGGGAGCAGACAGCTCTCCCCCACCCTGGCAGCGCTGGGTGGAGGGGGGGAGGGTGCACCCAGGCAAACAAGGATTCTGCTGATAAAGCAAATGTGACTCAATCACACGCTTGTGCAAAGATGTCACAACAGTGCTGAGAAATTACAGGCTCCTATTTCATCCCTGCAGGGCCGGCGCTGGCCCCGCTCTGCTCTCACAATGCTCTCTGTTCTGCACTCAGAGTGCCCCTCATTTACTGCCTGGGAACCCTCTGCGGGGCCAGCCCATAATAGGGGCACTGTAGTGCTGCTGCCAGGGCTCCTGGGCTGCCAGGGGGTGGCTGATGAAGGGCTCGACGTGGCAGCTCTTCAGAGCCCTCTGCAGAAGTAGCTCAGAGCAGGGCTGTCCCCTCTTGGTGCTTTTTGGGGTGTGGGGGACAGGGGATTGATGCCCCCCCAACCAGCTGTCTGCCCCAAATCTGGCAGAGTTGGGGTTTCCCAGGCAAATCCTGCTTGGGGTTGCATCTCTCCAACTTTTTGGGTGTCCTCACGCACCCCAAATGGGAGATTTGGGGGACCAAGGGACAAGGGCTCAGCCATCACTGCTGCAACTGCCCCCTGGCCCCCTTCCCCAAGCACAGGCCATGCTGAGAGGTGACTGGACCTGCTGGTCCCTGTCCAGCCTCCAAACTGCACCAGTGAAGCCAAACGAGCAGGAGATGATGCCAGCAGAGCTCCCTCTGCTCCACAAAAACAGAGGGCTGCTCCCAGGGATTCCTTCCTCACGGGCATCACCATGGTGGGGATGTGGTGATGGTGGCACTTCCCGAAGTCTGCCCATCCTGCCCAGGGAGCTCCTCATCCTCCCTGCAGCCTCTGACCTCGGCAGCCTCGCTGGCTCCATCCCAGGCCCCGAAAACAGCACGGTGAGAGCTCGAGCACAGTGATCCCACAGGTTGCTGGAGCTCATTATGGCCTTTTAATTACATTCAATTGCAGTTTTATGGGCTTATGGGCAAATTGGAAGTGATCTGATTGCCCTTGAGGGGGTGCTGGGCTCTGAGCTATGAAAATCCAAGCAGGATCCAGCATGGGGAGCTCAGGAGCTTTAGGCTCATTCCAGCAGAAAGAGGAGAAGCTTCCACTCACCCTGGAGATCCCCCAGGACATCCTGGTAAGGAGCCACACAATTGTGGCTTGTGCTGGGCCCACCAGAGAACCCAGATCAGGCACTGTTCCAGGTCATCCCACCACTGTCCCCAGCACTTGGGGACATCCCCACGCTGGGCTCCAGGGAGGAGGGATCTGGAGAGCAGGAGGGGCTCAGACCTGGAGCCAAGCTCTCCACCCCTGTGGAACCTGCTCCCTTGAGCCCCAGAATATCCCTCTGCAAAGCAGGCAGGGCAAGAAGCAGCCCAAAGGATGCTGAGTGCTCTGGGAAACAGGAGCTCCCAGCCCTCAGCTTCCCAGCAGATGTGGGATGAGCCAAACCCTAAAGGCCAAGAGCAGAGCAGCCCAGCACGGCCTTTGAGATCCATGGGCTCCTTGTTAATGAGCCCTGGAGGTGCAGGATGTGCCGCATCCACCCCTGCTCTGCAGATTTTGGGGACTGGCAGGAGGGACAGCACCTCCCCATCACCTTCTGCTCCCACCTGAGCTCAGCACCATCAGCCCACGTGGCTTTAGAGATCCTACAGGATGGGCCAAGCTCCATGCTTGGGCCTGAGCCAGCAGCAGGAGGAGGAGGAGGAGGAGGAGGAGGAGGAAGACAGCCATGAATTGTGGATCCCTGCCTCTGCCTGGCTCCCAGGAACAACAGCCCACAAAGCACCAGGCAGGAGGATTATATTACGGTGCCGTGCATGCACATTAATCCAGATTTGAGATAATTACAGTCATTCACTTGGCATAATGGGCTTTAATTGATCCAGCGGGGCCTGGGCTGGTGCTCACCACCAGAGTGCAGCTGGCAGCCAAGACACCAAAGCTGTGCTGCCACCGACCAGCAAAACCAACACTGCTGCCTGGTTTCCCAGAAAACCAGTTGTGGTGGTTTTCCTTAGGGGGTGCTGGAGGATGGCAAGGCCACGTGGACTTTTCCATCTCTCAGCTGAGACCCAGCAAGCCTGGCATGGGCACGGAGGTGTCATCTGGTCAGGAGACATCTCATGAGCATCCCAGTGGGATGAGCCAACCCTCCCTTTCACTGCTGGGAACTGGGCAAGGGCAGCCCATGGGAAGGCTGTTTTCCAAGTCTCCTTGGAGAAATTCCCACCTCTCAGAACCATGCCTGGTGGGAAGTTGGCCAACAGATCCCTGAAGGTCCCTTCCCAGCAGCGTTAGTGGTCACAGAGGTGGAAACACAGATAGGGAAAGGAACTCAGGGTCCCAAAGCTGCCATCCCTTCCCACCTCAGCTCCTCCTCCACATCTCCACCGATGACTGGAGAACCCTCTGGAGTGAGCCAGCTCCCTCAGGGACAAACCACCCACCTTGTGACCCTCAGCTGCAGGTCCAGGAGGAAGAAGAAGCCTGAGGACTGGGTGCTACACAGGAAGGTGTGTGACAAGACAGTGAAGGCAGAGTCAGATCCCCTTCCAAAAAACCAAGTTCCCTCTAGAAACTAGATGCCATGCACTTTTTTCCAAGAAGAAGAAGAAGAAGAAGAAGCTGCCTCTGGTTTTATATGACCTGCTGGGGATCAGTAACAGGTTTGGGGCAGGAGGGGAGGTTTAGGCACCCTCAGCTCCAGCTGTGTGGCCGGAGGGATGGGCAGGCAGGCTGGGTGGGTTGTTCCCCCTTCCCAGGTCAGAGAGGAGGCTTGGGAAAGCTTTTCCCTCCCTCAGGCAGGCAGCAGCAAGGGATGGGCTGCCTGCAAGCTGCCTTTGGGTTTAAGTTTCTGGTTGGAGTCCAAAGCTAATTAGGCTGCGCCAAGTCCAATCAGATAGCCTCAGCTAATTGAGCTCGGCACCGACGGGTCAACGTCCAGCAGGGCTCGGCGTTCCAGCAGTTCTGGCAGCCCACAGATAACTGCCAGGGCCTGGGAAGGGGAAGGAGCCCTCACAAAAATGTTCCCTTCATGTACAGGCTGAGAGCTGAGCACAGCTCCGGGTTAACCCCTCAGGCACTGCAGGCATTGTCCAACCCCCACTGTCCAGCCCCAAAGCATGGAGAGACCCCAAAGGCAATGCTGGGCAGGGATAAAAGGGACTGAGTGGGGCATGAAATAGGGTGACTTCACCAGGTTTTGGTGTCACCTCTCCTGGTGTCACCCCAACAGCAGGCACTTGGTGACCCCTACGGCACAGACCACACAGCACGGAGCAGAACCCCCACACCACACAGCAAGGGCAAACCCCGGGAATTCAAGGCACACAGCTCCTGGAAATGTGACACCAAGGACCCTGGAGATGGGTGCTCCATGCTCTCCACATGGCTCCCAGTGCTCCTCCAAAGCTGGGTTAGATGTGTCTGCACCAGACTGCAGCCCCCAGGCTAGGGCAGAGGGCTTTGTCCAAGCTCTGGGAGCCAGCAGGGCTGTGGGATGGGGTCAGCAGCACTTCCCAGATGTGCCTGGGCATTGCAGCACTCAAGGGAGAGGGACTGCAGGGCAGCCAAGCACTGGGAGAGCATGAGGAAGATGAGGGACTCTGATGAAGGCTCCGACAAGCCCTTCCTCGGGTGGTTCTCAGCCCTGCCGAGCAGCTCCCCCAGCTCCTGAGGTATGGGGCAGATTCCAGCCAGGAAAACAACACCACCCAGCTTCCCAGAAACCACAGAGTTCCTTTTTTCCTCTAATCCTGCCTGGACTCCCAGGCTGGGCAGCATCCAGGCGGGCAGGAAGATGGCAGCCTGGATCCCTGCACTGAGAGAATCCCCACATCCACCCCCTCCACCTCCAGCTGCTGGGGAAGGCTGCTCCTCTCCAGCTGACAAACGGATGAGACGTTTCATTAATAAACCCCAGCTTCTCCTCACACTCCTGATTACAATCTCTCTGTTTGGATCCCTGCTCATGTTACACGTTCGTCTCAATTATATATTCCCTTCTCCTTAAATCCCCACTTATCTCCTTTACCACGTAAATCACAGACTGGGCTCTGGTTTGGTTGGGGTGGTTTTTTTGCCTGCCTAACTTTCCCTGCTCCAACAGCACTTGGAAAATAAACAGGAATTTAAACTGCAGCATGTCCTGGTAGAATCTGAGCTCATCCTCCAGCAAACCCATCCAAGGAGGGTGACACTGGTCCTGCTTGCCACCACTTGCTTCCAGCCCCACCACGTTCACTTTTGTTTATTTTTGGCCCAGCCAAATCCTTACTGGGGCATCCCTGGGAATATTTTCCCCCCACAAATCCCTTGTTGCAGCTGGAGCAGAACATGAGACACCGACCAAAGCAGCAGCACAGGGCCAGCCCAGCCTGGCTCTCCCTGCACAGCCCCACATCCCTCTGGCAATTAAGGCAATTGCCTGCATGGAAACCTAATTATATTAGGGAAGTATTTAGTAATTTTTAACTGTTGGACTGGTGGCTCGGCTCCCTCCCCCTCCCACATTCCAGCAGCGCTGGGCAGGAGTTGCAGCACTGGATTCTCCCCTTCTTCCACCACGGCTTTAAAGAGAGAGGAAGAGGAGCAAGGTGGTGTGGTGTGCTTGGGTGGTGGGCCTGGAAACCCTGGATGAGCTGGAGAGCCTCCAGCAGTTTGCGTGGGATGTCTGGGAATGCCCAGCCCTGGCACGTGGTGGCCTCTTGGTGCCACCAAGATAAAGATGCTCCAAGGTGCCCTGCCACAGCACCCTGCTGCCCCCAGGCAAGGCCTCAGCCATCTCTGATGCAAATTCAACACTCCAGCCACAGGGTTTTGGGTGTCCTGGATCTGTCTCCATCCTCCACTCTGGTACACAAAACTTGAGTAGGTGAGAGAAGAGGCACCGCTACACCAAACCCCACCAGGTACCCAAAAATCACAGTCCCAGGAGCACCTTGGCTCTGACTGTCCACAGCAGAAGCCCACCACAGAGTGAGCTCCACCATGGATTGAGCTCCACCATGGATTGAGCTCCACCATGGATTGAGTTCCACCATGGATTGAGCTCCACCATGGACTGAGCTCCACCATGGATTGAGTTCCACCATGGATTGAGCTCCACCATGGACTGAGCTCCACCATGGATTGAATTCCACCATGGATTGAGCTGCACCACAGATTTAGCTCCGCCATGGATTGAATTCCACCACAGACTGAGCTCCACCATGGACTGAGCTCCACCACAGATTGAGCTCCACCATGGATTGAGTTCCACCATGGATTGAGCTCCACCATGGATTGAGCTCCACCATGGATTGAATTCCACCATGGACTGAGCTCCACCATGGACTGAGCTCCCCCATGGAGACCAGCACAGGGCCCTCACCCCACGTCATCTCCACGGGCACACGCAGCTCACTTAGGGGCCAGCAGGACCCTGAGGCTCCCCCAGCCCAGCCCTGAGCCCCCAGTTCCCCATTCCAGCCGTGGGAAGGCCGGCGGTGCCTTTAAGAGGCCAGAGGGGAACGCGATGGCCGCTTTTCCGAAGGCCCATTAATTTGCCAGCGTCACATGCTCCGCAGCTGCAGCCTGGCAGTGATTTATACTCCTCTGAAGTTCATCAGAGGGAAAAGTACTTCCCAGGCACAGCCTATCCCCCATTCCCTCCTCTGCTCCTCTCTGCCCGTGTCCTGAGCCCAGCGAAAATCCCGCGGCCCCATCCATCACCCCGAGTGTCACCCCCTGCCCTCGCCACCCAGTCCAGGCACTCCCCTTCTCCCCGGCATCTGCCAGCAAAAGAAAACTTCCTCTGCCTCCCTCGCCTCCGTGACCCACCGATGAGAAAGTCATTAATTAATAAGGGGCAGCGCTGCTCCGGCTCCTCTGCAGCCTGCAGAGCCCCCTCCTCTCCATCCCCGGGCCCTGTAGCCAAAATAAACGTCAGGGAGGAGGCGGGCGTCCCCTCCTCCTGCCGTCCTCCGGGGAGGTTCAAAAGTTCAAGATTTTCACATTTCCCTAACGTTATTTCAGGAAATTGCTGGAGAAAGGAAAGCCGGCGCTGCCGAAAAAGCGATCCAATAACACACAGAATCCAGAGGCAGGCCTGGGTGTGTGCCAGGTGTGGTTCAGAGGGAGCCCCATCCCCACCCCGACCCTTGTTTTTTGGAGCATCTGTGCACACCGCTGCCTTTCACTGGGTTTTTCCTAAAGCAAAGCCACAGCCACTCCAAAAGCAGCCCCAGAGGTGGCAGACACCAGAATAAGCTGCCACAGGGTCCTCGGGTCACTCCCCAGAGCCAGGATGCTCAGAGCACCAGCATTTATCAAATTCCAGCAGCAGGTTTGGGAGTGATGCTGCCAAGCTGGTTCAGAGCATCCCCAAGAACTTCCCTCAGCGTAGAGAATATGGGTGCCACAGTCCCGGGTCCCCAAGGAACGACAGCTTGGCCCCAGACGTGAGCAGGGCTCTCTGCAAGCACTGCCCTGACGTGTGTTTGGGTTCCCTCCTTCCTTCCTCTCAAAACCCTTCGGATTTCACATTTGCACAGACCTCAAACGCCACCCGAGTCGCACCTGGGTTTGCATCAAAACCCGGCTCAACGACAGCTCTCGCTGCAGGTTCGTGGGAAAGGTTGGTAAAACTACTGAAACTCCTGGCAAACCTGCATTTGGGGTTACAGTGAAACACGAAACTCGGCTGCTTTCATGTGGTTTGGGGTTTTGTGTTGCAAAACACTCGGTGCAGCAGCTCGGGGCGAGAGCGCGACAGCCGAGCGCAGCGCGGCGTGTCCACGGGAGAGAGGAATTCAGATACACCCCGGCAGCCCTCCCTGGCAAATGATTAACCAGGACTGGGAGCCACCTCATTAGCCCGGGGGCTGGACCAGTGCCACCAGCACGGGCAGAGCTCTGGGCACTGGCAGGGACCCAAGGCAGGGAGGTTGCCTCGCACCGGCGCGGCTCCCATGGATCCGTGGTTGTGGAAGAGCCTGGACGTGCCATGGCACGTGGAATTGTGCCTCAGGCAGGTGCTGGAAGCTCCCTGTGGGACCAAGAGATCCCAGCATGGCTCTCCTGAGGGCCATCTCATCCCAGCAGGACACTGCTCACCTTTAGCCTGCCCAGCTGATGGCAAAGAGGCCGTGGGAATCCTTCACTCCCCAGTGCTGCCTCACTCCATCCAGGCAGTGAGGGGGTGGGATTGGCTCACTCTGGGATATTTTAAATTTGAGGAGTTCTTGGGGTGCTCGGAGTCAGAGCTCCTGCTTTGAGCCCACTTTGTCCCCACCAATTCCAACTGGGAAGTGGTGATGGAGACAACGCCTTGAAAATGAGCACTGTGAGTATCCCAGACCAACAATTTCCTTGGAGGAACAGGAGTTTTTCCCAGGTATCTATACCCTTCAGCTTCCATTAACCCCTTGCTCTCCAACAGCTCCTCAAGGTCTGGGTGTCACCCAGGGCACCTCAGGCAGGGAAGAACCACAATGGATCAAGATTTTGGATCAAGATTTTGCCACCCATCCCTGAGGCTCCTCATGGCTGTGACAAAGCTCCAGGCACCAGGCATTGCCTCCAAGAGAAACCACATCCCAGAGCAGGGAGCAGACACCCAGCCAGGTCAACCAGAATCCCAGGCTGATTAAGGAAGTTTGCATTAATTAGAGAAATGTGTTAATAGCCTGGGAAAGCCACCAACCCTGGAATGCTGTGCAGACACCTCCTGCTCCCCTGGAACAGCTCAGTCCCTTGTCACCCCAGCCTTCCCCACTCCCTCCCTGCATTGATTTCTGACAGGCACCATCCCCCTCACTCCCATCTCTTATTTACACCCCTGGGCCACTTTTTTCCCTTCTCTTACACATTTTAAAGCTGCCCACCTTAAAGCACTGCTGCAAATTCCCAAGACATCCCAAATTAGGTTTATGGCACAGAACCCAGGTGACACCAGGGCCAAGAAGCAGCACTGGGATGTTGGGTCACTTTCTGAACCCAGCCCAGGCCAGGACGGGATTAAGCTCATTCATATCTACACTATAAATAATAATAATCATAATAATGTCATTTTGGCAGCGTGGTTCTTTCAATTGGGGATGATGAATGGATTTGTAACGAGCGGTGGTAAAGATTTTCAAGCCATCTAATTAGGCAGCCGTTTCCTCTCCAGACATGCCCAAATCCCTTTGGAAAAGGAAACGTGGCCTCCAATGCTCCCTCTCTGCTGTGGGAACACTGCCCTGTATCCTGAAACCCAACCTCCCCGGGGGCACCCTTTGGAATCCCCAATTTCCCATATCCCGGAGCTGCCTCGTGACGAAGGAGCACCCAGAGGGAGCTGGAATCACACAAGATCTGGTCTGAGAGGAGCCAAAAATCCCAGGGAGGTGCTGGTGTGCAGAACCATCCCACTGTGGATGGTGCCAGGGAGACTCCAGGATGATGGGGAGGAGAAAGGGACAATTCAAGGGGCAGCCCATCCCAGCACCACCACCCGTGCTGATGTATTCTTCCTTTTGTGCCTGGCATTCCCAGAAAACACTAACCTCATTATTGAATTCTGCTCGTTTGTCATTTTTATAAGCTGGCCAGCACTTCTCCTGAGGGCTGTGACTAATTCCACTTCCCCAGGCTGGAAGGGGAGAGAGGTTTAAACTCTTCTGGGATGGGCCCTGGCAGGGCACCCACAGAAATCCCAAATGTTCAGGACTTTATCTGTGGCAACGGGGACACCTGCCCTCCCCAGCTGAGCCACCAGGGCTGGGAAGGCTGATGGAACCAGCAACCCTTCCCTCCTTCCAGGCACTTCCCAGCAAAGCCTCGGGATGGAACTCCCAGAGGAGAAGGTCCATTGAGTTAAAGGCAGCAGATGCTGCTTCCCAGGGGTGGGATACAGGGAGCACCGACCACGGCATCTGCAATTATGGAAAGCCAGATAAAGAAAATCAAATCTCATGCTTCAGGGCATGGGCTGATGAGCCCAAGGGTCAGGAAGGAATTGCTCTCCCCTTACACAGCAGTGCACAATTGGGTCAGTGCATTACCAGGTGCCACAAGCCTGGGATTGTTTTTCCCTCTCCCTTTGGAAGCCCTTGGCACAAGAGCTGTGTCTGAGGGAGATGATGCCTCTCCCACAACCCACATTCCTAAAGCTCAGAATTCCTATTCCTAGGTGAAAGATGGCACAAGGACCTCGCTCCAGGCCACCCCTCTGCTCTGACACCACTCCCTGCCCCTCTCAGCCTTAATTACTTCTACCACAATCACCTGAGTTAGCACAACAACCCCTGTGAGAAAGGTCATTTTCTTCTCCAGAGTTTGAAAACACTGTGTACACCTCTGGTACTATTTAAACAATGAGCAGGAATAATAAAAGCAGCAATGTTGGCTTAGGAAACAATGCACTGGAAAAGGGGATGAATGGAGAGGACGCAGCAAAAAACCCCCGATGGTTTTGTTCCCAGAGGTTGGGAAGTGTTTGTGGTAACAGCGGTTGCTCTCACTTCACACCTCATCCAGCATCCTTTCCCTTCCTTGAGCAACTTCCCTGTGCTAAAACTTGCTTAGCTGGGAGGATCTAACCACAGGGAAGAGGGTTCAGTTTCAAATTAAAACAAAGCAAGCAAACAAACACAGATCTGCTCTGGAACACGTGTCTCTCTGCATCGGCCCTTGCTAAGCCAGGCTTTGCCAAGCCACACGCTTCCTAATCCTGACAAACAGTTGCTGGCCTTTCCCACTGCCAAGCAGTGATTCCCTGTCACCCAGGGTGGCATTTCCCAGCGTGATCTGCACTGGTCACACTCAACACCTGCCAGAGCCAGCAGCTCTCCCCAGAAACCACAATTCCTGTGAAACCACACTTCACAATCCCTGCCAGAGGGGGATTTCATCAAACAAGACCTGTGATTAGTGCACTCTGAAGTATGGAATTCATGCACCCAGCTGTGACCAGCTACCCAGCAGGGAATTTGGGGGGTCAGTACCTCCAGGCTGGGGCATGGCATCCCTGCCCTCCTGCTCTCAGGAACGCAGGGCTGAGCCCAGCACCTGAGCCAGGAGCCTGAGCCCCCTGGCCAGCATCACCTGCCCGAGCCTGTGACCTCGCTGTCACGCTCATTTTGGAGCTCAGTGCAAGATGAGCTGTCCCAGAAAGGTGTAAATCAGCCAGAGGGTGGGTGCTGAGCTCCAAAGAGGACACAGTCTCCAGCCACATCAGGGAAGGCACAGGTTGGATATTAGGAAGAAATTTTTCAGCAAGAGAATAATAAAGCACTGGAATGCTCTTCCCAGGGAGGCGGTGGAATCACCATCTCTGGGTGTGTTTAAAACAAGCCTGGCCATGGCACTGGGTGCTATGGTCTAGCTGAGGTGCCAGGGCAGGGGTTGGACTCGATGACCTCAGAGGTCTCTTCCAGCCTCATCATTCTGTGATTCTGTGAAACCCACCCCACCCCACTGCCAGCACCACGTGGGCACATCCATGGGCAGGGAGCCACGTCTGCACAGGGGAGGCTGCAAGGCTGGAATCACAGGCATGAAATGGGACTGAAGGGGATTTGGCGTGCCCAGACTCGGTCCCTACAACCCAAACACCCAGCCAAGACAAGAAAGCAGGAGCAGAAGCTGGGATGGGGAAGTGGGAGTGGGAGAATAGTTTGCAGGGGAATGTCTGAAGGAGCCTGTGGTGGCTTGCTTGGGGAAAAGGGAAAAAAAAAACAAAGAGGAATGAAACAAAAGAAAGAATGGAGAATAAAGTAGCTGTGAAGAGGCTGGGACTGAGGGCTGTGTGTGGGAGCATCCCCAGCAGCATGGAGAGCGTTCCCTCCCCACTGGGCAGGGCTGGACACGTGGCCAAGGCTTGGGAAACCAAACCAAAGGAAGCAGTGGATGGGGCCAGGAACCAGCAGAGGGGAAGGAGTGGTGCAGGACCCCAGCCCAGAGCTGGGGACAGTCCTGCAGCCAGGGGGAGAGGAGGGGGCTGCACTGGGAGCTGGTCTCTGCCCTCAGGTTGGTATTTCAGTGCCCAGTGGGCTCCCCAAGGTGATGGAGACACCTGCTTGCATCCACCTCCCCATCCCATGACTCAGCAAAGCTCCAGAAATGCCCAAAACCCCCAAATTCTGGCCACCATGGAGACATCCTCCCCCAAAACCAGCGTGTCCCAGAGCTGGTGTGAGAGCAGAGAGAAGGAAACATCCCTTCCCCTCCAGCCCCATCCAGCAGAACAGCTTGGAGCAAGCTGGGAACATCACCATGCTGGGAACAAAGCAGTGGTTGTATCCTGGGCACTGGGAGAGCTGGGAGGGGAGTTTCTTTTTTTAAGTGGAAAGGCTTCAGGGGGTTGTTTTTTCCTTTTTTTTTTTTTCCTTTTTGTGGATTTGGTTTTTTCCATGTTAACCGAAAATGTAATGAAACCAGGACTGTTCCCAGAAAAAGGACTTACACAGATAAATTAATTTCATGTTGGAGGGAAGTAACAATATAAATTCTCAAAAGATCCCATGTCAACAGCTGTTTTTGTAAAAAAAAAAAAAAAAGTTTTGTATTGAAACAATTTCTGGTTTCTGCTCTTTTTCAGTGATGTGAAATTCTGCAAAGGCAGAAATCAAACCAAAAAGAAAGATTTGGAACAAATCTTGAGAGAACTTCATTAAACCCCTCCAACACCTTCCCAAACACCCTCAGGCCTGGGTTCCCGAGAAGGGTTTGGTTCAATAGGACAGGGATTGGACAGGGGTGAGGTGACACATCCCCTTGTCCCAGCAAGGCCATCTCAGGGGCAGGACATGGCTCTGGGACCCCAAATCCAAATGAGCCCAAAACACATCCTGACCCTGCAGGACACCAAAAGGTGACACGGGATTGTTGGACATTAAAAAAATCCCCCAAAACAGGAGGAAGAAGCAGAGGCTGAGTCGTGAGTCAGGGCTGCACCACTGTGAGGAGGTGTCCAGGGTCAGCCTGGGAGGATTTGGCTCCGGGCTCCACCCAGCAGCACAGGAATGGTGTTTTCCTTCATTCCCCAGCACCTCTCCTCCTCCATGCCGGGTCCTGCAAGATCCCTCAGCTCTGCCATTTGCCTCAATCTGCTTCGAATTTCCCACAACAATGCTGGGCCCCGGGTGGACACGTAAAGTGTCTCAAATTTATTGTCCTTTTAAGCCGTCCCTAACACGGCCCAGGCATTGCTGGAATATTTCCTCCTCCTTTAAGACCCTCCCATGGCTCCCCAAGGCAGAGAGGGACCCGAGCACAGGCAGCAGGAGATGAGTGGAGCCAGCTGCCTCTCTGGCTGTGCTGGGGGCATGGGAAGGGAGCACTGGGGGTCCCCGAGGTGATGCTGAGCTCGGGGCAATGTCCCCATGGCCCCGCAGTGACCCACGGGGCCACACGGCCGCTGAACCGCGCCCGGCTCCTGCTCCAGGGAGGGAACAGCCCAGGCCAGAGGGGCTTTGGCTGGGGCAGGACCACCCTGCAGGGCTGAAAGCCCACCAAGGGGTGGGCTCGCTGTCCCTCAGATCCCTGCACGGAGCTGGCTTTTCCCAGGGCAGGCACTGGGATGTGCCAGGGTGGCTGTGCTGGCAGGGTGACATCCCTGCCACCAGCATCTGCTGCCCTCCACGGCACAGCATCTGGTTTGAACTTAAAGTTCATCCTGTCCCACCTCCTCCATGGGCAGGGAACACCTTCCACTATCCCAGCGTGCTCCAAGCCTTGCCCAACCTGGCCTTGGACACTGCCAGGGCAGTCACAGCTTCTCTGGGCACCCTGTGCCCATCCTCTGAGTAAAGAATTCCTTCCCAACATCTAAACCTCTAAACCTCTTCTCCTTCAGCTTCAAGCCATCCCAGCCAGCATCCCTGCTGGCATCCCTGCAGCCAGGCAGGCACCGAGCCTCTGCCTGCAGTCAGCCTCATGTTGTCACACAAATTGCACCTGGGAAGCTGCTACAAGAATTAATTGATCATATAAGTACAGTAATTGGAACTTGCAAAGCATAGATAATTACCTTTTATTAGTTCCTGTAGATAATCCATTATGCACTGATTAGGCCTCAGTAAGGATCTTACAGCCCTGCTTTGATTAATGGCAGATTATGGATATTAAACTCAAGCAGGAATAGATAAGTTACTATTTTCTTTCTTGCTTGAGGAGTACATCACCCTATGAGTTATGGCCAGGAGTTTTCTGAGGTGCTGGGGAAGTCAGGCATGTCCCAAATCCCCACCTGACCTGACCATGCTCCATCTCCTATGGTGGGTACCAGCTCCCAACTTTTCCCAGTGGCTCAAGATCCCCCAATCCACATTTATCAACCTGCTTCCCACTGACAGCCACGTGTTCTGCACAGCCTGACCAGCTCCAAACCTGGAGAAATAACTGCCATCATTTTTTAACCCAAACCTCACGCCCATCTCAGATCCTCTCATTTCCACAAATGCTTCAACCGTGTATTTATTTTCCACGACGCTCTGCCCAGGACAGAATATTGATCTGCATTTCCTGCCTACAACTGCTTGGCTGCTGCCTGAGGTCCTGACTGCCCCACTGCCACACTCAGTGGGGATGTCCCCACACCAAAACCACCGTTTTCCCTGTGACAGGGATCCTCAGTGGGATCAGCTGTAGAACTGGGGCTCTGCTCCAAGGACCATCACTCCCTGCTCCCAGGGATGGGGGCAACTGGACAAAATCTGCCTGCAGGCTACAGGAGGCTTTATTTAAGAGGAATAAATAAAAAATAAGGCTGTGATTATCTTGGGCCACTCTCCAGCTGCCACCCAGGGACAGAACGGGGAGGGGGGGAGCGTTTTCCAAACGAATAAACAAACGCCAGCGGATGTGACATGCCGAGGCACAGGGACAGATTCCTCCTCTCTTCCTGGCCAGATAACCCTGTTATTGGGGGTTAGGAGAGAGGAGGAAAGGAGGAAAACAGCAAACATGGGGAAAAGGGGGAAAAAACACTCCTTGGAGAAGCCACGGGAGAGAGGAGGCTGCGTCCAGTGCCAGCCTATTCATCCTGCACTGCCAGGGCTGGGGATGAATGGGATTTACTGCCCATTAAAATAAAGCCCTTTCTGTAGTTTATAAACAATGTCACTGCTCGGTGGGAGGTTGGACATTTTAGTTCATTAAGCAGAAAATAATCTCTGTCACTTTTTTAAGTTTATTTACACGTAGGGTTTTTTATCTTTTTACACGTGGGCTTTTTTATCTTTTCCTCTTTCTTCCTCTTCCTCCCTCCCTTCAGCCAGGAGCCAAAATCTTCTCCAGGCCCCGAGCTTGCTCCTCCTGTGGCCGCTGGCCAAGCCACAGAAATAATCCTGCTTATGTATCAAAAATGTTCCTTACAGGAAAAAGAAATTTCTATCTGCCTAAACCCCAGGTGTGGCCAAGGGGGGTGCCGGGGCAGCGCTGCTGGGCACAGAAGGAGGCTCAGCAGCCATCCTGGGAATAGAACTGGGCCCTGGGGGAAAGCCAGGGACATCAGCAGAGACTGCCAGGTCCCAGCGTGGCCTGGGACACCGACAGGGACAGGGACACCATGAGCAGAGCCCATTGTGTCAGGCAGGAATGTGAACAGACCCTTCCCTTGGCATTACAGCAACACTGCGTGCCTGCCTGGAAATGCCACCCTGTCTGGGAGCCTTACCTTGTGCAAGGGGACCCCTTGTAGGGAGGGGAGGGTGACAGGGTGACACAGCTCCAGTGAATCCCTCGGGACACCTCCAGCTGTGTCTGCCTGGCCCTTTTCCAGAGGCTGGCAGAAGTGCTCCTGGCCAAAACTCCCCAGCCCCTGGCTCCACACCAAGGCTCTGCCAGCAAACTCCTCCTGGAGCAGAGGGAAGCCTGCAGGATGCTGAGGATGCTGACACCAACTGTTCCTCGAGCCTCCCCTAAAAACAGCCCTGGGATGGCACTGTGGAGCAGCCAGGAGCTGGCTGAGGCTCCGTGGTGCCCTCTCCCCCTCCAGCACAAGGCACAGCTGTGAGGGAGCAAGGACAGGCGGCAGGGGCAGCCCCGGGGTTAGCCTCCAGCAGCTGTAAGGATGCTCTGATGGACTTTTACAGGAGGATGTGAACTCCCTTCCAGCCGGGGCCAGGGATGCCCTCCTGAACCACGCTCCCAGCTCGGTGTGAAGTGCCTCTGCATCCTTCCCTGGCTCCTCTGTCATCCCCCAGGGACTCAGCCCTGCTCCCTGATGGGCAGAAGGGATCCCTGCTCGTGCTATCTCGCTCCTGAAGCACTTGAGCAGACGGCAACCGTGCAAGCCATTATATCATTCACGCACTATCAAAAGCTCACACAGTGGCACTTAATTACAGCCCCGGAAGCTCAGGCTTCCTTAATAAATCAAAGAAATAAAGTCCGAGATGATGCACTGAACAGAGGGGGTGGGCTGGGGGGGAATAAAGAGCTTACAGTTTCCCTCTGTGTGTCCCCTTTAGATAACAGATGCTCTCTTCTTAACCTCTCACTTCATCAGATCAGCTCCAGCTGTGTTTGGATCAAGTGCACAGCCTGGCCCGCGTCCAGCCTGCCTGCTTCCCTGCTCCAGTGCCAGCTCCATCCCTGCGCCTCTGGGGCTGGCTGTGCCGGGGTGCCACAAGGAGGGGAGCCCTGCCGAGCCAGGCCTTGTTTCATTAAACACATTTCACTCCATCCCTGCTTTCAGCCACCCAACTGCTTCACCAGAGCACCCCTGTGACTCTCAGAGGGCTGAACGCCAGTTCCATCAGCATCCTGAGGCTGTCCCTGGCCGGGCTCCCGGGAGAGCCACTCGTGTCACCGCAGCGACACACGGGACATGTTTGTCCTTGCAGCCCCCACGGCAGTGTGACAGCAAACAGCTTCCAGAGGCTGAGCCCAGAGCCCCCCCCGCCTTGTCCCGGCCATAAATCACGGGAGAAGCCCCCCGGGATGCCCTCGGCTCAGGCACCACCCACCTCTCCCTGTTTATTTGGAAGTGTCACCTCCTCGCTCCGCTGGCGCGCGGCCGGGAGCGCCGTGATGGATGGGGCTGGCCCGGCAGCCCCAGGAGATCCCTGCAGGCACAGCCTGTGCACCAGCAGCCCCCCGAGCCAGGCTCTGCACCCCCGGGAATGGGGGTGCCAGGAATGCCCAGGTGCTCTCACCCACCTGCAAACGTGCGGCGCCAGCCCAGGAGCTGAGCGGAGACAAAGCCGCTGAGAAATCCCCGCTGCTCCTAATCCCCCAATAGCACAAAAATAATGGAGCATTATCTCATCAGGCTTTAACCCACTAATTACCCCCGGGATGGCTTAATAAGGAAGGGACACCCACCTGCCAGAGGCAGCCTAAGCCTGTCTGCTGGCCAGTTACACAACACCACGCTGGGCATCCTTCAGCCCTCCTGGGCCAACCCACGCTGGGGCAGGGAAGCAGGAAAAGCCCTGTTCCCAACCTGGGGGGTGTCTGAGGGAGACCAAATACCCACAAGACACAGCTGCTTCCCCAGAGCACATGTCACTGCCTCAACATCCCCAGGGACACAGCCAGGAGGAAGCAAGTAGGAATCTGCTCCCAAACTCCCCAAAACAGCCCCAAAATCTCAGGGGCTCGGTGGAGGAAAGCACCTGCTCACAGGCTCTCCACACCACCCTCCCCTCTCCAGCTCAGCTGATGAGAGAGAGATCATCCCACATCCTCCTTGGGCACATCCCCATGCTCCAAGGGACAGTGTGGGGAGCAGGCTTTAAGATGGGTTTAAACCCTGTCCTGGCAGCTTGACCTGTAGGTGCCAGGGGCTGTTCCTAACCCCCCTGGTAAGACCAACATCTCCTCACCACGAGAGCCCAAATCACGAGCAGCTTCAGCAAATCTTAGCCAGGGCTCCCCACGAGCCCACGTGTCCCTCTCGGTGAGCGGAGCTGGAGCGTGAAAAGTGAGCCGGGCGTAGGGGAGGGCTTGGGTTACAGCTGGGAGCAGCCACGGCGGGGCTGGAGAGGGCTCTGACAGCTCCTGGCTGCTCCCTGGGCAGCGATATCTGCAGATCTCTTACAAATAAATATCATTGCTCATTATCTCGGCATTAAAGTTACATGCTGGGCGAGATGGGCACTGAGCTTTCTCTCGCTAATCTAAAACGGATGCCAGCACTTCCATTATTAATCTGCCAGGTCCCTGCTGCTCCAGCGCTGCCAGCTCTGCCACCCCACGTCCCCACAGGGCAGGGGACAGTGGAGCAGCTCAGCAGCCTCTCTGTTCACACCCTGCCTCCTGGGAGAGGTGAAGCCTCCTCCGGGGCCAGGGCTTGGAGTTTCCTGAGGTTTGGTTTTGCTGAACCCATTTCCACAGGGCAGGATGAGCAAGGGGAAGTGGGGACAGTGGAGGTTCCCCACTCCACGTCAGCACAGGGTGCAAGGACGCACGAGAGCATCCAGGAGAGCTCTCCCCAAACCTTCAGCTTGAGGCTGGTGTCTGCAGACCTGCTAAGTGTGGAAGATCCCTGTAAGAAAATCTCCTGGCACAAACGACACCGAGACCAAAACCCCTTGGTGGTTGTGTCCAGCCCAGGAGCAGCATCCCAGTGTGCCACAGAGCAGATCCCAGGGCACCAGTGGGGTTTAACACCCACACCCTGCTGTATCCCAGGCTCCTGCTCCAGCCTGGCATGGAGCTGAGCTGCTGCAGGATGTGGCAGGGCACTGCCCTGCTGCCCACGCGTGGCACCAGCCGCTTCCTGCGACGCCACAGGACGGTGAGTCACCGGCACGGGCTGCACGACTGCTCCTGGCCCTCTGCAGCTGCAATGCAGGGCCCAGCAGCAGCTTCAGGGCAGGGATGGAGGCACAGCCACGGGAGATGGGCTTGTCCCTGCTGCCAGCAGCACAGGGCAACCCCGATGCCCAGAGAGATCAAACTGGACTGCTGAACACTGGCCTGGCATAGAGAGAATGGCCCAAAGTCTCAGCACAGGAAGTTTCCCTTCCCCTGACCACACACAGATGGACCAGAAGCAGCTTTTTCCATTTTCCCAAGGTTAGTGCCCGAGGCAATCACTCTGTCCCTGCTCCCAGCACCATGAAATCACCCACCACAGCCCCAAGCCACAGCGAGGTGACAGCACCATCACCCTGGCTGCTCCCTTCCCTTCATTTCTCCTTTTTAAGAGAACAATTAAACTTCAGCCCTTTCATTATCTACACCAGACTCTGACCTGGCATCTTCCTGGCTCCTGATCCTTCCCGTCACATCTTACCAGCCCCCAGCCACGCTCCCACTGTCCCCACGGGATGAGGGCTCCTTGTGCCAAGCCCTCTCTTGCCAAGGGGGACGTTTCCTGCCTGCCCTGACGTCAGGCAGCCGCGTCAGGGAAATGAATGCGGATTTCAACATCCTTTGGTTTGTCAGCTGCTCCTTTCGACATCCCCACGGTAACCCCCCCAAAAAAGCACACCCCGTGGCTCCCCCGCAATCCTCCTTCTGCTCACTTGGCTGCATCCAGGAGAGAGTTTGTCACCTCCAAATAAATATTTATTAACCGAGCTGCAGGTGGCTGGGGCTTCACACCTCCTGTGCTCTCAGCTGCACTGACACCGGAGCTGTGCCGAGCTCCCAGATGTCAGCTGGGAGCAGCTCCTGCCTCCTGCTTTGAGCCCAGCATCCAAAGAGCTGCTCCAGCCTTCCCACTAAGCCCAGCAGGAATGCTCTGGACAACAGAGTGGCAGCACGAGTGGATGCAGGGGATGGTGGATGAAAAGGTGGCCGTGGGAAGGAGCCTTCCTTGGGCTTTTCCTCCTGGTAAAATCGTGGGCAGAGTGAAGGGACACAAAGTCCTAAGGCAAGGGTCACTCCTGCAGGACTGACCCTCCCCAGCTCTGCTACTGCAAAAGTGGGATAAAGACTTTCTGAGTAACAGAGGAGTGGGAGAAAAATGAGGAAAAAAGAGGAGAAAGTCCCAAGCAAACTGCCTGCAGCACAGGGTGGCTCAATGTGGGAATGGAAACCTTCCCAAGCCACATCCCTGGGCATCCCTGATCCCCAGCCAAGGGACAGCAGGAGCCACAAGAGAAGGGAGAGCAGGAACCCGAGATTTAGCGGTCCACCACAACAGGCTGCCAAGGACAGCGTGTAGAAGGGACACAGGGGTCCCTGTCCTCTCTGGGGACAGTCCAAGGCCACCACGCCGCCCTTGACGCACAAAGCAAAGGGATTTGGGCACCTCCGATGCCCTTGGGGACACCACTGGGCTCCTGTCCAGCACAGCCTCCTGCCCAGGGTGATGATAAACCCGAGATTGGGAAACGCTCAGACGCTGCCACAGCCACGGGGAGCATTTTCAGAGCCTGGCCTGTCCCCCTGCACGCCCTGTCACCGCTGTCACCGCGTCCCCTCCCTCCCACCCCTCTCGAATTAGCAGCCATCGACCTCCTCCCCCTGCGGAGCTGACATTAATCCGGCGATGTTTGTTTAACAACAGTTCCCATTGATCTGCAGCCTGATCCTCCCAGTCAATACAGCCTTTTGCCAGGGTCTGGAGTGCAGGATCTGGCTCTGGAGTGGCCCTTCAAGAGAAAGGCTGGGCAGGCTGATAGGATCAGATGCTGTCAGTGCTGCTCTGGGACCCATTAGCTTTAATTAGCTGATGATGCTGTAGAGGCCACATAAAACAATGAAGGGGATTGATCCCTCGTGGAACACTATTGACAGTGGAGCTGCATCTGGGATCAGTTTGGTGCCGGATGCATCTGTAGGGTCTATAAAACCAAGCCCTATTTCCTTTTTCTGGTTTGTTTGTTTTTTGGGTTTTTTTTTTAACTTTAATTTTAAAATCCCATCATGGTAGGGCTGCCAGGTTTAAAGCAAGGGAGAAAGCAAAAAGGGAAAAAAAGCCAGAGAGCACGGGAGCTCTCTCTGGTTAGGCATTTCCACATCCCTCTGCCAAAGACCCTCCTGAGCATTGCACACGCCGGTCATTAGGTCATTAAGGCACAGCTTCCAGGTCACTGTCATTATCCCACTTGGAAAACAAGCCACCAGCTCTCCATGTCCTGTGCTCTGAAGGGCACACCAGTCCCTGAACCACCTGCATTCTGCAAGGCTATTTCCCTCTGTGCAGTGTCATCCATCACACCTGCAAAGCCCTTTCCCTCTCCAGTGTCACCCACACCTGCAGCAAGGAGCCAACATCCCCCAAGGACCACAGAGGGAACCCTAAAACAGCAGGATGTCACTGGGAGCTCTTCCATTTTCAACTGGCCTGCTGCAATCAGAGACACTGAGGTGGGAAAAGACCTGAAGATCATCCAACTGGGCACCTCCATGTGCCCACACCACGTGGGGATTCCTCCTGGGGGCCTGAGATGCTGGCAGCCAAATGTCTTTATGCCCCAGGTACCCCCTAATGAATGAAGACATCCCAGTGGGATGAGCCCACAGGCATTACAAGCAAGCAGAGCGCAGTGAGAACCTCCCCAGACACCTCCCAGAGCACTGGGGAATCACAGAGGCTTCACCTCTCACAAACTCCACCCTAAAGCCTCCAGCAGATGCAGCACCACATCCCTGCTGAGCCACAGCTCAGGGATGTCAGTCCAGAAACAGATCCAGGGAATGAAAATTCCCCTGAGAAGGCAGCGAGTTTTCCAAAAGGGTGACAAGAGGAAGATCTGCACAGGGAGCACAGGAGGACCTCAGCAGAGCTGGGGACCACGGGAAAGCATCCCTGATGGCAGGAAAGCATCTCTGATGACAGCAGAGCACCCCTGACCACAGCAGAGCACCCCTGACCACAGCAGAGCACCCCTGACCACAGGAAAGCACCCCTGATGACAGGAAAGTATCCCTGATGACAGGAAAGGATCCCTGACCACAGCAGAGCATCCCTGAGCACAGCAGAGCACCCCTGATCACAGCAGAGCATCCCTGAGCACAGCAGAGCACCCCTGATCACAGCAGAGCATCCCTGAGCACAGCAGAACATCCCTGATCACAGCAGAGCATCCCTGAGCACAGCAGAGCATCCCTGAGCACAGCAGAGCATCCCTGCAGAAGTCAACCCTTGGAGGTCCCTGGAGTCCTCTCCCCACAGCAGCTACAAAAACTCCCTCAAAAGTCTCCAGAAAGGGGAGGCAGAGAAAACTCACCCCCTCAGCCCCCTGGGGCAGGCAGTTTGAAGCCTGAGAGCAGTGTCAGGGCAGGGAGCAGCCAGGCAGGCGGGGCAGGGAGGCGGGCAGGGTGCCGGAGCCAGCGCGCCGTGCCCAGCCGGGGGGAGCACATGCCAGCCCTGCCGGCTGACACCCCGGCCTAACACTTTCCAGATGTGGCTGCAGGAAGACAGAAGCAGAGCTGTTCCCTGCTGAGGAAGCTGGAAACGCTCAGAGATAATGTGGAATTCCTGAACGGGAGCCAGCGCCGGGCCGGGGCTGGGGCGCAGGGACAGCCAGGGAGAGGCAGCGCGCCGGGGCCGGCACAAAACTCCTCTCTCTTTTGTGTGTGTGTGTGTGTGTGTGTGTGTGTGTTTTATTTCAGGAACTCTGCATGTAAAAGCCCTTAATTTATACTCAGTGTGGGTTGCTGGCTGTACCCAACAAATGGAACATTTTCTGCATCCCCTTGTGAGTGTGATAAACAGCCGCTGTGCAGAGAGCGAACAGAGCCTTTTTCTTCCCCGTAATAAATACACTCCCAGCAGCTCCCAGCTCCTTGGCTGGCAGATTATTATTTTTTCCTCTTCTCCAAGAGGGAGGCCTCGGCCCCCTGGCCAGGTAGCCAGCCCAGCAGCAGGCAGGGGAGCAGTGGGTGCTGCCGGGCTCACCTTGTGAGCTCTTCCTCCCCAGCAGTGACGAAGGTGGCACAATCCTGTGAGCAAACTCTGCCACCAGACACCTACAGGGACCTGTCACACATCAGGCAGAGATCACACCTATACACTGCTGTCCCACTGCTGTGCTACAGAGGAGGCACTCCATGCCAGAGGCACCCAGCAGCTCCTTCAGGAGCAGCCATTTCACACCCAAACTCTGCCCACATCCTGGCTGAAAGAAACTTCAGAGAGGTGAAGCCCAGGACAGCAAACTTTCATCCAAAATCAGGGGGTTTTGCCATTTCTGACTGAGGAAGGTGTCTTGGGCAAACAGCATTTCTTGTGGCATTTCAACACTTTTCAGACCAATCTTTTCTCAGAGAGAGCAATCTCAGAATGGCTTCCAGGAACATGGATGGGCTTTGGAGCAGACCCGGGAGGAGAACAACCACAGGAACCAGGAGGGTCTCTTGGAGCATCCCTTGTGTTCAGACCAGCTGGCATGAGGGGCCAGAACAGGGCTGGCACAGGCACAGGTGGCACAGGGCAGGGACAGGGACCACAGCAGCAAAGCACTGATGAATTCAGCCAGGAGCCCTGCACATCTCCACACTGGCAGCCCACGGAAACTGGGGTACCCCAAGAGGGGTGATGGTTCTTCTCATTTGTAATCCAGCTGATGGGGAGCCCAGTCCACTGCTCCTGCAGCCTGGTTTATTTAATGTTCCCAAAAAAAAAGGGGATGTTGCTTGAGATAACTTCGGGTGCAGCACTGCGGAGACCTCGGCGCTGTGGTTCTGTCTCCCATTTCCTGACAGCATTCCCTGGGCATCAGTGGGAATGGGATGGCTCAAGGTCAGCTCAAGGGATGCTCTGGGATCCTCCACACAGGCAGCAGGTCAAGCTCTGGTCCAAAACTCCTCCAGCGACCCTGGCTGACAGCTGAGGTGTCTCCTGTGACTCCAAGAAGACATTTCTGAGTGCTCCCCCCAGCCTGTCCCCCAGCGTGGCAGAAAGTCATGACAGAATAGGTTAAAGAAGGCAATTCCCTCCCAAACAGTCCCTTGGTGACCAGGAAGGGGCTGTCACCAGTCAGTAACACCAAAAAAACCCCAGGAGCCCTCTGAGCCAGAAGGGAGACCCTGAGGAGCAGTCTGGGAACAGGGACCAACCCCTGGCCTTCCCACCTGTGCACTGTCACCTACATGGATCCTGACCCCATCACCCCAAGGCTGAGCAGCACCCAGTGCCCAGACCTCCCCCGGGAGGGGGATGCCAATCCCACATGGATTCTCCACACCAGTGACATGTTTATTTCCTCTGGGGGCAGCCCATGGGGAATGGCTGCTCCTCAGCTGTGCCTCCCACCCTCCCCTTGGCAATGAGGCTGGGCAGGGACGAGGGGAGGCCAACGAGCAGCACCACAGCAGAGCTCCCACCAATGATATTCCAAACAGATCCCCTGGCTCCCCTTTTAACCTCTGTTAGTGAGCCAAAGTCCTTGAATTATCCACCCCAGCACACCCCCACCTCCCTGGGGCTCTGCTGAGCCCCCAGAGCCCCCTTGGCAACGGCTGCCCAGCCTCCCAGCCAGCATCCCTGGATGTGGACAGGCAGCAGAGCTGATGCTGATGGGCATGAAGGTCAGTGGAGAGGGAAGGTCAGCTCTGGCAGCCCCGCGGGCAGCAGCGCCCGCTCCCTGCCCTGGCCCTTCCCAAACCCATCCCGGGGGGCTGCTGGGGCACAGCTCAGATAAAAACCCTGGAAACACACTGCTGGGAATGGGAGAGGAAAGCAAAGTGTTCACTCTGAGCAGCTCTGCTGGTGCCACTGCTCCCTGCCCTGCTCTCACTGCTGCTGCCAGAGCCACACGGTTGGCAGCTGCTCTGCCACCGCTCTCCAGGGAATGTTGGAGTCTCTGGCAAGCTCTTGGAGCAATGGGATGACCCAGGATGCTGTTTGCCACAGCAGGGTGTGATTCAGAATGATTTGATGCACGCAGCATGGGCAGTGACCTTCCAGCCAGCCACAGCCATCCCATTCTGTACTTCCTCCCTCACTGCTGGGGAAACTGAGGCACAGAGGGACCCCCCCCCACCAGGGACAACAACCCACACTGCCCATTCCCCCTCCAGCAATCCCACCCCTGTGTGGCTGCACAGTTGTTTTTAACAGTGACATTTCAGTTTCTTTGCCCTCTCTGTTCTTTTGACTTCTCCAAAATCAAAAGCCCTCCCTCAGCAGCATGAAGCCAGCGAGAAGAGCCACGTCCCCAGTGCTGTCCCCAAGCACTGCAGGCCCCCAGAGCTGTGCCCAAGTGCTCTCCCCCATGCTCCTGTCAGTGCAGAGAGGGTGCCAGGCTCAGGAGTGCCACACAGCCCCCAGCCCTGCCTGCCTGGCTGCACGTGTGCACACACGCGTGCAAAAAAGCTGCCCGTAATCCCCCTTACATCTGCTCTTCCCTGCATCCACCAAACACGGAAATTCCCCAGCTCCTCACACAGCAAAACCTGGGCTACACACATTTCCACAGGGCATGGCTCCTCCCCAGCTCAGCTCCAGGGCTCCCAGCACCCGTGGAGTTCACCAAGAAGAAAACACAGCGGCCAAGCTGGACCTGGCTGGATGGAGGAGAGGAAAGCCACGGACACAGAGGTGGGAAGGAGCCTGCGTCCAAGCAGGATGAAAATCCCAGCCTTACTGCTTTACCCTTCCATCTCCCCACTTTCAAAGGTGGCTTCAGCTGCTCCCCTCTCTCTGGAAGCAAAACACAGCCCTGAGGAGAAGGACAAAGCCACCACGTGTCCCACCCCTGCTCCGACACCTCCTCCCGGCCAGCGTGTCCAGCCCAGGCTGTCACTTGTGATTTGTGGCGTTAATATTCCAGGGGAGGGACACCGAGGGGTGACAACAGCAGGGCAGAGCCAGCTCTTGGAGGGTCATAGCTGAAGGCAAAGCAGTGACACTGATGGGTCCCAGGATCCGGGGTGGCAGGGGGTGGAGGAGGAGGAGGAGGAGAGGAGAGGAGAGAAGAAAGCAGGCGAGGAAGGCTGGCTAAGAGCAGAAACACAAAACTCTGCCTTTACATGAGCTCGGTACAGCTTAGGGATGGAGCAGCAGCACCTCAGAGAGGGACCAGGATGGCAGGAGAGCCAGGATGAGCTGACAGGCCTGGCTGCTCCCAAAGGATCGCTCCCTAACACTGGCAGCAGCCGCCAAAGCTGCACTGATCCAGCCACAGGCATCACCTGCTGAGCCTGTCCTGGCTGCCCCACTGCTCCCACCCCACTAATGCCCAGCCTGAGCCCAGCAGACTCGACAGCCGGAGCCCTTTTTAAGACCTGCAACCCTTGAGAGGCTTAAGGACAAGAATATCTCCATTATCCCAGCCCTCCAGCAGCCCCAGCTTAAAGGCTGGGAATTACCGGCGGGGGCACGCAGGACCCCTCCTGGCTGGCATCCCCCACTGCCAGCCGTGCCTCTGCTTGCAGGGGCATGACAAATCTCCCCAAACCCCCCCAGCAATCAGCACTCCATCCCCTCCCTGGTGCTTTTCACACCTCCCATCAGCAGCCAGGCATGTGCGCCTGGCAGCGAGCCACAGCCCGGCCCGGCGCGGAGCTGAGACGGGAACGTTTTGCTGGGAAAAGGGCAATTTAATTATCCTGTTCTTCTGTTTCATGACAACACAGGAACACGCTGCTCAGACACGGAAAGTGCCATGCAGGCACACAGCAATCCCGCCTGCAGCTTCCCAGGGATGGCTCCTGGCTTCCCCAGCACGGAAATGATGGGGTTAAAACAAAGCCCCAAACCTCCAGGTTTTTCAAGAGTCCAAAGAAGCAGGGGAAATGGTTTTGCTGTCCAGCTGCAAGGCTTCTTCTGAGCTGAAAGCGAGCTCTGAGTGTCATCTGGGGGCTGTTTGGCCACGTCAGTCTGTTTTTACAGGGGAAAATGGTATTTTGAAGGGGAAGGTTGAGATGAAGAGGTATTAAAAATACTGCAGCCCTCTGCGGGGAGATCAAACTTCACTGAATTCCTCCGGACTTCACAAACCACGTCTGACCTTCCAAAGCACCACTTAGCAGAAAATTTACTACTAAAATATATTAAATAATAGAAAATATACTCCAAAGCACCCTTTAAACTCAGCCTTAGCCATGGGACACAGGGACACAAGGACAGAGAACGCTGCCAGGAGCAGCTCCTGTTCCATGGTGTGGGCAGGAGAACCCCGGGATGCTGGCTGGGCTGGGTGAGGAGCAGCACGTGTGCCTGGTGTTTGTTGTGACAGCAGCTCCATTAGCACCCAGGAGCCAAGCTGCCTTCCTAAGGACACGGCACAGACACTCTAATTAGTGCTTTAACCCTAATTAGTACGTTAATGAAACTCATTGGCTGGGAGAGAGCAGGTGTGAGAGGATGGAGGGGGAGCTGCAGAGTCCCCTGGGCTGAGCCAGGTCTGTCCCAGACCCCCAAGGTGCCTCTGCCACAAGAGCTGCAGGGACAGAAAATCAGTGGGAGGAGGAATAAAAGGACTTCTCAGGTAGAAAAGTCACAAAAGGACAAACAAGTTGGTGTGGGGCACACCAGTGTGCCAGCTCAACCCCAAGAGCCACCCAAAAGCCTGGCACTAGGGAGTTCCCACGCCCCAGTGAAACTCTGGTGACAACCCCAGCAATGAGCTGGCATGTCCTGGGCACAGATTACCTGGCAGCCTGGCTCACAAACAGGTGACAAACAAGCAGCTCTCTGCCCACCCAGGAGGGCTGGCAGTGGCATTTTGGGGACAGCAGCCGACGGGCTGTGCCACAGAGCCACAGCAATGTGGGGAAGCCCCGGGAGCTTCCCTGCAGGGTTCCCTTAAAAATCAATTTGCACTCTCACAGGTCCTCTGGTTTCACCTTCCTTCCCTTTCCCCCTGGAGGAGCAGAAGGCTCAGAGGCTGCCATCCCTGCAGTGGCAGGCAGCAGAGCCACTTGGGCAGTACCCGATGTGACAGAGGACGCCCCGTGGCCAACGCCTGACACCAGGCTGGGTGACAAAAGGCATTTCTCTGCTCGGAGAAATCTGTCCCCCCACGCCTGCTGGGGAGCAGCCAGAGCTCTGCTTCTTGCAGGGCTGTGCATCAGCAGCTCCAGAGCTCTGCTTCTTGCAGGGCTGTGCATCAGCAGCTCCATCCAGCCTCTCGTCTCCTCCTGCTGCTGGGGAAGGATGGGTTAAGCTGCCCCTGCACTGCCCCGGCCCCAGGCAGGTGCTCAGCAGGACAGGTCAGCAGCCAGTGCCTCAAGGTTTGGGCTGGCAGGTGCACAGCTTACTTTAAGCAGCTCTGGTGAATGCTGAACAGCTCTGGTGGATGCTGGAACTGCTCTGAGTGATGCTCAGGACAGCCAGAGCAGGGAATGCCCTGCCTGGGCACACCTGCCCTCGCTGTGACAGTGCAGGACCACAGGGGACAGGCCCTGTGACCGCCAGCTGACCCCCCTGAGCTGGCTCAGGGTCAGAGTGACCCCACACCTGAGCTGGTGGCCAGGGGCACTGGCAGTGCAGCTCCACCTGCTCCCTGCCCTGCAGCACAGGAGCCTTTCCTGGCCTCACGGGGGCCTCCCCCACGCCCAAGCTGAAGCCAAAGCACTCCAAAGTGCACCTCCCACCCCTCCACCTCCTCTCCCTCAGCGTTTGCAGATGGGTTTTACTCATCCCCCAGCCCAGAGCTGGCTCCAGCCCTGCAGTACAGCCACGGCCACGCTCGTCCCTAGGAGTGTCTGAAAGGGAAATGAGCAAGAGGAGTCCAGACTTCAAGGCTGGAGGCTTTAGATGTCATTTGGGTTGTTTTTTCTTAATCAGATCCATTGTCAACCCACAAAAATGTGCCTCTGACACCCTGGGGATGCGTATTCCTGACGCTGTCTCGGGAGCAGCAGAAATGCAGATGATTCAGCTCCAAAATTATCAGCAGTGGGATGAGATGCAAGCCTCCAAGCAGATCCCTGGCTATTCCCAGGCAAGAGCTCAAAGCCGCCCTTGCATCTCTCTCTCCTCCTCTTGAAATCAGAGCAGAGAACACAATTCCATATTCCCTTATTGAATACATTCTGGTCTCTCCCAGCCCTGCAGGAAGGGAATGGAGCTGGAGCTCCCGCAGGGCTGCTCCTGGGCCATGGCTTTGCTGGCTGGCATCCCTGAGTGCCAGCAGTGCCAGGAAGGACAAACACGACCCCAGGCACGACCCTGTTGGCCTTTCCCATCTGCCAGGAGGGTTTGTCCCGACTCCTGCTGGGCTCGGGCGGCGCGGCGCTGCCGCTGCTATTTTCTCCTTGTTTTCCTAGACATTGACACTTCCTCCCTGCACCCACAGGATGATTTCCAGGCTTCAATTCTCTTCCCTATGGCAACAAAAAGCCAGCCAGGAAACCTCAACCCACTCACTCAACTCTCTGGCAGGAGAGGGAGGTGGGGGAAGCTCCAGCCCCTCTGGGCTGGTCACTCCAGCTCCACACAAAACTATCTGAAAGCAAAACTTTGGTGACAGTTACAAAGCAAACTCGCGACAGGTGTGGCTCACCTGGAGTGTCACCATACCCCAGGCGAGCAGGGGGACACCAGGAGAGGGATGGGATTTGCAGAAATCCCTGTTGCACGCCCATCCCAGCCCAGATTCTCTGAGATGCTGGGCTTGAGCACTGGATTGATCCAGCCTGCAGCTCCCCTGCTCCATCAGCATCCCAGGCATGCTGCTCCATGCACACACTGCTCCTAAAATACCCAAATTGTCAGGGAAAGGCCGGAGCAAGGAGTGGGTGCTGAAGAGGAAACGGGAAGGAAGGATGAGAGAGCAAACAAATCATATCAACTCAAATCAAAGCAGGCCACGGAAATGATTACGCTTAAGCTTTTCACGCCTGGTTAATTTTTTTATTATTCAAACAAATTCCTGGTTTTGTTTTGCCTCCTTGAAGGAAGAAGCAGAGGGGAGAGAGCTCCTCCAGCAACCCCAGAGAATAACCACTGGGAAAAAAGGCTTCCTGATCCAACAGCAGGAGACAATCAGCCTGAGCTGAGGTGCAGGAGCATCTTTAACCTGCCCTGGCTTGTCAAAACAAAAATAAGAACACTTTGTGGGGAAAAGGGCTGAAATTAGGGATTTATTTGGGGTGGGAAGGCCACATACCCCGCCACCGCATCACGCACTTTGCTGCCACAGCAAAAGACTTTTTGGGATCTCCGGGGAAAACTGGGCCAGGGATGGGATCCAAGGATGCCCAGCGAGTCTGAGCAGTGAGGACACGGTGCAGCAGGCAGGATGTGACCCCGAGGTGGCTGCTGGGCTCACAACCCCACTGCCATCTCTATTTTCAGTTGTGTCTCTGCTCAGGACTTTTGGCGTCTTTGCTCTTTCCCAGCGCTCCCGTGCAGGTCCCACAAAGCCACCCGTCAGCCCCAGAAGGATTTTCCCCCTCCAGGACAATTCTTCAAGGCCAACAGAGGGATGAAACACTTCCAAACCCACCAAGCAGCAGCTGAGATGCTTCTCCAGCTGCTCAGCCCAAGGAGGAGCAGCTTCTCCCCCTCTGCAGCCGCTGCTCCTTTAACCGCGCCGTCAGAGAAAACACCCGCGCTGCAAATCCAACTGTGCGTCATTCAGCTCTCATTTTGATTGTTAAAAATTCATTAATGAGAGCAGATTGGCATTATATCACTGCCTTAATTAAAGAGGGCCACGGAACAGCATTTTAAATAGCAATGTCATTTTCTAATTGACACAGCTACATTATAAAGAAAAATACTTAAACAGAACTTGAAACCGAGCCGGTTTCTTCTGATGGCAGAGCTCATTTTGGCTTCAATTTTTAATCTGCTCGTAAAATATTTATAGGCAAGGGAAGGGATAATGTTTCTCCAGGTGTACAGTTCCCCTCCTCCTGCCCAGGCCCCCGGGAGGCTGGTGAGGGAGGAAGGCTCCAGCATCCAGGGAAGCTGCTCCTCCATCCTCCTCACGCAGGATCCCATGGCTGTGTGCCTTCCTAAGCCCCAGGAGATTGGGAGACCCCAAGCCCTGCTCCACCTGCATCGTTGCAGTTAAATCCCACTGGAGTTGAGTGGAACATGTGCTTTTGTTGCTGTTTTGCCCGGGCCCAGCATTTCTCCCCCACCAAGGGCAGAGGGATGACAGGGAAAAGCACATCTGTGCCTGAGGTGGGTTCCAGAACTGGCTGGGTCCCTGTGGGCTTGCTGGGGAGGCACAGGGATGTGGGATGGGGATGCAGGACAGCTCAGGCCGAAAGCATCCCACGTCAGGCCACGTTCAGACACCGGATCTCCCCCTCTCACACGCAGACACTCAGCACCTTCCTCCCCTTTTTCATGTGTTTCATCCACAAACTCCCTACGTCCAACAGCTAATTCCACGCACTTCAGAGCACAGATTCCTCCTGTTTTCCATTTAGGAAAAAATCTGGTCACCACTTCAAGCGAAGCAGGGAAGCAAACAGCTCCTTACGCCCAGACGTGAATTCCTGCGCGAGGCGGCGCGTCCCCCTCTCCCCACCCCGCACGCAGCAGTCTGGGAAAGCAGCCCCTGCTCACGCCAGCAGGAGATTTTTCCACCAGCATTAGTGGAAATTAGTGGCATTAGTCCACGCCTGCGTTTTGCCAGCCAGCCGGGGTGAACTCATCGCAGAGCCGTCCGCACGCCAAGCCCAGCGAAAGCGGCAGCAGCGCGCGTTGGCCACCGCGCTCAGAACAAGCACGAGGGCAGGGTGAGCCAGAGGACAGGTTGCTCAGAGGCTTAAACTCTGGAGCTAACTCTCACTAGCATTCCAGATGACCTTCCAGGTCCTAGAGGCACCCTCCGCCCTGCCTCAGTTTCCCTTCTTGCCTTGCTCCCTTTTTCCAGGCGCTTCTACGGCATCCCCAGCCTGAGGGGTGCAGGGATGGGGGGATGCTCCACCCAAGCCTCGGGGGTTTGGAGCATCCCTCACCCTCTGCCTGCTCACAACAACTTCCTAAAGCAAAACATCAGCAGCTCACAGGGTGGCTTGGCATGGCTGTGCTGGTTTTCCAAGATTTGGAAAACCAACAAAAGGGGAAACATCAACTTCTCCCTCTCTCCGAGGGAGGGCTGCTCACCTCCATACCCCATGGATGCTCATGGGAAGCAAAGAGCAGGAGCTGGCACCATACAGGACGAACCCAGGGAGGTGGCAACACACCCACCCAGCTGCTGGAGGGTCCAGTCCAATCCCTTGCCCATCCAAGCCTCCCTCTGCCACCATCCTCCCCACGTCCCTTGCTCCTGTGGCCTCCCCTCCTGTCGTGAGAGGGTGAGGCTGTCCAGCTGGCTCGTGGAGGATCTGGCCGGGCTGTTTAATCAGGGAGAGTGATTGGGCCGTAATTTCTTCTGATAAAGTATTACAGATGCTACATTTCGAGCCATCTGGCAGCAGCCCACGTTTCCTGCCTCTGCTTCTCGCGCTCTACAGGCAGGATGGCAGGGAGGGCTGTACTGGGATGGGAAGGGGAGCAGGGAAGGAATTCCCGCTCCATTCCTCCCACAGGTGCTGCTCAGCAAAGGATGGGACAAGTGAGGAAGCACATCAATGTCCCCAGGAACAGCAGAGCAAGTGGGGCTGGAGCTGCTAAAAGCCAGGGCAGGGACAGAGCCCTCAGACCATCCTCCTCAGCTGGAAAACCCTCCTGGAAGGGTGAAACCCCCTTCTCCCTGCCTGCCCCATACTTCAGCCCCCAACACAGGCACGATGAGGGTCCCCAAACCCTTAACTCTGATCACAACATCAGGAAAATCATCTGCACCAGTGCTCATCACAGCGAGGCAAGCCCAAAACCAAACAGATCCGAGTCCATGCAGCCTCAGAGCAGTGAGTAATTTACCCTGAGCCCAGCAATCCGGCAGCACAGGGGGAGGCTCTGCAAACAAGAGGCAGCTCCTTCGGGTTTAGCCGAGCCTGAGCAGAACCACATTAAAAATAACTGAAGGGAAGGGCTCGCACTTCATTACTCTCGACAGAACTGGGTCTTGGTCACGCCAAGGATCTGCTGGGGAGCCCTCACAGCCCTGCCTTGTGCTGCCCAGGTGTGAGGCCAAAGTGATGGGGGTGCAGGGGGCTTCATTTCCCACTTTTCCCTCACCTGCTGGTGCAAAATGTACAAATCCCCCGCGCCCAGCATTCCCTGCAGTGCATCCCTGCAGCTGCATCCAGGGGAGATGGGGATGGTGCTCCAGCAGCACACAGCTCCAGCAGCACACAGAGGCAGAAGAGATGCTCCTGGCTGGCAAAAACACAGGAGATGCCTTGGCACAGGGCTCCTGGGATGTGTGGGATCAAAGCCCTGAAATTTCTTTGCGAACCACAGAGAGTTAAAGGCTGGCCAAGGCCCTGCAGCACGAGCTTTATGCATATGTAGCCAATGTAATGCAATTATACATTAATCTATAACTAACAGCCACGGTAATACAACATTACAGTAGGTAGATTATGCCATCTCCTGTCATTTATTATTGTTATTTGTAATCCATTAGTGTCCAGAGCTGAACTGGGGTCAGAGTGCAGTGTCCTGGCACGTTTTCACCCACCCTGGAAGGAGCAGGAGGATGGAAGACCCTCCTGCTACGGGGCCAAATCCTGCCCCACAGTGAGTCCTGGGCAGAGATCTGCCTCTCTGTTGGCACCAGGACAGTTTTCAGGGCTTGGGTTCTCAATGGGATACATCCACCAACACTGGACAAAGCCACCACGGCTTTGCCCACCATTCCCTGCCCCAAAATGCCGGGGCCAAACGGGATGAGGGGCTCAGCAGGAACCTGGGAGCCCAGGGGCCAGACCACTGCCACACCATCCCCATGGAACCACTCCAGTTGCCTTTGAGCAGAGGGAACAAAGCCCAACTGGTTCCACACAGCCACCAATTAATCTTGATCGACACCACCCTCCGGAGTGAGTCATCCACCCCAAGTCAATTTACATTTCTATTAAATCACACAGGAAAATCAGGAGCGTTGTTACTTCTCTGGATTCAACACGAGTCCTGTGTTCCCTCACTGTTCACCCTGTGGGAAAACACCCTGGCATCTCCGGTTTAACCATTTCTTCCTGGCACTCCCCATCCCAAAGCAGCCCTTTCTGCATAGCCTGCAACTAAATCAGGCTGGAAACCAGATCCCTGGAGGGAACTGTGACAGCTGGAGATGCTGCTGCCCAGGGAAGGAGGGTTGGGTGCATTCCTGGACACCCAGTGCGTGCCACAGGCAGCACCAGCGGCTGTCAGCTACAGATCCAGACCCTGGAGGGACCTCCAAGGGCTCAGCCAGCTCTGTTTGTGTCACTTGTGTCACCACCACAGCCCCTGCACGGAGCTGGATCTGCCTCAGGAAGTTCCCTGGGAGGGAAAGGCAGGTCCATCTGCACAGCAGCAGCTGGGGGATCAGTCAATGCACATTTCTATCCATCCTCACACCCATCCCATCCCATCCCATCCCATCCCATCCCATCCCATCCCATCCCATCCCATCCCATCCCATCCCATCCCATCC
>JAYDZK010000051.1:3242422-3265604 GCA_034509185.1 Euphonia xanthogaster
CCCATCCCATCCCATCCCATCCCATCCCATCCCATCCCATCCCATCCCATCCCATCCCATCCCATCCCATCCCACCCTGTCTGCTGCACGCAGGATTGTATCATCCTCACTGCTGCAACACAGGCAGCTAAATTCAACAGCCTTTTATTTATGGCTCCCACATGATGCAAGCAGATCTGCTGGAGAGCAGGGAAGGGATCTCTGGAGAAGGGATAAAACCCAGTGTGTGCACAAGCCAGACCAAAGGGCTTGCCCTGGAGCAGCATGTCAATCCTGTGGCTTTTCAGTGGGCTAAAACAAGAGGAAGGGTCTCCTGACACTGCCTGAATTAATATTTGCTTGAAGAGAAAGCCCAAAAGCTCCTACTGGGACTGGGATGGAGAGTGCTTGCTCAGAAGAGCACTTAATGTGACTGGGTCAGAAAATTATTTCCCAAGGATGAATGCTCCAATGATGGAATATTTCCCAAGGATGAACGCTGATTGTTTGCAAAGTCTGATCAATCTGGGCCATGTTTCCTGTGAAAGGAGCAAGAGGAAGGAGGGGAATTTCCATCTTGCAGTTAAATTCCAAAAATCCTGTCTTTTTCTCCCAAACCAGCACAAAAGCACAGTTTGAAATCTCTGCACTTCCTGCCAGCGGGAAGACTCCAAGTTTCAACCACACTCTTTGCAATTCAATTAGCTGCATCCTAGGCAAGGGCTGAAATCCCAAAATCTGAGCAATGTGCTCAGGGATGCTCGTGGCACAGAGACATGATGGCACAGGGGTGTTGTGGCACAGGGATGTCACAGCACAGGAATGTCACAGCACAGGAATGTCATGGCACAGGGATGCTCTGAGCCAGCACAGCCTTTTGGGATCACACTGCACCAAACCCCAATGCCAGGCTCAGCCTTTTGGGATCACACTGCACCAAACCCCAATGCCAGGCTCAGCCCTTTGGGATCACACTGTCCCAAACCCCCATCCCCAGGTCAGCCTTTTGGGATCACACTGCACCAAACCCCAATCCCCAGCTCAGCCCTTTGGGATCACACTGCACCAATCCCCAGCTCAGCCCTTTGGGATCACACTACACCAATCCCCAGCTCAGCCTTTTGGGATAACACTGCACCAAATCCCCATCCCCAGCTCAGCCCTTTCTGCCTCTCCAGGCACTTCCATCACCTCAGCAGGATTTGCTGGCTCAGCACAGCAGCGCCTGCCCCCACCCCAGGCTGCGGGAGCATCCAGGAGCAGCCAGGAGAGGGAATCCCCTCTCCAGCATCCCCCTCCCGTTCCCGGCAGGCGGCTCCTCCTCGGGGGGCAGCCACGATGCAACTTCGGATTTCCCAGGCTGCCTGCAAAGGGCCTTTCTCGCATTCCTGCCGTGCCTGCAGCGCTTCTCAAGTCCTGTTTTTCCACTCCAGCAGCCCCCCCTTCCTTGTTTTCCTTCTCCGGCTGCTGACCCAGATTTCATAATGAATGAATCCATGCAGCGCTCTTCAGACTTTAATTATTTTTTCACTTTTTCTCATCATGCATTATGCATCAATAATAAAAAAAAAAAAAAGGAAGAAGGAAAAAAGGAAAAAAATCCACAAAATACCAAGGCACCCCAGCACAATTAATTTAAGGCTGAATGGTTCACTCCTGCCCATCACTAATCGCAAACGGGCCTGGAAATTGCAGTGCTTGTTTTAGACCTTGTGCTCATGTCAGAATGAAAACAAACAGGTTTCAGGAGGCTGCTGTGCCTCAGACAGCAATGCCAACTCATGGATTTCTTCAGAAGAGAACCAAGCATAAAAAACCAACCACAGAAGTTGGAGGTTTAGGGTGTTTACAGGGACTCTTCTTCCCCTGCTCCTGACCACGAGTGAGAACTGCACAGATCGGGCAGGAGGGCAGAGGGAACAAGGAGGGAAATGGGAACCAGGAGGGAAATGGGAACCAGGAGGGGAATGAGAACCAGGAGGGAAATGGGAATCTGGAGGGCAGTGGGATGAAGGAAAGAGATGCAGAATGGAAATGAGATGAAGGATAGCAGTGGGATGCAGGAGGGAAATGGGATGCAGGAGGGAAATGGGATGAACAGTCAATGACAGTGGGATCCAGGAGGGCAGTGGGATGCAGGGTGGCAGTGGGATGCAGGGTGGCAGTGGGATCCAGGAGGGCAGTGGATGCAGGAGGGCAGTGGGATGCAGGGTGGCAGTGGGATGCAGGATGCCAGGAGATTCATCCATTCCCCAGAACTGCAGAGGCTTTGGTGGAAAGCTCCCAGCTCACAACCAGCACAGTGACTTTGCTTTTCCCAAGGGATAACGTTTTAATCCCTCCACCTCCCGGGCCTCAGGGGAGTCCCTGAGCCAACCCTCCCTCGGGGTGGGCTTGGGGAAACACCACAGGCTCAGGGGCTCTGCCAGCTGTGCCCACACCTCTCCCTTCCAGGCAGGGCCAGAAACATATCCCTGGCTGAAAACCAACTCTGGACCAATTGTGACCTTTCCAGCTGAAATTCCAGCCCTGCCACAGGCACAGGCAGCACTGCCCTGATTTACAGAGGGTCAGGATCTGCCCATCTATGTGCCAAGCCCTTCCTGCAGCCCTGCCTACGCAAGTCCCTTCAGAAAAAAAAAAAAAAAATAAAGAAACACATGCAAACATAAAAGGCCCTAATTTGATCATATTCCTCTGAACTAAAAGCACCTTTGACCTAAATTTCCACCACGGGCTGGAATTCACCCTCGGCTGGCAGTGGATTAGGGGAGAGCAGAGCCCTGTATGCCTGGAGAGATCCAGGATCCTGCTGCCAGCCAGCCCAGGGCTCTGCCTCCCTTCCCAGCAGAGGGGAAGGAGGGCAGGAACCCCCAGCACACCCTATCCAGGCCTAGAAGCGCCTGGGTGTCTCAATTTATGTAAAGTGGAGCTAATTTCACATTATCATATGATATTAGAGCAGCCTGCCTCTCTCTTGCAGCCCATGTGCAAAATCCCTGAGCGGAGCTGTGAGGAGCATATGGAAAAACATCTCCAAGCACAAACATCCACCTACGGCCTGAGCTGTCCGAACCCACAGAGACACCCAAGAGAGGGGCATCACAAAAGAGGTTTCAAGCAAAAGCAAACAGTCTTGTGGATGTTTTTTCCCTCCCAAAAACACCCAGAGACTGAAGCTTCTCCTAAACACATGCCTTGCATTTTTGGTCCTGCTGGCAGTTTAAAGGCAGTTAGTGGCGTTGGCTGGTTTTGTTATCAAGGTAACAGCAAGAATTATTCCTGCTCTGTCATTAGGAGCAGGTTCCCCTCCTCTCCAAGGCTGCCAGAGGTGAGGAGAGGCTCTGACAGAGGCAGGAAGGTTTGGTGGGTGCTCGAGGAGAGAGCTAACCATGAGCTGCCCCTGCATCCTCTGATTTTGTCAACGCCTTTGCAAGAAACTTCCTGGAGAGGAGGGAGAAAGGAGATTACACAGTGCTGACAAGCTCATGGGATGTTTTTGAGATGCCCTGCAAGCCGTCAGGCTCTGATGAGCCTCCTCCAGGGGCTGCATGGGGAGCAGGGATCCCATGGCACAGCCCCTGCCGGGCTGCCGGGATGAGACCATCAGGTCACGCTGGACTGAGTCACCTGAACCTACCCGTTCTCATCAATCATTCTGGCACAAGGAACAAGTAATCCTCAGGGAAAGCTGTTTTTGGAGGCTGCTGAATTGTTCTTGGCACTGCTTAGGAGAGCTTTGATTCGCCAGAAAATCCCAAGCATTTTAATATCACCAGAATATTTGCTCACGGGATGACAGGTCCTGCCATGAAATGGGACCCAGCCTCTGTGTCCTCCCATCACAGGGACATTCCACATTGTCATGTCGATGAGGAAGGATGCTGAGACCAGCCAGGGTCACCTCCTGCACAGGGTGACATGGCCATGGGGGCTGTGGACACAAGATCCACCTTGCCTGGCCAGGAACTCCATCAGGAGCCGGACCAGCCCTGAGCCATCGGGGTGGGATGAGCAACCATGCCCACCATGCACGCCCACCAGCCTGGCCAAGCTCCAAAATACCCATGTGCCATCAGACCAGGGGGCTGATCCTCACCTTGTGCCCACACCTCTCTGCTGTGCCCTTCCCAGGTACCATCAGACCAAAGGGTTAATCCTCACCTTGCTCCCACACCACTGTGCTGTGCCCTTTCCCAGTGGCAGCCAGAAGCAGCTCCAGCCACCTCCCAAAGTGTTGACTTTGGCTGTGGGCAGCCACATCTCTTCCTTGGGGCCACCTCACAGCCTGTTTTCCCTTGGCCCGGGGAAAAACGCCTAATTATTGCTTTTTTTTGGCTCTCCTTTCTTCTAATTTAAGATCACACGCCTAAAATTAGATCTGCTCACACAATGGGGCTCTGAGATTTAATCCCTTCCCCAAAAGCTGACAAAATAAATTGACGTTTGAGTCATTTCTACAAACTCCTCAGCCGCCAAAAGGAGTAAATAAACAAACAAACAGAAATTGCACGGGGGCCAAACCGCTCTGTCCAGAGGGATTTAAAAATAGCTGCACCTGCACCGAATCATCTCCTGCACCCAGCGAGGAGCCTGAGCTCCTGGAGGGCTCCTCTTTCTCTCTCTCTCTCTGCAAACCCTCCACTGTGCTGTGGATGCTCAGATGCTGCAGCAGCTCCTGGGGAGCACAGTGAAGCCAGCAGACACAAGACTGCCTGCGTGGGTGGTGGTTACCAGGAACATCGTGGCTTCAGCTGCCTCCCCCAAAACGCTCACGGGGACAGAGCAGGAAGAGATGCTCAGGCTCCAAAGTCTGCGGGTGCACAGAGCTTGCACAGAAAAACAGAGAGGGATCTACAGTGGGATCTGACCCTGGCGTGCCTGCAGCCCCTGGTGATGGCTCACCACACCAACAGGAGCAGAATTAGCCCTGGCTGGAGTCACAGTCCTGGTGTTAACTCACCCCCAGCTGCTCCACACCTCAGCCTGTCAGGTGGGGCAATCGCACAGACCGCACTCACGGCAGAGCAATTAGTTAATATCTGCAAAGTGCCCTGCAGTTAATTAATTGCCATTAACTCATTAGCCAGATTTTGACCTCCTAAGCCCAGCTTTAAGCCCTGCCCCGCTAGGCAGGGGCTGGTAGGCTCAGCCAGCTCCGTGCATGCAGAGCCCGTGCCCAGCTGGCTGCCCCAGTGCCCAGGCAGCACCACCAGCGTCCCTCGGGTGTCCCTGCAGGGCTGCACGAGGCCATCCAGCAGTGTCACCCTGCCCACCCTCCCAGGGGTGGCTTTGGGGCCGTCCCTGCAGGGACATGGCCACCAGGCTGAGCGCTGGCTGGCCGTGCACGCCGAGCTGCACCGGGGGCAGGAGCAATGGGAGCAAATTCCCATCTGGCACCGGATTACTGCCATATGCTTCCCAGGGAACGTGTCTGCCTGCAGCTTGGCACCGGGGGGGGGGCTCACCTTCCTGTGCACCCCAGCCCTCCCTGCCCATCCTCGCCCTGCTGGTACCTGCCCCAAAGCAGCAGGGTGAAAATCCAACAGCTGTACATCCACGTCCCCTCCCTGCGTGCACAGACCTGTGGGTATATCCCCCTCCCCAGTGAGGGATGTCCCTTCCAGCATCACCTGAGGCTGCATGAACACTGCTGGGTGCATGTAACACCCGAGGGCTGCAGCTGCATCCCTTCCACTCCATGCCAGCTCACAGGGATGCCCACACCAGGCAGAGCCAGCCCTTCCACCCCATGCCAGCTCCCAGGGATGCCCACGATGGACAGAGCCCAACTCTGCCCACCCCATGCCAGCTCACAGGGATGCCCACGATGGACTGAGCCCAGCCCTGCCCACCCCATGCCAGCTCTCCAGCTGCCCGCTGCGGGCCGGCAGCAGCCCCGGCACGCGAGACCGCGGCCTCGGGAGCAGCCAACAACAACAAACTCGTGTGTGAGCCACAAAGGGAAAAACTCTGCGAGGAAACAATATCAGCTCGACTCTTCCCGAGCCCACACTGTAAATAACGCCGCGTACGGGTTTGTTTTATTTGTTTTAATTATGAAAACACAGCCCGGATTGTCCTGCTGGCTTGGGCAGGCTCTGTCCCTGAGCAGGGGAAGCGAGTGACACCCCGCAGAGCCACTGTGGCCAGCAAGCCTTCAATAAACAACAGGCCCACCATGCCTCAGCCCTGCCCTGCAGAGCTCTGGGCTGAGCAGAACCTCAGCAGAACCTCAGCAGAACCTCAGCAGAACCTCAGCACGCTGCCAGGCTGAGCCCAGCCCGGGTGGCACGCAGAGGCCAGTGGTGCCAGCGTCCTGTGACAGCTCCACAGCTGGCAGGGAGGGAAAAGAGCCCCAGAGACACTTCGATGGCTGTTTCCAAGGCAGTGGTGTGTGGCTCCATCAGTCCTGCATGCTGGGGCTACAGGCCATTCCAAGATACTCATCCTTGTTTTCCACAGCGATCTCAACACCAGATTGTCTCGCCCACGCCTCCATCCCTGCTGCCATTGTCCTGACACACCATTCCCATTGCTCCACACTTGGGCCAAGCAGGAGGAACCTTCTGAAATGGATTTCTTGGCGTCAGAGCAAGATTTTCCTTCTCTTGCTTCCTCCTCCTTGTCCAGGTGAGGATGGAGGGTCCAGCCCTCACCTTCCACCACATCCACTCAGTGCATGGCCAGGCCAGGAGAAAGCCAAGCAGCCCGAGGCTGAGACAACCCTCAGACACAACCAAGTTAAAAATACATCATTTTCAGACTAAAGTTCAGTCCCCAAATGGTAAGAGAATCCAGGAAAAATGCGGCAGGCCCGGCTGGTGGCCGGCTTCCAGCACGAGCACCTCCCTTCGGAGGAATCCAGCAAGGAGTCTCGACTAATCCACCCAGGACACACCAACATTTCTTCCTCATATTATTGGGTAGGGTGTTGGTTTTTTTTTTGTTTTTCCTCTTTTTCGTTTTTCCGTCTGCTCAGCAGATTTGGCATTTGCTGGGAAGGCACCACAGCCATGGAGATGGAGCTGGGGCGTCGTGGGGAGGGGGATGGAGGGACCCCCTGGAATGCTGCGTGCTCCTGGCACCAGCCCAGGGACTGCAGGGAGGAGTGGCTGGAAAAGAAGGGACCAGAGCAGGGAACACGGCACACGTGTCAGCACTCACACTGAACACACACACAACTCTAGCCCCGTGCCTCAGTTTCCCTGCCCTCACAGACGTGCTGGGGGGCAACACAGGCACTTCAGGGGAACAAGGTGGCACAGGCAGCACTGCCAGCACCCAGCAGGATGGGTCCCCAGCAGGATGGGTCCCCAAGTGTTTCCTCCAACCCCAGTGAGGACTCAGGTCTCCCCCCCAGACCATCCCACCCCACTGCTGCCTCCACCACCTGCTGCTGCCCTTGCTCCCTTGCAATTCCCAAACTGCACCCCAAACCCACCTCACTCTCTGCCCGGCTCTGCCCTGATAAGGTCCCACATGTTTCCCAGGAGGATTTTTGCCCAGGGCAGATCCACCACCCCGCTGAGCTCCAGGCATGCTGCTACAGCTCCAGCTTCCCTTGTGCTGACTGGAGACAGGACACACACGGCCTTGCCATCCACATCAATTCCTTACTGCTGGGAAGGAGAGGAGCTGGGGACTCACATTTGGAGCTCGAGGGCTCGGCACCAGCCTCTCCCAGCCCCTGACCGGGGTCAGCAGGTGCTGCTCTCCCTCCCGGTGAGATGCCCCCTGAGGAATTTGCACCTCATTCCTTGACACCCGCTTTAATTATAGGTATCAAGGCAGCTTCTGTCTTTCACAAGAGCTGTGAGCTAACTTCCTGCTCCCCTTTCTCTGCCAGGGGTTCCTGAGTCGCTGGATCCCTCCCTACACAAGCAGAGGGTGGTGGGCTCTGCCAAAGCCCCCCCAACGGCTGGAGCAGAAACTCCTGGCACTTGGCTGTGACATCCCAGGATGATCTTGAGAATTCCAGCCCTGGCTTCCTGCTGCCACCAAGAAGAGTCTACAGGCAGCAGTGACACTCAGACATGGGGGGTGTTGTCTCTAAAGCCATGTGGCTCAAGAGCTCCCTGCACACAGGATGCTCCATGCTCACCCACCAGCCAGCACAAGCTCCTCCAACAGCAAAATGCTGATGGGTGTCTCCAAAATCCTTCCCAACAGCACATCCCGATGCTGCAGCATCCCTGTGACTGTGGCACTGCTCGCCAGGCTCTGCAGGGAGCAGGTACACCCCAATGCCAGCTTGGTTTTCCTCCCCAGCTGCTCCCTGGCACCACTGCCCCATCCACCCATCCCTTCCTGATGGAGTTCCCTCTGCAGGGTTGTGGGTTTGAGTGCTGTTGTATTTTGAAACATAAACTCATTAATTTCAGCCTAATGAGGGCTTTATTGGCTGGGGATTACCATTATTCAGCTCAAGGAGATACAAATAAACATTCACAAGCTCTACAGTCCATGAAAGCATCCAGATCCTACTGATGGCTCCCACTCCAGCACCCACCTCTCCATCCAGACAGGTCCTTCCCCTTGTCCCTCCCATTCCTAGATTTCCCTGTCCCAGTCCACAGGCTGGGAACCCCACAGGGCTCGGGGAAGGAACCCTGGGCTCACAGCAGCCACACCACACCACTCTGTTGGCTTTAATTTTTAATCAAGTCACAAGACGGGGCAGATGCAGCTGGAAATAAATCATCAACCACAACAGCAATAAAAGCACCCCGGTGGCCTCGGCTCAGATGTGGCAAGCACAGGACCAGCAGCCAAGCCACCAGTGTCCCATCACTGACAGGGTGACAGAGCAGCTCCTGTGCCAAACCTGGACACTGCAGTTGTCACTGAAGAAATGGTGACAAGGCTGGACCAGGAAAGGAAAAGCAGGAGCTGCTGCAGCCAGTCAGGCCAGCTGCACAGCCCCCTATCACCAGGAAAAAGGGATCCAGGATTGCAGCAGTCCCTGGGATACCTGCCCTGGGGACACACATCCCTCCAAGCTAGGGGCTGCAGCTCCCCTTTCCAGCCTCCTCCAGTCCCGGTGCCAAGGGGAAACAGGGAAAGAAAGTCTGTGCAAGTCTCTCCCACGCAGGGTGCCAGCAGAGCTCCTGTGCAGGGATTGAGCAACGTGGGGATGAGCCAGCAACACCTCCCCAGCCCTCACACCCCTGCCCTCACCCGGCACCACTGCAGTCAGCTCCCCTAAGCCCACCCAAATGCACCCCAGGAAATGAACTTTCTCTCTGCTGCTGCCCAGAGGATTCCTCTGTGCCAGGCAGGAGCACGGGGCTGCTGCCTCCACACCAGGGTCCCTGCAGCCCCCGCCCAGCTCGCAGCAGAGGGATGTTCTCCCTTTCTTCTCTGTGAGGATTAGACACACTTCTTTTCTCTCATTGCTTTTCAAAAGAGAGCCTTTTTATCACTGCTGATCCCTGGGGGAAATCTTTCTCTCTCTCTCTCTCTCTCTATTTCCCTCTCTCATGCTTTCATAGCTGGGACAGTGGGAAAGGAAGTTTTCCTTCATCTCAATCTCCGTGCTGACAGGCACAGGCACAGCACAGCCCCCCGGGACCCTGTGTGCCCCCAGCTCTGCCTGACCCCACCGGGGCTCTCTGGCAGCTCCCAGCACCACGGGCCCAGGAACACCCAGCACAAACCCTCTCTGAGCCATTTCAAAACCCCCACTTGTGAAATCCTCATAAAAACCCCGGGCAGAACCCTCCAGCAAACCCAGCTCAAGGCAGCTACAGGTGCTCTGCCCTCGCCTACCTGCTCTCTCTCTGGAGGCTCCCATTACATTTCCCAGCGTTTCTTAAATGGATTTTTTTTTTCTCCCCTCTCCCTCCTCCCTCTTCCTGACTGCTGTGGAACAGATCAAGCTGAGGAGAGGAAGCCAAAGCTGGGAGCTGGCAGGGGTTTAGGCACGCACGGCGCTTTTAATGGAGCACTCTCATGAGGATGGGGAGAACATGCCCAAGTGTGCCTGGGATCACAGCTCCACAGAGAAACAAGCAAAGCCAGCCATCCTTAAGTGCTGTCAAAAGCACCCAAAAAGTGAACTCATGTTTTTTTCTACCCTCTGAGCTCTCTCTGTTGCTGAAATCAGGGCCCAGGCTGGTCACAGACAGGGCGTTTTTTTAATTATCGACCATGTTGCAATGTTTTCTCTTTTTATTTTTAGGAGGCCCTCTAAAACTATAGAGGAAATTATCCAAAAGAAGTTTGTTCAAACGGCCTGTCAGTTTGAGGAAGTGAAATTAAAGCAGAAAAAAAAAAGAAACCCCAGCCCTGAATCCTAATAAATCACACATCCACACACACACACAAAATTGGAGAACTCCGGGCATGCCTCCAAAGCCAAGAAAAGGATGATAAACAAAACAAACCTAGCTTTGCCCGCTAATCAAGGCTTCCACAGTGGGAACTTCTCACCCCGGAATCACTTCCACTGAGAAGGGCACAGCTGGTGGCACATGGGGAGCTCCCCACTCCCCCGCCGAGCTGTGCCTGCAGGGATAGCCAGTGATGCCATCCCATGCTGAGCTGCTCTCCACAGACAAAAGCCCTACACTGCATGAATTTCCCTCCATAAATCCCTTTGGAGCACGCCCTGGTTCTGTCCCCACTGAGAATGGGTTGACCACCCCATGACACAGAGAGGTGGCTGCTTGGTTGTGGTGCTGTCACCAGCTGGGCTGGCAGTGGGGACCTGCTCAGGGCTCACAGACCCACCCAGAGCAAACGAGACTCACCTTGGAGCGGGGGGAAAAAGCTGCAAAACAAAAGTAAGGGAAAGGGCAAATGGAAGAAGGATGAAGATGCTGAAATAAATCCCACCAGGCACTCAGGTGTCTAAAGCAGGAGGCAAAATCAGAGTGTGGGACAGCAAAAATGGCAGAGCCAAGGCCCCTTTCAAGCTCCAGATGCAGCTTCCTATAGGTGAGGACACTGCAGAGTGATGCCCATCCCTCCCCAGGCACGGGGTTCATCCTTTGAGGCCGCCCAGCAGCAGGGAGAGCAGGGCAGGGACACTGCCTGTGTCCTGAGGAGCACAGCCCAGTGACCCCAGAGCAGCCCCTACGTGCCCAAAGCAGCATTTTGGGAGACCACAGCTGAGCCAAGAGCTGAGGCCCTGACAGCAAAACCAGTGGAGGGCTGAGGACATGCAGTGGTGACCCCAGGGGCAGCTGGCACAGTGCCCATGACCACCCTGGCACAGCCACCAGCGAGCCCTTGCAGCAGGGAGCTGAGCCCAGGTGGGCAGCCCATCCTCTGCTCCATTCCCTCTCTACCTTCCAGCAGAGGTTGCCAGGAAAGAGTTAAAGCTTTCTGAGCTGGGCTTTCCACAGGACTCCAGTTAAAAGTCCACCAGGCATTTTCCCATGGTGGACTTTACCCCGGCGCGCGATAACGCTCCCGGAGGTGCCAGCCTGAGAGGGACCAGCCACCAGCCCTGGCACAGCAGGGAGAGGTGGCACCAGGGTGGGAGACCCCTGAAAAACCTGAAAAACAGGACAGAAACCTGCAAACCAGCCCCAAAAGCAGCATTTTGGGGTTTGGCAGTGAGAGGCTGCACGGAGCGCTCCGGGAGCAGCGCTGTTGTCCCACCTCACATGGGAATGATGTGCCTGCCCCCAGGGAGCCCATTCCAGCATGTCCAGCCCAGAACAGGATCAAATTCCCACTCAGCAGAACCCAGAGATTGCTCTCCCCATTCCTGAGGGCAAGGCAGAGACAAGTGGCACTGCTGTCCCTGCTGGAACAGCCACCTGGCTCTCCTCTCCAAGGTTGTCTGCAAATCCTCTCTCACCAGGACAACACACACCATTTTTTAAAAGCTGGGTGATGTAACCAACCCGTATTTATCATGCTGAAAACATCCCAAAGCTTCATCTCTTCCAGCTCCCAAGCACACAGTGTTCTCTTAATAAAATAATTGCAATGATGAATAGCTCCTTATAATGTTCTTCTTCTGCAGCTACTGACAGGGCCAAGAGCTGGGATGGAAAGTCCTTCTCCTCAATGAACCCTCAAGGTACATTCAGGATTTTACCTCCTCCAAGCAAAAAGGGCTGAAAAATTGGGGAAGTGCTGCCAGTGCTGTTCCAAGTCATCCCACCAGGCAGAGAACACCAAAATCCCTCTCTTCCAGCTCAGACCCATCATTGTCTCAATAATAAAGTCAGCGAATCACTGCAGGTCAATCCCAGTCCTTGGTTAAGCTGACGCAATCTTGAAGCCACCTGATGAAATCAGTGCTGAGCTCCAGATCCTGCCAAAGGCTCCACAAAAATCCACCCTGACAAAAGCTCCTCTGCCCAAATGTCCACGGGACCCCAAAAACTAACACCAGGAGCTCATTTCCTGCACTTTGGAAATCAGGCTGTGAATTCAATCCTTCACTGCAAGTGCTCATGTGCCTGTGATTTCCACACTGACAATTACAGGGCAGCTCATCACATTGGAGTTGGATTTTTTTTTTTTCTTTTTTTGGTAGAGTCACTTCTGCCTTATTCATTTGTAAAGGTGCTTTGAATTAGGAGTGCACTGGCTCTGCCTTCCCTTCCCACGCAAAGCTGGCTTTTACTCCCAGCCAGGGCCAGGCTCTCTGGGTGTTTTCCCAGAGCTTGTGCTCTCAAAGACTTAAAACTGAGCAAAGAGGTGGCAGAGAGAGACCTGGGACCTCATCCTGGCCTCGACTGCAGCTCGAGGGACTTCCCAGAGCCTGGGAGAACTGGCAGGACCGGCAGCTCCCACCCTGCAGGCACATCCCTACACCCAGCTCCAGGCTCACCCCTTCCTACCCAGCACTCTTCCACCCCAATGTGCCTGTCCTCCCTGCAAAGGGCTGGTCTGGGGTCCCCAGATCTTGGGCAGGACTGGAGCATCTCTCTGCTCTCAGGGATGAGCCAGGATGAGCTTTACCCTCCGTGGCATTGCTTTTCCAGGCTGTATCCCAAGGTTTGCCTGCTTGGGAAAGCCCTGAGCAGAGCTTTGGGGCTGCAATGCCATTCCCAGGGTGCTGCTGGGATCCACCAAACTGTGCCCCCAGGGTGTGATGCTGCACCTTCCTGTACCTCCCAGCATCTGAGGGCAAATGCAACTGCTCCAAGAAAGAGACCTGGAGGATTCCTGGAGCAGCCCCACACCCCCTGTGCTGCTCCAGGGTTTTGGGAAGGTGCCTTGAGAGGAGGAGCCTCCCTTTGTGTGCGTGGGTGGGGACTCCAGATGGGCACCTTGCTGTTTGTTACCTGCCACCCAGGGCCTGCTGCAAGAAATCCCTGCCCTGCAACATTTCCTGCACACACCTAGAGGCTGTGAAACCTGGCCAGACGTGGTTTTCCTCACCTGCCCAGCCTCAGCTGCCATGGCTCAACACCGGGACAACCGGAGGAGCGCCCGGGCGCCCGCAGGGAGCGGCGCCCAGCACCCCTCAGCCACCCCAGACAGAAAAATGCAGTGGGAAAAGAGAGAGCCCGAGCCCAACAGAGCCTGATGGCCTCTGATTTCCACAGAACAAACCTGCCCTACAGGTGAGGCACGAACCTGCCAGAAGGGAATTGCTGGTTTTCCCCCTCGGAGAGGAGGGTGACACTCCAAGGTAAAGCACCAGGGCACTGCTACCAAAACGCAGCTCCAAACACTGCCAAAAACCCCTTAGCCAACAAAATCTGTGTCTCCCAACCTTATAAGCAGGGGATTATTTGGGGTGTCAGCATCAGCCACCCCAAACTGCCCTCTGGGGGTTCTGCTCCCAGCAAGTCCCAGCTCTGAACCGCTGTTTAAAGGCTCCACGTTTGAACACAACAGGTACCCAGCTGGCCTGAGGCCAGGCTATCTCCAGCTGGGATCAGCTAAGCCTTCCTAAGTGCTTCAATAGAGGCCTGCAGGTAATTGTCCCAGGAGCTTTAACTCTTCCTGGAGCCCCTTTGAGGTCCGGGCCCTGATGAGGAGCACAGGGTAGAAAACCAGCAAGGCTGGCAGTGGAGAGATGTGGATTTAGGGCAGCACAGGTCACTGCATGCTGCCCTCTGAGCCCTATTCCTGACTGCAGCACTTCCCAGGATCTGCCTGGGCATCCTATAAATAAATCCCACGGCAGGGGCTGGGCAGGGCAGCCTGTAAAGCACAGGGCATTAACACCCAGGCTGGCACAGCTGGCTCACAGCGTGCCCAAGCAGCCAACCACAATTTGCTTAGGGGTGCAGAAAGTTTTGGTTTGCCCCGGCAGGAAGGGAGCCTGGGTGGCCTCTGTAGGTACAGGAAACCCCTTTCTATCACACACATCGCTCTGCTTCCTCTGGATTTCTTTAACCTTTCACTCTTGGCCTGATTTATGCTTTCACACTGATTTTTGCACGCCTGCATTTCCCTCCTTCTCCTCCTCCTCGCCGCTCCGGTGCTGCGGAACCACACCAGCAAAAAAGCTGGCAGGGCTTTGGCATCCAGCTGCCCAGAGCCAGAATAATCCCTGCAGGGAAACCTCCTGCTCTGCCTCACTCCAGAGGGGCTGGGGTTTGGCAGGAGGACGGGAAAATGCCGTGTCCTGTGGTGTTGTGCTCCGGGGCTGAGCAGCCAGCACGCGGCTCCAGCCCACCCATGGGATCCACGCCGGGCTGCGTGTGATGGGCAGGCACTGGAGCAGCTAATCTGGGACCCCAGGGACACAGCCAAGGCAGAGATGGAGATTCTGCTGCAGAGGAGCTGCCTGGTGAGCCCCAGGCTCCAGCACAGCCCAGGGCTGATTTTTCCTTGCAGACAAGGAAAGGAATCCGTGAGCAGCTCAGTCCTGAGCCCTCCGAAGCATCCAGGCATTACACAGCAGGCAGCACCCTGTCCACAAAGGGCATCCCTGGCACCACAAGCACGTGGAGCAGTGCCCAGCAATGCCATCAGAGGCAGGAGGGCGTGAGGACAGCGGGGACACTGCCTTAATGTCACCTAAAGGGCCCCTTGGGTGGGAAGAGGAGCTGCTTGTTCCCAGTCTCCACGGGGATCCTGGCACAAAATGAGCAAAACATTGGACTGTGTTGGAAGCATCAGCTTCCTGGAAGTGGATGGGGAAGCTGAGGCCAACCACTCCAAGGCACTGTCAGAGCAGGGACAGCAGCTCAGAGCCCAGGGGAAAGGCTGGGGAGGAATCACAGCTGAAGTCAATTCTCCAGGCCCAAAGTGGGAGCATTTTAATCCATTTGGCTGGATGAATTAAGGGTGGGAGAAGGTGGCCCTGGTGTCACCAGGCATCACCAGGGAGAAGGGACGACAGAGCCAGTGCACCAACCTGGTATTCCATCCCTGCTGTGGTGTCCTAAACCCCACACAACAGCCTGCTCTACCTGAGCCTTACAGGGAAAAGGAGAAACTTCCAAAGTGAGAGCAAAGCAGGAAAGCATCTCTTCATTCCACTTCCATGGGACTGGAGAGGCCACCCTGAGAGCCACCAGCTCCCAGGGCTCCCTCAGCCTGGCACGGCCACCAAAAAGGAAATGAAGTCCCAAAGGTTATCACTGTGGTGTTTGACTGAGCATAAAAATCCCGCTCTGAAAACAAAAACAAGGAAAAACAGGGAGCGGGGGAAAAGACAGGAATGTACAGCCCCAAAAACCAGGAGAGGGGGTGCAGGGGCTCACCCTGCTCAACACACATCTCCATGGCAGGAGAGTTCCCCAGGAAAATAAATGCAAAGTCTGTTATAAAAGTTTATCAGCGAGGAAGAGCGAGCGCGCCTGACTACAGGATAGAGATGTCATTATTTTCATGCATCTGCCTTACCCAATTTTATTTAGTTGCTTTCTGCACCATTTCATGCTCATTCTGCTGCTGAGCTAGACAATTGCTTTATAACTCTAGGGTGCAATTTCACTGTCTGAGAGCCACACGCACGCACGTGGGGGCTGCGCCGGGATGGAGCGGGGAGCTGCACCTCCCTCCCTTCTCCCCAGACCCCGAGGTTTGGAGAGGAGTTTTCTTCATACACTTGAGGGGTAAAAAAAAAAAAGAAATTAAAATGCTAAGCCACTGTCTTTAATATATTCCAGGAGTGTGTGGGGGGAGCAGCCCCAGTGAGCAGCAGCTCCCCATTAAGGCTGAGCAGGATGAACTGGAGGGCAATCTGCTCTCTCACGCTACGTGAATGCTGAGAGACAGAGCCCGGCAGGCTGCAGGGCAGGAACGCTGTGAATCACGCTGGGTTTTTATGATCAATTGAAAGTCACACTTGAACAAGTGCAGGTCAGCAGGGAGGGTTGGTCACGCAGGTGCAGAGCTCCGAGACAGCAGCTTTCAACTCCCTCAAACCACCTGGTCCCTCCCAAGCTGTGGGCACCATCCTTGGTACCCCTTTTTCCTGCTCTGCCACTGAACATCCCCCCCAGGGCTGCTGTGGGGTGTGAGGGGTCACCAGAAGCAGCCCCAGCACTGATGGGATGCAGTGTGGGATCATGGATTTCCCCAGCACAGTGTGCTCCAGCATCCCCAGCATGACCTGGTGCCTGCTCCACACTGTCAGAGACCACGGCTCCTCCACAGCAGGCAGAGCCACAGCTCCCCAGGCCTGATAAAATCACTCATCTCCCACAAATGGGGCAGAAAAAGAAGGGCTGGGGGCAGAAGGGGAGCCCAGTTTAGTCTGGTAAGGATGACCAGTACAGAATATCTCCGATACCCCTTTTCCAAAAGCTCCCACCTGCACACAGGTCTTTGGGAGCAGAGCAGGGAAGCTGCAGCACTGGCAAACCACTCTCACCCACCCTTCACACCCCCAGGAGCAGCCAAACAGCTCCCCCAGCTCAATGGGATGCCCTTGGCTCTGCTCCTGCCTCCCTGATCCAATTCTTCCCTGCCACCACTCACCATCCCTCGCTCAGCTCGCCCATCCCAACCTTGCCATCTCCATGTCTCAGGGTGGATTTTGGCTGGAAGCTCTCCCCTCCTGCCCTTCTCCTTCCTCTCTTGCCTCACCACTGCCATTGCCTCACTGCCACTCCGGAACGGGCACGTAGGAGACGTGCTGCCCACAACAAAATTGTCTCGCAGCAGCCCACAGAGTTCACAGCAAAGGGGAAAAAAAAACAAACAAAGAAAACAACTCTCCTCCAGCACTCACTTGTCAGCCAGAAATGGAAAAACAGGAATCAAATGTTTCTGCCTTCCCGCCCAGCTGAAAGGAGATGGGGCATCCCTCCCCAACCCGCTCCTGGCAGCACAAAGGATCTGCTCCAGGAGCTGGGGGGGCTGTAAATCTCAGGAGGCTCCCTCAGCTCCCCCTCCCTGGAATTTTCTCCTTTTTTTTCCCCAAGTCTGTAAAGCTGAAGAAAGCCAAAACTCCACAAAAGAGGAGCCCATGAAAAGCAACAACCAGCTGGGAATCCCATTACCATTTTATTGGTCCCCAACACCACTATTGCCCCTTTTTATCTCCTGGCTCTGCAGCGATCCCGCAGCCCATGGGATCCAGGGAAAGGCTCAGACAAGACCCAAACACACCACCAACCTCCACTCATGGCCCAAAAAAAGTCTTTGACCAAAAAATCAAATCCCCCAGGGTTTGGAAGAAGGAGCAATGACCACAGTGGGAGGGAGCAGAAGGGGATGCCAGCCTGTTGCTTAATTCCCTGAATCTTCAGGGTGTTCCTTCCCTGCCCTGTGCTTTGGGAGCACCCGGCTCGCCCACAAACCCCACCTGGGAGCTTTCCTTTGCTCCTGGGCCAAAGTGCAGCTTTGGGGGGGAGTGGGTTTGGAGGTTTTGGACCCTGCAAAGCCCAGGGAAGCTCGGTGGAGCTGCCATCCCAGCTGGATCAGCTCTGCAGGGCTGGCTCAGCTTTCACAACCACCCCACGCCCTCGCTCCGGGCCCCGTTCCCAGCTCAGACACTCTCCCGTGCCTCAGTTTCCCACCCTGGATCTGCCTCATCTGGGCAGATGAGGAGTTTTGGAGGCAAGATCCATCCCCTGCTGATGTGCAGAGGCAGGAGCTGGCACGGGCACAGCTGTGACCAGAATTACAGCCCCAAGGTGCAACCTTGGAACTTTTATTGTGGATCACAGTAAGAGAAAAGGGAAAGGGAGGGGGGAATAAAGCCCAAGCATTTCGTGCTTACCAATGGTCTGTTTGAACAGGATTATTTTTTAACTCCACGTTAAACAAAATTTCAAAGGAGAGGAGCTGCGTTTGGGCTTAATTTGAGCCCTTTCTTCCCTTTCTCACAAGGGAATTGTTCCCTGTTTATCTCAGAAAACACCCTCCATTTTGAAAAGCTCTCTCCCCTCTAAATAAAAACTCAGGTTGATTTCCTTGACTTTGCTTCGCTTTTTCTAAGCCAAACCTTGTCAGAAAAGGCAAGTTCTCACAGCCAGTTTCCATCTCAACAATAGAGCATTTTCCCAGGCTAAATTGCTTCTGTCTGAAAATCTTCTGGCAGTTTGAGCTGGCTGGCATGTGTGGGGATCCTTCTGTAGGGTTTTTTAAATCCTTATTTGCAATATTATTTCATCTGCTTCGCGCTGCCTTGATGTTGGAGCAGCCTTTGGAGAGACACAACTGCTCCTCCCTCCTCCTCCTCTGTCCTCCCTCCAGGCACACTCTTCCCTTTGAGGAGGAGGAGAGGGGAGAAATAAAATAAAAGACAAGCAAAGAGGAAAATGTCAGAAAGCTGCTTTTTGTGTGCGTGTCAAACGTTCAAAGTTATTCCAGACTCTACTCTTTAAATGTAATAAAATACAGCAACTCCTGACAAAATCAATTAAAATAAAACCACCCAGGCTGCCTCCCCTATTGCTTTGTAGCTCCACTGACTCCAAGAGCCCACCTGGGCCTTTTAGGAAGCAATTAGGGAAGTGCTGGGATGGATCCCGTGCAGACTGAGCATCCCTCAAGTGCTGAGCATCCCTCCACATTTCTGAGCATCCCTGACACTGCTGAGCATCCCTGACACTTCTGAGCATCCCTCCTGAGCGCCCAGATCCTTCCACATCCCCCAGCACGCCTCTGAAATGCCCAGATCCCTCCACACCACAGGTCAGAGCGAGGAGAGCCCCAGTTCCTTCCCTCCCCACGGGAGATCAGAGCCAGAGAAGGATTAATTAGAGCCCAATTAGGCTGCCCAGCTCACAAGGAAGGTCCCTGCAGCACTTGGCCAGCAGGGCTTTGAGGGATCCCAGGCTTTGGCTCAGTGGAGGAGCCCAGCTGGGCCACAGGGACCCCTGAGTGTCCCCACACCATCACCACACCCCTGTTAAATCCCTGACCAAGGGCCACCAGCTCTTGCTGTCTCACTGCTGGGTTATTTATAGCAGGAATGATTTGGGGATTTCAGGCAGCCGGGAGCCTCGGGGAATACTCTGAGCACACACAATCCCCAGAAAAGGCACCAGGATGCTCACAGGAACACAGAGCCCACAGACAAGGCAGGACCGAAGCACAGCCCAAAGCCCTGCAGCACCCACAGCTCCTCTGTTTGTTTCTCTCCTTAACCATCCTGCAAAAAAACCCTAAAAAATCTAAAATTCAGCCCAGTGGCAGGGCTCTAGCATATGGCAACCCACCCATGCTCCCAGAAAACAATACTCAACAAAAAGGTTTTTAACCCATTTCTTAATAAATATTTATTTTTGCCTTGAAGATGTGGGTGGGACAAAGCCAGGGTGTATTTTCCAGTGAAATGTTTTGATTCCCCCCTTGTTGGTTTTTTTTTTCCCTCAACAGGAGCAAAATGCCAATAATAATATTTGCAATGAATAACTCAAATTCTGTGGCTTTCTCCCCCGCTCTCTTTTAAATAAATAAAATACCCAAAATTTGAGAAACACAAACGCTCCCTCCAACCCAGCAGGACGACGTGGAATAAACTCAGGATGCTCTGAGGATTTATTTCACTGTCACAGCCCAGATTCTGGAAGAGGCAAAAATTCCTTCCCAGCTTGTTTTGCATGTGTCAACGAGAGGTTGAGCCCTACAACAGAGACCAGGGCACAACCAGACTTCACCTCCTGCTCCTACCAAGCCCTGCTCCAGCCCCAGGGAGCCAGCCAGATGTGGGGCAGAGGATTCCTCCTTCCTCACTGGGATGCTCAGATGCTTCCCACATCTCTCAGTTCTCCTCCCTGCAGATTGTCACATCAGCTGCCAATTTCTGAGGGTATCAAGAGCGGGACTGAGCATCGTGGTGAGGTCTCAATCCACACAGAGGTTTCCACTGAGGAGCTCTCCAGGCTCATCCCAGCCACACACCCAGGGGATGTAGGGTGAAGGTGCCTGATGGATGCTCACCAAGCAGCCCAGCCCTGGGCTGTCCCAGCTGGACATGCAGGGGGTTGTTTTGCTGTTTTCCTCGGAAGTGTTGCTGCTCCAGCCCTGAGCACGGCACGGACAGTCCTCACCCCACATCCTGAGCAGCTGCAGCTGGCCCTGGCACGGCTGCAGGGTGGGGAGAGGGACACACAGGGGTTGCAACCCGCTGGAGTGACCTCCGGAGGGAAGCACTATTTAACTATTTAACGGAGGGACACCCATTAACTGTTTCTTCCCCCACAGAGCTGAGCCTTGACAGAGAGCTCCTCGAGCTCACCATCCCTATTTTCCTCCCCAGAGATACCCAGGGAATGGGCAAAGGGGAAACAAAGCACTAAGAGGATTGTGAAAGGCAGAGAACAAGCAGCCACCTGAAGAAATGAGTCCTGGGTTTGCACATCAGTGCCCTGTGAAAGCCTGACCTCAGCCCAGGCATCCCACCACAGGTGATCCCACCACGGATTTTTCTACATTTTCCTCCTCCTGCAGACCTGGCACAACACAGAGGAACAAAAACTGAACAGCCCTGAGCAAGCTAAGCCTAGCAAAGGCAGGACTGTAACTGCAGATGGCTCTAAGGCAGCATCTGCTGGACCCTGAGGTGTTTTCAGCCCCAGCAGGGCTGTGGAGGTACCTGTGCCACAGCCCCCATGCCAGGCTGCAGGTTGTCCTGGCACTGGGATGGCAGACAGGTGACAGCAGCCAGCCTGGGAGATGCCCAGGGACGTGCTGTTCTCATGGAGAGCCTCTGGCTGGCATCTGCCAGCAGCTCTCCAGAGAAGCAGGAAAATGAGATACTACTATTAAAAGTGCCCAGTGCTGGCTACACTTCCAGCCATGACATCAGCGGGGTTATCTAAGTCTAACCATGGGCAGGACCTGGCCAGGAACCACCAGGTTGGCCTTGCTGGGACAAACTGAGCTGGGATTTTGATGGGGACACAGTAATGGAGGAGAATTTTGGCTGTGTTGCTGCTGTTCCCCAGCTCAGGCCTGTGCTGGTGTGCAGGGAAACAAACCCCACGAGCTGGGCTGGTTTTCTCCCCTGGATTTTTCCAGCCCCAGCTCCCAAAAATGACATGAGATAGGTTTGGTGAAACACCCCTGGACTCTGCAAAGTTGGGACCTGGTGGGGTTTGGACCATCCTGTCTCTAAAGAGGCCCCATGGCTGATCCAGCTCTGCTCTGGTTTCACTGGCAAGGTCTCAGCTCACGTTCCCCTCCATCCTACAAACTGCTCACAAGCTTTTAGACACAACCTGCCTGCACTGCCCAGAGCAGGACCAAGATCTCCCCTCCAAAACCCGCAGCAACCACTGCCCTTGCAGGGATTTTTCCCAATAATCAGTGACCACAGAGCAGCACATAAAGTTTGGGAGTCTCTCCAGACAATCCCAGACCACGCGCCCCAAACAGCTCCCACAGACAAATGGATTTTCTCCTGAGACAAGGATGAGAAGTTTTAACCACACCCAGCAGGGCTGTCCTGGGGGGCTGCCCTGTTTTCCCTGGGGATGCTCCTGGTGTGCTGCACATTGTGGGACACAGACACATTTCTAAATGAGCAGATAAATCAGTTGCTTTCCACTTGCACCAGTGTGAAAACCCTTCCCCAAGCCAGCAGTCACAGCCTCTCCCCCTCCTACCTCCCTCAAACCACCCTGACTAATAGCACAATGTATTTTTTAGCATTTACAGCACAACAGGAGAGTTCAGGACTGACAGAAAACACAGTTAATGTACACAGAGGCCTGAGCCTGCCCGGATAACAGAGATTTGGATTGTCTTCCACAAAAGCATCCAAGGAAATGTGAATCCCCCAAACAGCCACCCCTAAGGTTAAACCACTCCAGCGAGGCAAGAGAGGCACCTTCTGCTGGGATGAGCCCCGAGAGCTGCACTGGACCCAACCAAAAGGAGCTGCTTTGATTTGGAACCAGGGACACGCTGCAGGTGAGATGCTTTTGGCCCCAGCAGCACCTCCCAGCCCAGACAACGAAGGGCACCGTGAAACTGGGATTTTGGGGGGCACGGAGATGCCACCTACAGCTCTGCCAGCCCACAGGGCCAGGGTGTCCCTGCCAAAGCCCCCAGACCACCACAGCCCTGGAAAGCCTCTCAGCGGGCTGGGCTTGCGGGAAACCTTGTGATGGTTGTTTGTATTTATTCTGCTCTTTGAAAGGAATAACTGAAATTGCAATTTGTCAACAAAACAAGCAAAAAAAATCCAAACACATTAAAGGAAAAAAAAAAACAAGAGGAAGAAAGAATCAAAACACACCAGCGGCAGGCTGGAGAGGCTGAGCACAGATTTAAAGCCCAGAGAAGCCAGGAGGGACGGTCTGGCTGGCCATGGCCAGGCTGGGAGCCACCGGGCTGAGCGGGGACAGGGACAGCAGCACTCGCCCCTCTTCCCCCGAGCCCGGACTTGGCGCCAGGCCACTTCGCTCAAACTTTTCTTCCCCCCACCCCAAGCACCGAGCTCTGCAATATCACTTCTCCTGGAAGCGAGACGCAGGAGGCATTCGCCCTTACAAGCCAGGACTTGACTCAGTCACCGAAACGATGGCAAACTCCGGCTGGAAATAGGTTTTAAAACGCAGCTAAAGGGAGGAGGGGGGGGGGGGGGGTGAGAGAAAAAAATAAGAACAAAAAGGCAGGAGGGTCCCAACCTCGGCGGGTCTGGGAGCCGGCGATACGAGCGGAGGGGCCGGGCGCTGCCTCCCCCTGCCCGGCTGCGCGCCCCGGATGCCGCGGGGAGAAGGGAAAAAAAAAATAAATAAAAAAAGGAGAAAAAGTCAAAAATTAAAGAAAGAAAATAAACCGAGGGGAAAGGCAAGAGGGGGAACCACAGGCTGCGCGCTGCCGAGCCCCGAGCAGAGCCGGCCCCGGGCGGGGAGGGGGCTCTGCCCGC
>JAYDZK010000051.1:3266460-3304463 GCA_034509185.1 Euphonia xanthogaster
CCCGCCGGCCCGCGGAGAGCGCTGCGCTGGTGGTTGGTGGTGTTGGATGGTTTTGTTTGGTGTGTGGTTTTTTTTTTGGGGGGTGAGGGTTGTGTTGGTTTTTGGTTTTTTTTTTTTTTTTATTCTTAAAGTGATGGGGGAGAAGGGAGGAAAATAGAGGGGGGGAAGGAAAAAACAAGAGGGAGGAAGGAAAAAAAAAAGAGGGAAAAAAGAGGTGGCGAGAAGGGGGAATTAGAGATGGGGAGGAAGGGGGGAGATGAAGAGAGTGGGGAGAGGGGAAAGGAGAGGAAAACGAGAGAAGGAAAGGAGAGGGGAAAGAGAGAAGGAAAGAAGAGTAGAAATAGAAGGCAAAGAAGCAAGGGAAAACAGAAGGAAAAGGAGAGGAAAAAAGATGGGAAAGAGCAGGGAAGGAAAATAAGTGAGGAAAGAAGAGGGAAAGAGAAAAAGGAGGGAAAACAGGAAAAAAAAGAAGAGGTGCGTAGCGCTGCAGTGGCAGCCTGGGAGGGGGAGCAGAGGGGGTTCCCAGGGTGATGCTGAGCAGTGCCAGCTGTGCCCAGCCCCGAGCCCTGCCTGTCCCCGGGCTGTGTCACAGGGCGGGCAGCGCTCAGAGCACGATTTATTTCATTTCCCGTCTGTGAGGCACAACAAATAACTCTGTGTGCGTGTGCGCGTGTGTGTGCGCGGCTCCTCGGCAAACTCTCACCTCCTGAGCACCGCCGGTGCCACCCCAGCAGCACCGCTGGCCGCTTCCCAGAGCCTCGGCCCCCCTTCCCAGGCAGGCCTCCAGGTTTAATAAATGATACTCAGCCCTGTAAGAATGTGTATTAGCGGCTTGATGGACCAGAGCGACTCCACTATGCATGAAGCATATTAAACATCGTATCGACCCTCGCTTTCCAAGGCGGTAACATGCATAACAAACAGGCTGGGGCCACGCTGCAGCTGCTCACACACGCTGGGGAGCGAGGTTGGGCGCTCAGTGAGGCTGGAGTGACACCAGGGACAGCTGCTGGGGGGGTGCTGCTGGCACAGGTAGCTCCCAGTGCAGGGCCAGCCCTCCTGCAGTGAGTGCACTGGGGTCGCTGGGACAATCAGGGGTGTCCCAGACGTTCTCCCTGTGTGGCAGATCCGTGGAATGCTCCCCAGCCTTATCTGCCCTGATTTATTCTTTAATTGGCAAAGTGTCTCGTGCCAGAAATATCAGCAAGCGAGCAACTCCTCCTGGAAAAGCGAGGCCTCTTATCTGCCATCGGCGTGTCCTCTTATCACTCCATCACCTGCCTGTCACTGTGGGACCTCAACCGCTCAGGAAAGGCCCCCTGATTTCTCCTACAACTGGGGAGAAAACCCCTGGATTTCTCCTACAACTCTTCTGTTTGTAGGAGAACACAAGACCCTGCCCTTCCTGCAGGGCACAGCCACGCGGGCATGGCTGGATGAGGGGTACACAGCTGGCAACACCCCAGGATCCCAGTCTGGGACCTCTTCACCAGTCCCTCTGCTTTAGAATAAAAATTCCAAATCCATTGCAACCCACCTGAAAAATAAAAACACCAAAAAGGACCCATCTTGTGTCAGGCAAGCGGCTGCAAACTGACACTCAGGTGGAGCTGCAGAAGTTAAAACTAAATAAAGCGTCTTGGATCCTTTTAATCCTCTGCTCCTGTAATTTCAGCATGTCCAAACAGATTTTGGTGTGTGTTTATAACTGGTAACTTCATTTGCTCTCGGGCTGGGACCTTAAATGCCAAGTTTCATCTCCAAGTCAGTTTTTAAGAGTGAGTTACATCAACTCCTGGGAGAAAAGGGGGGGAAAAGGAAATAAGCGAGGAAATAAATGAAAGTTGGGGGTTGTCAGAAAAAGCAGGTTCAAAGTCTCTAAGAGTGCAAAAATCACGGATTTCGTGGATATCTGTGTACAGACTGACAGCTCAAAGGTAGAAATCAGTTTCCTAATAGACAAACTAAAGCTCCTGTGTCTGATAAGGACAAACACAGCTCAGAGCAGAGCTGGGCTCTCACCTGCCCGTCCCCTCCCTGCTGGGTGCCCAAGGCCTTTGGGGCTTTGTGTCCATCACCAACACAGCGGTGGGGATGTGGCCCCAAAGCCCCATCCCAAAGCAGGCTCAACTCCCAGGGTTACCAGAGCCAGGGCTGCAAATCTGCCTTTGCAGACTCCCAACACATGAAATTACCATAACCAGGACATTTCATGCTCCTCTCCCATCAAGCTGTTTAGAGCAAATTAAATTTCTCCCTAACCAGGCTGTAACAGTTCATGTTAGATGTGGATCTAAATGTTAATTGCAGTGACAATAACAGGTCTGATCCTGCAATCCTTATTTGAGTAAAACCTCCCACAGAAGCCAAAGGAATTTTGCCCCAGAGAAGGCAGCTGGATGCAGTCCCACATTTCCAGTCTCTTGAAGATGCCAGAAGGTAAGCCAGGATATTTCTGTGATGTTACAAACCCTCTCTTTCCCTTTCCCCTCCCTTCCACCTCCCCTGAGTTCTTTAATGCACCATTAATTGAATAAGCTGCCTAATGCTGTGCTCACCTTCAGCCTGGCACTTCCCAGGAAGGGCTTCAATCATCATGGGGGGGGGGGCACATTCAGATAATTTTGGCAGCCCGTTGCCTTGTACATCTGGTTGGTGCAGGGATGCTTGAAGGTCCTGTGCAGGCTGGGAGAGCTGGCTTGGCAAACTGCTGCTGCTGTCCTCTGCACCCTTGGGTGATGCCAGCACCCTTCAGCCCAGGCTCCTGAGGAAGGCAGGCTGATGGAATGGGATCACTTAGGGGTGCCTGGCCTCAGCTGTCAGTCCCAGCTCTCAGTCCTGGCTGAATTTGGCAGGGAGGGATGCTGTGTTCATCAGATAAACAAATCAATTAGGCAAAGGCTTCTCCTTCCATCCACACTCCCAGCCCGTTGCCATCCCTTTGGGGCAAAGGGATCCAGGTGCTCGTGGGCCTCAGCAGGAGACAGGCCCTGAGATGTTTTGGGAGCTGGGACCACATTCAGAACTGGGCACTTGGGCCCAGTCAGTGAATTTGGAAATCACAGCCTCTATGATTTTTTTTCCTAAGTGGTTCCAGCTTTTCTTGTCCATAACCCCGAATTATCTGACAGGGCACAAAAGCAAAACCTGCTGTGCTTCCCTTACTGTTTTATACCCTCCTGCACAGTTAGAAAAAAAACTAAATCTGTTTTCCTGCCTGGCTGCATTTTGTTACAAATTAAGGAAAGAATAAATGCAAAATCTGAGTGAGAAAGAATAGAAGAAGCTCATGGGCTGTGTCTGGGTTCCATCTCTAGCTGCACATGGAGGCTGTGACAGCTGCCCAGAGGTGCCATGATGTGGGAGCAAGGGTGGCTGTGGCCACTGGCCTGGGGCTTGTGGCCACAGAGTCCCTCCCTGAGCAGGCAGTGTGGGACTCCAGTGACCTGAGAACCAAACCCAGCCAAGGAAAGACTCCTTCCACTCATGCAGAGGTTGTGGGACCTTCCCAGGCTTGTCCTCGCCTCCAGTAAGCTGCTCTCCCAAAGTCACTGCAGGTTCCAGGACCAGGATCTGTTCTCCCTGTGTCTCCCAGCAGAATTACAGGAGAAAAGTCCCTGCACTGTGCAAGTTCCTGCCTGGGTCTGTAGCTCTTCAGGACAGCACCTACCTCATGCTGTCAGGGGCAAGAGGAGCTCACAACCTGCTTTTCTTCCCTCTAGGAAGGAGAGAAAGGCACAACCAAACTTTGGGGGACAGGTCAGAGTCTCTGGAGCCTAAAAGTGGAGTTAGTCCCTGAACAGAGCCTTGCCAAGACTCTCAGCATCCCTCAGACACATCCAAACCCACCCAGCTGCTGAGGGGGCTCCTGCTCCTGGGGGAGACACTGCAGGCACCAACCAGCAAAGCTCCAGGACGAGCCACTTGTGTCAGTGCTGCAGACTCCAACTGCCTGGGTTTGTTTCCCAGCAGCATTTAACAGGCTGCTGATGTTTGTTTATGAAGTGAGATGCTCATGATTTATTTGATCTGCTGGAGAGCCTCATTCCCACGCTGAGGACAGGCAGAGATGCTGCAATCTCCCCTCTTTTGGGGACTGCTCAGATCAAATCCACTCTTGCTCAGGCAGAGCTGCACCCTCAGCTGCTTCAGAACTGGACATTAAACATTGCTAGAGACCTCCAAACTCCAGGCCATGAGGCTGCATTTGTTCCTGTCTCTGCATGTAGAACAAGTGTTAATAGAATGTTCAGGCTCTTAAAACAGGTTTGGGGAAAAGGTCTCAGGGCACCTGGGCTCTGGTCTGGATCCAGCTTGAATAATCCTAAGGGAGGTTTCATCCTCTCCTCGTGCTTTTCTGGTGGATTGGGTTTGGCATGTCTCACTTGGCTTGCAGGGACAGTGGCTTAATGAACTGCTTTGCAAAATGACTTTACAAATGGAGAGTCTACTCCTGCCTTTTTTAACTTCTGGAGATCTCTTTATTCCAGCTCATCACCCAGGCTGGAGCCTGGCTGCCAAAGAAGACAGCAAAGAAAGCATTAAGGGATGGAAGATGAAACTCAGCACACGAGCTGTGAGATTTACAGAGCATCACCCATCCTGCCAGTGGCACAGCAGCCAAACCCTCACTGATGGGAGCCCAGGAACCCAGGCAGTGCCTGGGCAGCAGCTGGGGCTCCCCCAGCCTGCTCAGCGTGGCACAGACACCACCTGATTCACACCAGGGCTTTTGAGGATGTGACTCAGTCGCTCAGAGACAGCTCCTCTGCTGGCCTTCCCCTGGTCCCTGCATACAAAACACTTTGCAAATGAAGTGTGAAGATAATATGCTTTATCGTGGGCATTTATTACCCGTGATTGTGGTATAAATCTCCCTCCATTCACATACATATACATAAGGTGTATATAAATATGCAGTATCCAGCAGTACCCAGAGCCTTTTTGATGATGTCAATGTAGCCCCCATAAAGATAGTGGGAAATGATTCATAATATTTATATGACAGACATGATATGAACTGTAATAGCCTGTTGGGATGGAGAATATCCATAGGTCTCTGTCAGCCACAAATGTGATTTAAATATTATATATGTGGCAACTGTAGCATTAGTAATATGATAGCTGTTATTGATAGTGGTCATAAAATGCAGTAGTTTTGCACTGAAGAATGTGAAAAATAATCTAGTGGTTTTCCTAATGGTCTTCCCAGCAATGCACTGAAAGGAAGTGTACTTTCAATGCCTCCTTTTTTCAATGCCTCCTCCTCTCCTCCCCCCACCCCAAATTACCATCACATTCTCTCAGATTACTGCCAGGGCCATATTTTACTCTGCTGATGTCAGGTTGTGGCATCTCATCCCCCCGGGGCTGTCTGGGGAGGGCAAAGGGTCCCTGCAGAGCCCTGTGCTGTTGTTAAGGCTGGGAGGGTGGTGTTGGTGCTTCCTCTGAGAGCCTGGAGCAGAAGGAGGCAAAAAGCAGCAAGAGAGGGGCTCAGGGGAGTGGTGCCACTCTGGGTGTGAAGTCTGGACCGTGGCAAAGGGTGCTCAGCCAGAATAAATCAGCACAGCCCTGCAAAAGCAATGCAGCCACACTGAGTAATGCTCACTGGGCATGCCAAGAGGGGTTCTGGTGCTCAGAAACAGGAGTGGGGCATCTGAATCCTCTTCCTTTCCCTTCCTGGCCTTCCACACCCAAAGCCTGCCCAGCCAGGGGTCTTCTGGAGGACTGGAACAGCAGCAGGAGGGTGGATAAAGGCACCTTGAACCTTCCATGTACATCAGTGTTTACCTGGGCTGGAGCACAGGAGAGCAGGGAGAGCTGGGGGTGACACCTCTGGCCCAAGGGATTTGCTCTTTGGCCACCACACACCTCAAAAGGCTCCTCAGGGCACAGCACAGGGGCTGGTGGGAGCTTAGGGACCCCTGGCCACAAAACCAGCCCCACATCTGAGTAAAACTGTCCTTCCATCGCTTCCAAAGCTGCAAAGGTCACTTCCCTGCTGGTTGCCAGCCTGCCTTGATCTCCCCATCTCTGCCCCTGGAGCAAAAATAGAGGGGGAAACTCCTTAAACCCATAAAGAACCACTGGCTGCCACAGCCATAAATCACACCAGCCGCTGGATTTTCCCTGTGAGCAGAACCAAGGGAAGGTGACACTCGCCAGGGAGGGCAGCCCAGCTCAGGGTCCCTTGGATGCCACAGCCTGGCCTCACCCAGCAGGATTTGGGGGGGTTCAGGAGCCCAGATCACACCCAGAAATGATGTCTTGTGTCCATCCAGGGAAGTGCTTTGAAAGGGAGCCTCTCCCAGGGATGAGGTGTTGCTCAAGGGATGCTGCACCTGCCAAGGGGCAGGAGCAGCCTGGGAGGCAGGTATTGGGATGCTGGCTCCATCCTTCCACATCACAGGGGATAAATGGAGGCAGTGATATGTGCTCCAAACACAGCAGAGCTCAGGGCGAAGCATTGATCAGCTCCCTGGTGTGTAGCCTTAAAAAATAAATTAATTAGAGTTCTGTTAGCAGGGCTTTGCCGCTGTGCTGGCACTAACAAGGGGAGGGGGGCTGCAGGCTGAGCTCTCCCACCCCTCTCCAAAGGGGTTGCATTTAAAGATTTTAAAGCTAACAGGATGCCCACATTTCAATTTAATCCAAAGCACCAGGCTCTTGGTGGACAGGGCTGGGACCAAGGAAGAGCTTGTGCACAAATGGGTGAAGTTGGGGTGAGGAAGGGGTGCTGATTTTCCCCAAAAACGTAGAGGGGAACAGCAATCCACCCTCCATCAACCACGTGTCCAGCCCTCCCTTGCAGATGACCTCTTCCCATACCTTTTTAACTTTGACAACACAGAACATTTTCTAAAAGAGAGCAAAAGTATTTTTGGAAGCTGGAGTCCAGGAGTAATTTAGTGTCAGTTTTCTCCATCGTTTGCATTGCAAGGGACCTGATCTTCCTCTTCCCCACCCTGGTGTGAGCCAGGCATTGCTCCAGGGAAAACCATGGGCCTATTTCTGCTGTCGTTTCCACAAACATAAATCAGGAATTTACTCAGTTGAAACAAGTGGAGCTGCACCAGTGTAAAACCAGTGTGAGCTCAGAGTTACAGTGCTATAAAAGCAGTGTGAGGCTAGAATCAGCCTCGGTATTTATGGAGATGGTTTGAGGAAAGCCTGGGGAAATTAGTAAAATTGGGAACAAACAAAGAAAGAGAGAAAAAAAAAAAAAAAAAGGCATGTGATTTCCTGATGATTTGGCAAATCAAATCCTCAAGGCCAGCACTCATATTCCTTCCTCTGCTGTGCTGCCTGTTCTGGTGAGCACTCCTGCCAGAAGAGCCTTTCTGTATTATTCCTCTTCTGGGTGACGCAGCTGCAAGATGCTCGCTATGGAAATGCCGTATAAAAATAAATTGAATCAAATTAGGGAAACAACTAAAGTAATTTCTTCTCTGTCCTCACATTAATCCATTTAGGTTGATTCTCTGGGTGCTCCAAAGGGGATTTGCATTACTATCCTGTCAGCAGCCACAGTCCCTTCCTCTCTGCTCAAACAAGCCTCAGCACCTCCTAATTTGATGTCTTTTTATTATTCCCCCCCCCTGCCTGCCCCTGCATGGAGACTTCAAGGAGATTTTTTCCAGGGTGATTGGCTTCCCTGGCAGGTTGGATTAAGGCACGATTTGCTCTCAATTGTGATGTTTTAATGAGATTCATTTTTTTGAGCGGGGCGGGGTGGGAGGGGGGGGGAGACAAATTAAGAGAAAGGAAAACAAAAACCATCTTGTAAATGAAATCATGATGTGTGAGGCCTGAGATCTAATGAGAAGCATATCAGTGGCAATCAGAGTTGCTAATGGAGCCTGTGCATTGATATCTGCTCCGAGGCAGCCACGGCAATTCCGGCAGCATCACGGGCACGGCAGAGGCTGGGCCCTCATCCCCATCCAGCACAGATTTCTGCTGCCCTAAAATCACACGTTGTGTTTGTGAGAGGATGAATTCCAGAAAGTCCCAGGGCCCGGGCTGTAAGTAGGTCAGGCGAGATGTTCATCACCACGCTCTCATATGGCCTCACAGTCTCCGTGCCCTGAGGCCAGGATGCAGAGCAAGCAGTAAATAGCACAGGGCTGGGGGAAAAGGGCTCCATCCTCCTGCCAGGCTGGCCATGGGGACCTGGCCATGGCCTTGGGGACACTCCAGGGTGTCCCATTGTCATGTCCCTCCCTGTGCTGTCCCACACGCTGGTGTGGCACTGGCTCCACTGAGGGATGGTCTGGTCCATCCCTGCTTCGTTCCTGCTGAGTCTGTCAAGGTGTGCTTGGGTTTCCCCATAAGTAAAAAAGGAGCTGCCTCTGAAAAATATTCCCTGCATTATCCCAGGAAAATCACCAGCACTGCCACGAGGTGTAATTCAGCCCTTGATGCTGGTGAGGAGCCCTGCTCATCTGAGCTCAGGGGCAGCACTGCAGCACAGCCACCCCTCTCATCAGCTGGGGGAAATGCTGAATATTTTCCTCTTCTCAGCTGGTAAAAGATCCCGGGATTTGCCATGAAAGCCCCAGAATCACCCTCAAACCAGGATGGTCCCCAAGGTAGGAGGTCTTGAACTTGGCTCTCTCCCACTGCCCCAAGCCCTGACCTCCACACTGCACAATCCCCCATTTCCTCCTCCTCCAGAGCTCAGGAGGGTTTCTCTGCTCTGTTATTTCAGCCCTTTGGAAATTCCCTGCAAAAACGAAAGTCCACCAGAAAAATTCCCTCTTGGCTGTGTCACACAGCCAGAGGGGCAGACACGGGGGGCTGTGGTTGCCCAGGATGCTGTGAGTGGATCTGGGGGCACAACCCCTGCCCTGTTCTCTACATCCCAAATCCTCTAACACCCCCAAAAGTGCTTTGGAAAAGCAAGGCCTGGGTCATTCCCCTCTGCAGCTCTCATGCCTCCTCTCCCAGCGCTGTGATTTCCAGGATGCATCCTGGAATCCTGACTGCCAGCTGCTGACACCGCGCGTTTCGGGGACAGAGAGGCAGCTCAGGGATTTCCAGTGTAAATCATGGGACAATCCAACATAAATATTTCAAAAGAGATGGTGGGAGGGGGGATGGAGAGCAGCTTTGGGGGGGCTGGGGGGATGTATTCTGCTGCCACTTACACGCTGGGAAGTCGGACGTCACTCCCCAGCCTGGAGTGACCTTGGCTGATTCTCCCAGTTTCCCTCAGATTTTGTGGCAGCGTCACCAAGAGCTGGGTCTGACCCCTGAGGTCTTGCTTAGCAAGCAAGGCTGGAATTCCAAGAGTCTTTTCCTGAAATTTCTTGAAATCTCTTGGTTTCCTCCCCCAGCACTGACCTCAGCTCTCAGGGGTTTGTAACACTGGCACAACTCTGCTCCACAAACACAAGAAATCCCAGAGGTTTTGGCACAGCCTGACAGTGAAATGGCCTGGCCATGGATGGGCAAGGCAGGTCACAATTCCCGTGGCTCTTTGGGAACCTCTGGGTTTGCTGCTGCTCCAAGCAGTTTTCGATCCTGCTGTGGGGTGCATCACTGAAACACAGTTTGTGGCCCACCATGCTTTAGGAAATACTATCATCCTAAAGAAATTTTAAAAATACAGGTGCATAGAGGGTCCTGCTGCCTGGCAGAACAGGAATCCTCCACTTCCAGATCCCAACTCAGCATCAGCCACAGGAGATGTGCTGGAGGCAGGAATGATTGGCCTGTCCTCACTTCTGCTGCTGAAGTTTTTCAGCATTGATGGGGAACATGGAAGGCAAGGACCAGGACAGTTTTATTTCCCATGTCTGCTTTTTCTCAAGGGTCAATGATTCCAGGCTTTTTTGCCAGATGAACCCTGGTTAAGTGAGTGTATCTTGGCTCACTCAAGGCTGAGGGCTGGCTCTTGCTCAGCATCTCAGCAGGCACTGAGTTTGAAGCTGGGTAAAATGTGGTTCTGGCCTCTGTATCCCTCTCGAGTGGGCTGGGCTTAAAAACTTACTTTTGGCCTTCTGAGTGTGTGATCATTCCCTAATTCAGCCTAAACACCTTCCCTGTGTGGGAAGCAAGGCTCAGGTGGGTGCCAGTCCCAGGGGCACCCATCCCATGGGTGCCATCCCAGAGTGCTGCCCTGGGTAGGGATCCATCCCCCAGTGCTGCCACATGTGCTGCCTTTGATGCCAGGTAAGCTCAGTCCTGCTGCTCCAGGCTGGAGCAGGCTGCTCCCAAATAATCCCTGGTTCTGCAGCCACAGCTCAGTTTTACCCAGAATTTTGTTGGTGGTCAGGTTTCTCCACTGGGTGCTGCAGCATCAGCAGGGATGTGGCAAAAACCATCAAAGGAGGAGAAAAGAAAACCATCAAAGAGGAGAAAAATGGGGAGAAATGTGTCCAGGCCTGTGTGGACAAGAGGCTGTCACATCCCTGTCCCTGTCCCTGTCCCTGTCCCTGTCCCTGTCCCTGTCCCTGTCCCTGTCCCTGTCCCTGTCCCTGTCCTGCTGCCCACCCCAGCAGCCCTTCCAGACCTTCCCCAGGTAATTAACAGAGCTCAGATCACCTCATCACAGCAGTGGGTACCTGCCCTGTTATCACCATGGCTCCACAACATTCAAACCTCATTAGTTTTCAGTCCTGACAGGGGTTTTTAATAACCTGATGAGGGTGCAGCTGGACTTTGACATGTCCAAGGGTAATCAGAGATTCTGGGCCTGCTATGGAAGCAAAATGCAAAATAAAACATTATCAGAAATAACAACAACAGTGTTTGTGAGCTGCACGATGCAGGAGCTCAGTGTTGGGGTTGTTGCTTCATTCCAGAGAGCTCTCCTGCTAAATCTTTTCTGATATTAAAGCTGGCTCGATAGGGTCCTGCTCCCTGGTTGAAACATCAATATTACTAATAAATAGAAATAACAAGTGAGGTAAAGGGCCAGACCAGCCTGACCTGCTTTATGAATTAATGTAGTGAAAACTGGCCCTTTTCCTCCAGCCTTTATATACTGCAGGCACATATATGAACATTGTACACATTTATTGGACATCAGAGCTTTGGAATACAGCTGGAGCCACGCTGTAACCTAATTACTGTGCCAGGGAAAAAGTGGGAAAGGCCCATTGCACAGCCCCCTTTGGCTTTCAGGGTTGCTATGAATGAAATCACCTCTCCCAGGCAGGATTTTTTGTCCAGGGTGGATCCCCTCCAGCCCCAGAGCTGAGGGGTTTCTGTGGGATCCAGGGCTTGTAGTTTGCAGGGATTTTAGCTGGAATTTGTGGGTCTTGTGGCAAGGCCATGTTTGGTTTGGAGCTGGGCTGTTTGGGGGATTGTTGCCAACAGGAGCCGGGCAACCTGACCCCCCCACCCTGTGAGTGTGCTGGTGGCTAAATATATCCATAGATCCATATATCCCTGGTTATATATATCCATATATCCAAATATCCCTGGCTATATATATATCCATATATCCATATATCCATATATCCCTGACTATATACACCCATATATCCATAGATCCCTGGCTATATATATCCACATATCCATATATCCCTGACTATATACACCCATATATCCATAGATCCATATATCCCTGGCTAAATATACCCATATATCCATTTATCCCTGGCTATATATATCCATAGATCCATATATCCCTGACTATATACACCCATATATCCATAGATCCATATATCCCTGGCTATATACACCCACAAAGGTGGGGACAGAGGTGCTGGGCACTGCTCTGCTCCCCTGGAGCTCTGCCCTGTGGTTCCTGCCTGCTGGGGGATGATTTCTGGGAGGTGTGAGGCAGACGTGACCAAGCTTTGGGATGTGAGCTGATCCCAGTAATGTTCTATCCCAGATCCAGTTCCTGGGGATGCCAGCACAGCTTTACACCACGGAGCAGCAATCTGGGGCCAGCCCTTGCTCCCAGACACAGACACCGTGTGCTGTCCATAATTTATAAGCTATTCAAAATTTATCGCCGAGAACAAACTCCGGCTGCCAAAGGGTTTTAGAGCCTTGTTAAGTATTAAAGTGGAAATATCCGTGCTGGTGAGGATGGGGATGAGGATGAGGAGCATCCTCCCTGCCTGCCCACCAGCTCAGCCTGCCCTGTGCAGACCTCACAGGGCTCAGATTATCTCTCTACCCCTTTATTTTTCCTTTCCCCCCCCTTTCTTCCCTTTGTGCTGCCCCTCCCTGGCTGCGTTTCTCCAGCCCCAGCAGCCCCTGGGTCAGGGGTAGGTCGGGGCTGGCCATGCCCCCCTCCACTGCCCCCAGCCCCTTCCCTGGGGGGACCCTTGGCTGTGCTGCAGGGGGCCCGGGCCAGGCTGGCGAGGGGCTGACAGAGCCATACAAGCACTTGTCACCCCGGCGGTGACGAATCGGCCTCGGCTGACAAGAATGGATGGAGCTGTTTCCCGGGCTGATGAGGGGCAAGAGCAGGGCTGGGGATGCTCTGGGGGGGATGCGGGAGAGGTGCTGGAGGTGGGAGGTGAGGTGGGACTCAGGTGGCTGAGCTGGGGCAGCCCCGTGCTGGGAATGGGCTTTGGGGTCTGGGCTGGGGCAAATTTAATAAGTCCTACGTGGCCTCCTCGCAGAGCTTGGCTTAATGGGATGCCAGAGACGACAGGGTTGCCTCGATCTGCTCATTCCCTGGGCCTGGGGAACCATCCATCTTGTTCTAACCCTATTTTAAAAAAATATAAAAGGAAAGAAAAGGAGGGGGTGGGGGAGAAAGAAAAATGATAAATCTGTTCAGGGCTTTTGTTTGCCTGCGATTCCTGTAAAGGACAAAAAAATGAAATAAAAGCCAGGCCCATTTTTTCCCTGCTTGGTGTTGCCATGGGATAGAAAACCCCCTGTTCTCAAGAGTGCAGTGCCTTTGGGGAGGGGAAAACCCCTCATTAACGTTATGAGTTGCATCTGTTCCCTGGGTCCGGGTCACTTCCAGCTCTCCAGCTTTCCCTTGCTGCCTCCCCAACTCCCTCACATTCCCATTGTTAATTTATTTGGCTATCCATGCCCTCAGAAACCAAAGGGGAGATCCTGGCTCCCAGCGTGGGCTCTGAGACAATGACCACCATGGTGAGAGCATCCCAGATCTGAGCGCATCCAAAATCTGAGAGCATCCCAGCTCTGGGAGCATCCTGGCTCTGGGAGCATCCCAGCTTGGGGAGCTCTCAACCAGGTGCAGGAGAGAGGGTGTAGAGCAAGCTCTTGGAGTGCAGTGCCTCCTCACCCCTCTGGAAAACAGCAATAATAATCCTGGGGCACCACTGCAAGAGGCAAGAGAGGGAATTCCCCCTGGGACAGCGCTGTGGGCAGGAAGGGTTTGGGGCAGCATGGCAGGATATTGATCCTGCACTCTTCCTTCTGCTGGAACCTCTGACCTGCCAGGCCTGAGCCCTTGAGGAGCCAGACGAGCAAACCTCCCTCTCCTGCCCCTGCTTGGCTCTCCAGCTCTTTCCCTGCTCAGGGAATGCATGTGATCAGGACCCAGCACAATTTACCACATCTAGGAGGGTGAGGAGGCGTAAAAAAAGATCTTTGATGTAACACACTGCCATAAAAACATGTCTGTACAGTGGAGCAGAGGCTCTCCAGGACTTTGCAGGGTGAGGGAACTGGCTGGATATTTCCAATGGCATGTGGCAGGGAAGGTACCAGCCACTGCCCATATTGGAGCTCTGAGGTGAAGCTCAGGAGCTGGTGCAGGGCAGGGAGCCATAAAGCAAAGAGCTTCACAGTGAGAGACAAAACAGACCCAGCACAGGGAGAGGAGGATTTTCTTACCCAGCCGTGGCTCCTATCTGCTCAGATCCCATTTCCAGGCTATTTATAACCCAGGTGGCAGCAGAAGGCTGGTGGCTGTGAGCACTGAGCCCCCAGCACCCCGTGGTTGCCTGCTCCACGTTGCCAAATGTGCCTGGTTCTCTGGAGGTCTGGCTCCAAGAGCAGAGGGGATCAGCAGGCACAGCCACCTGGGTCTGCTCTGCACCAGGGAACATCCAGGAGGAGTTTGGGTGGGTGCAGGCAGCAGGATGGGGCTGCAGAGAGGGAGGAATGGTGGTTTCAGCTGGTGTAAAACAGAGCTTTGGTGCCTGATGTGCCAATGGGGACCAAAACACAGCTGTGCAAGGGGCTCCAGGCGGGAACAAGTCCCGAAGGGGATGAGCAGCAGGGCTGTGCCAAAATATGCCATGAGGAGCCATGCCAAGCCATGCTGTGCCAACTGCACCATGCCATGCCATGCCACCTGGGCTGGGGACACGCTCATGGATCCCAGGTTGGCATCAGGGCTTGGCAGAGGCTCACAGCCAGGCAGAGGCATCCTCCCAGCACTGCTGGCCAAAGCCTGGCATCACTGCCTGCAGGGAAGCGTGGCAGCTGTGCCTGGAAGCCAAGGAGAAGCAGAAAATCTCTGTGCACCCTCCCAGGATCCCTGGGTAACTCGCAGGTATCGCTGTGCTGGATTGTGTGCAAAAGGCTTCACAGCCCTTATTATAAACACTATAAATAGGTTTGTGGTTCTTCTTTGAGCTTAAGAACAAAAGGCTGTTTCATTATCATTAAACTTGCCTTTGAGTTGCTCTGTGACTGAGTGTCTGGCCTTTTATTGCAAGCCAGGGCTTTCAAAAGCTCCTTAAATGTTAATGTCACCTTTAAAACAACAGTGGCGAGGCCTTTGATCAGCAGCGCCGGTCACTTGGTGCAGCTGAAGTAAGAACCAGCCACTGACTGATCTTGGGGTTTTTTAATATTTCCCTCTTCCCCCTGAGGATGCCTGGCACCAGGAGAGCAGCCAGGCTTTGATCAGACCTGGGTTTTTAGCCATCTCAAAGACCTCCTGCTCAAAGGAGATGTTCAGCACTGCGTCTCCACGGCTCGGTGCAAAGCGGGAGAGCAGGGAATGGCCAGGTTGATCCTGCAAGAGGGATCCAGCCACGCTGCTCCTGCCTGGCTTTGGGGACAGGAGAGAGGCCCTTCTCCACTGCTTTGCCATGGAGCTGTGGGATTGGCCAGGTTTTGGGGCCACCAGCTGCACCCCCTTGTCTTTGCCATGGTGCATCCCCGCAATTTGGAGCTTGGCAGGGAACAGGATCATCTCAAAGCCTTCCCCTCTCACAGCTCCAGCTCTGCCCTTCACCAAAACCCCCCAGCAAGACCACATTCCCACAATTTCCATCCATGGCCAGCTCCTGTGCATCCCACACGCATGCCCAAGCACATGGTCAGTGGTGCAGGGACAAGGTGACACCTCCCTCCTCGACCAGGCAGCAGCCAAACGCCCCAGGAAAGCACCTTTCAGGTCCAATTAATGCCATCCACGGCTGTGCTGGTGCTGGGCTGGGTACAAGGATATGTTTGCAGAGATAAGTGTGAGTGTAACCTGATGACACAAGTTGCCTGCTTCCAAATGTCAGGCAAAGTTCACCCAACCCATGTGAAACGAGTTAAAATTTAACAGAAATCTGCAAAGTGTTGCGTTGTAATTGAATCCGTGATGTGGACGGGAAGCATGTTCAGACACATCCCAAATTTGCCTGAACCATAATATTCTTCTGGAAAAAAAAAGAAAAAAAAAAGAAAAAGGAAAAAAAATGTCGATTTAAAGGAGGCGGTTGCTGCTAAATATGCACGCGCCCCCTCCTTCCCCTGCTGCAAGGAGAAAGTTCTGTCTGAAAACTTCTGAGTCATCCTGCATCGGTTTTGATGTGTCAAAATTGGTTTAAAAATTCACAGCTGAAGCAGCAGCGGGGAGAGCTGAGCCCAGGCACAGGCAGATGAATGCAAAGTGCTGCAGAGCATCGGCTCCGCATCCACAACAAGAGTCGTTAAAGCCGGCCCGGGCATTGAGGAGGAAAAAGGAGGGAAAAGGGGGAAAAAGGCTTTTTGGCTTCTTGACACTCTGATGTGGCTTTGTGTTGTTTTTCTCTTTGCTGGCTGCTAATTCTCCCTTTGTCCTGGCATGGCAGGGTGCAAACCCCTTCAAGCTTTAGAAATGGAAAGTTGTTTTGTTGGTTTTGTGCTCCCTTTCTATAGCCAGTTCAGCCCCCAAGGCCTCCCTGCCGCGGTCTTTGGCCAGCAGTGGCCAGATGTGACCATCACAGCCCATCACAGCCCCACGTGGGCTGGAACAACCTCTCCACTCCTGAGGCTGCACAGAGCCATCCCCGTGGCCTTTTCCCTTCCCTTTCCACGTTCTCCTGGCCGGATCCTGCCCAGGTCCCTCATCCCAAGCCTCAGCTGCCAAAAGAGCCGTGTCACAGTAAGGAGGAGGAAGCAGGAGAAATGAGCTCTGTGCTCTGGCTCACTCAGAGGTTTTTGTCTCTATCTTTTCCATTTAGGGAATTTATTACACTAAGTGATGGATGGAATGGATTAAAAAAAGAAGAGGATGGCCATGGCAGTTTGGAGTAACTGAAGACAGCCCCCTGCCTGGGCTAGCTCTGCACACAGCATCCCCACGGGTGGATCTGGGGCTTGGCTCTGCTTTATCCCCTGCCCCTTGCCAGCAGGTTAAACCTGGGATCCTAAAGGTCGGTGCTGCTGGCTGCTGCAGAGCCAGGCTCTCCCCTGGACACAGCAGGAGTGGAGGAAAACTGCGAGGGATGGCTGAGACCCTTGTGCGCTTTTACTCCGCAAGGGCTTTTCATAGGGGAGCTAAAAACAAATTTAGCACTTAATGCTCTGAAGAATAAACACTTAAATACCCTATCACCTGCCCAAGTGCTTTGTTTATTATTCAGAGAAGCCAAACTGAAGCAGTTTTCCATGGAGATGTAGTACCTCCTTCAGATTAGCCAGCTTAATTAGATCCTGGTTGCAGCACACGCTGCTCTGTGCTGATGAGGGAAAGTCAAACAGCCACTTCCAGAAGCCAAGGCTACAGTTCCACCAGGCACAGGGCAGGATTTTGGGAAGAGAGTGCCAAAGCTGGACATTTTGAGCCCTGGTTCAAGGCTGGTCAGTGCAGGTGACAGGGACAAACCCAGCACTGCTGCTGGATGTGGAGAGGAGCCACCATCTGCTCCCAGCCATGCCAGTCTGTCCCAGCTTCCATCTCCAAATCCCAGCAGGGACACACCTGACCTTTGGTGAGGATTGACGACTTTATACAAGTTATTTTTCTATTTTTTTTTTTTTTTTGAAAGAAAGTTGGATGAAAATGCCAGTTTAGGTACTAAACACTGGCAAAGGCCACTCCTGAATAGTAGCTGCCATGGCTGGTACTCCCTGAAGCATAAAATCTTCAGTCTCCCATTTACAAGCTATTAAAGCTGTTACATCCCATAATGGAGTTCCTCAGGTGAAGAAGACAAACAAGGGAAAATGCTGAAACACCAGGCAAGGCCTGACACAATAACAGACACGGCACAAGAAGGATGTGACACGAGGAGACAAACAGGAGTGAAATTTATGTCACTGGAGATTACAGGGCCATCGTATATCAGCCATGGAGACGGGCTCTGAACAGGGCTGGCCTAACCTTCCAGGGAAAAAACTCAGAGCAACAACCCCAGCCACGAGGAAAAGCAGGGCTGGGGCTCTCTGCAGCATCCTGTGCTTGGGGAGAGCCAGGGAGTTTGGTGGGAAGGAGAGGGAGAGGCCAAAAAATGACACAGTGGCCATGTGGCTGATGTGACAGCTCAGTTCTCAGTGATACAAGGCTGGAAAATGTGTGCAGAGATAAGGGATGCCTGTGCCATGGTGTGAGGGGTTTTTCCTGGGCCCAGTGGCATCACTTTGGACATGAGTGTCTAATCCTGCTGTTTGAGCTGGTGGGGCTGCTCTGATCCCCTCCTGAGCTCTGCCCATCACACCCCACCACCCCCCAGAGCAGCTCTGGCTAAAGCTGTGGGGAAGAGGAAGCCAAAAATTGAGCAGAGCCCAGGCTCCAGCATCCCACAGCATGGAGGGGAATTCTGTCCTTGCTGAGGAATTCTGTCCTTGCTGATGCCAGAGATCAGGAACAACCTTCTATCATGGGGAAACCCCGTTGTGAATGGCTTTAATAACATCGCTGAACCAGTCTGCAGGGGAAGGTTTTACCCACAGCTTATGGGATTTGGCCATTCCTAGATCAACTTTCTCATGCTCATCCAAAAACCTGTAAATAGCCATTGAAACTCAGGAACAGGAGGGTGTTGCCCTTCAGTTGGATTTGGTGTAATGTGAGTACTTTGGACTTTGTTTAGCACTCAGATGAATTATTGGCTCCTTGTCCTTCAGCTCAGAACCTTCTTTTCTTGCTTTAAGTGACTATTTGCAAACATGTGATGTCTGCCCTGTCAGAGCACAGTTCCCACTCTGCACCTTGCAACTGCTCTTGGAAGTGTCAGAAATTATTAGGAGAGGCTGGATATGGGCACTGCTGTTTCACAGAGCATCTCAGGTTGGAAAGGATCCAAAAGGATCATCAAGTCCAACTCCAGGACTGATCCATATGACCAAGAGCATCACCTGGGTGCTAACTGAACTGTGCTGCAAGCACTTCCCTGTTCCAGTGGCACACCATATGCTGGAAAAGGGAGAAATCCAAAGCAATTTTTCCCATGGTCACAAAATGACCACAGTGTGACCTGAATATTTGGAATATCTGTGTCATTTCCAGCTAGTTTTGGTGTTGGAAATGCCTTTACCAGCCTGCCCCAGTGCCAGGGTGCAAAGCAGAGATGCCTCCTCCTGCCCTGTGCCTGCCAGGAAGGACGAGTCCAAGGTGGAAGAGGATTTAAGAATCCACCTAAAGGTGACACTGCAGAAAGAGAGGGTCCTGCAGGACCCAGCTGCTCAGCTGTGAGTCTCCTGCAACTCCCAGCCCTCATTATTTCACTCCAAGTCAGTGCAGCAGCAGTCAGACTTCAGAGTAAAACCTGTCCTACTTTCCAATGACTGAATGCAGCCCGTGCCTCAGAGTCCTGTGGCTGTGAACACACGCTTCCAGTGGCCTGGGCCTCCCAGGTCTGGATGGTTCCACTCCGTCCTTGGGTTACATGAGCTGAAATTGGGGTTGATCTCTCTGGCCCCAGCACAATAAATTGCCCTGCAGCCTCAGCTGGCAGCAGCGTGGGGCAAGATTGCTGCAGTGGCAGATGAACTCATCCCAGGAGCGTTGCAGCCCTTGGTTCAGCACGAGCGTGTCTGCCACGGGCTCCATGGGGATCAGACACCCTCACCCTCTGCCTGGCAAATAAAAAATGCCTTTTCTTCTCCAGCCTCACAAAGCAGCAGCTCTGCCTGGAGCCCAGAGGCAGAGCCTCCTTCCCTTCTCTTCCTCCTTCCCCCTGGCAGGCGGAGATATTGCATTCATTCATCTCGGGGGGAGGCTGAGCTCACAGCCTGACAATGCATTATGGTGATGGAGCTCTTCATTTCGTGCTGTCAGGGTACAACAACTGTATCCATAACCCACCAGGTTAGTCCAAGCAGGCCAGCTCCCCCAGCTCCTCCACCTCTGTGGATGTCCCCTGGCCATGTGCCACCACCAGGCTCCGGGAAGGAGGGCAGTGCCACCCACCAGGCTCTGGGAAGGAGGGCAGTGCCCGCTGCTCTGGCTGTGAGCTGGGGAAAGAGGGAGCCAGGAGGAGATGGATGGCCCCAAGTGGCATGAACACAATGAGGTAATTCCACCCAGCAGAGCCTCATCAATCCCCCGGCTCCGGCGCGGTGTCCCCACGGCCACGGATTGCCGGGGCCATAGCCCAGGTGTGTGCCTGTCAGGGAGATAAAACAGCCTTAATTAAGACCCAATAAGCTAAGTGATTTGTTATCTTGGCACCATATATTACTCCAGCCTATCGATCCCAGGGAAGCACGTGTAGCTGAGAGCCACTGACCAGGCTGGATCCCTCCCTGGTGAATATCCACTGTGGAATTCCCACAGGAGCAGCAGTTCCTGCTGCTGGCTGCTGGCAGAGGACAGGAACCAGCCCTAAGATCTCCCCACTGCTGGACATAGCCACAAAAATATCAGGATTTGCTTTGCCAAGGGAAGAGCACAGCGAAATCTGGAAAAAGGCTTCCATAAACCAGCATGAGCTCAGCTGTGGAATGGGAAGCCCCAAGGCCTGTCCCTGTCCCAAGCAGAGCTGGATGTCCCCGAGCAGGGAGCCAGGTCCTGGACACACACGCCATGACCTTGGTGCGCCTGCCCAGCCAGCACCACACATCCCTGGAGCTGCTGACACATTCCATTCCCAGCTAAGATCAAACCATTTATTTTTCAAAACTTGAAGGAGGGGTGAAGGGGAGAGGGAGGGGAACCCAATTCCTTTAACATTCAAAATGTTAAACTGTTCATGGAGTTCTTTGATCTTTTGAGGTTTTGCTGCAAAGGGAACACCCTTTCCCCATTGGTTTACTGAGTCACGCTTATTACTTCAATGCAGAAATATCCTTTATGTCAAGTGTATAAATATCCAGCTCTAAGCTTCAGAAGCCTTTTCCTTTTTTCTTTTTTTTTTCTGTCTGCCTTTTTTTTTTTTTTTTTTCCTGGAGGAGCGTGTGGAGCTGCCTGCATTCTCCCTCGCAGCCACAGTGGCTTCCCAGCAGGAAAACTGGGTGCTCTGCATGGGTGCCTTGCAGGGAGCACCCCTCTCTGCATCCTCCCCACATTTCTTGTGGGGAATTCAACAAAAAAAAAAAAAAAGCAGGAGGGAGGAAGAGAATAGAACATCCAGCCTGGAGCTGCAGCTGTGCTAAGATCCCGGGATGCCCCTATTGCAAGGAGGAGCATCTCCCGCAGGATGCGCAACGAAAACACGGGCTGGGGAGCGGCTGCACGGCTCTCCCACGTTCTCTCCCGCATCTCCGTCATCTCCGGGCCGAGGCCGGGGTTCAAAGTGGCCGCAGGTGCGGAGGAAAAGCCCCGGGCTGGCGGAGCCCGGCTGGCAGAGCCCGGCTGGCACGCGATGCCGGCGGCGCCCACGCGCCCGCCCGGACCTCCCGCAGCCCCGGCTGGAGCCGGGCCGGGCCGGGCTGCTCCCCGCCGCCTGCCCCACGACTTGGCCCCGAGCTACGTCTGCCATTGGGCTTGTTTGAACAGTATTGATGGCAGGCAAGCCGGAGCTTGAGCAGCGGGAGCCCCGGGAGTGTTTGCTTCCCCGGAGAAGGAGGCGGCGATCCCCCCGCGCCCCGTCTCGGCTGCGGGATGCGGAGTGCAGCACCTCCCTGCTTTGCTTCAGCTTCCCAGCAGGATGTCAGCTCCAGGACGGGCCATCCCGGTGCCATGGGTGTGCCAGGTAGTGCGAAGCATGTTTTAAACCACGGCACGCCTCAACAGCTCTGGATTTCCTTCTTCTTCAAGGAAAGACCCAGTAAACCGTGAGCCTGGCTCAGACCTTAGCCAGGCTTAGCCAGGCAAGGGAGGCATTCCCGACAGCTTCCCCAAAATGGGACAGCATTCCCACTCCAGCCAGCCTTGGCTGAGAGGAGTCAAAGCTTTTAGGGGCCACATTCCCTGTCCAATTCTTGCTGCAAGCTGAGATGGAAGCTCAGAGCTACCTCCAGTCACCACCTCTGAGGACCACCGAGCAGATTCCTGACCAGCTGCATGTCCTGTGCCCCCAAATCAGGAGCTACATCAGGAATGACAACCTGGTGAGCTGGGGCAAATTCCAGAGACTGTGCCTGACAGAGGGATCAGGGCTGCTGCTGTCAGAGCCCACTCAGGGATGTGAGTCTGCCCTGTGTCCTCCCTTCCTCCACAGCACAGCAGAGCAGGGGTGACCAGCATCACCCCCTCGTGTCCCCTGGGGTCTCGGATGTTTTTGCTGGAAGTGGCACATCCAGGAATGCTGGCTGGACCCTGATCCATCCCCAGCCATGCCAGGAGCTGAGTGTGGGAGCTGCTCCGGCCCCTGCAAGCCCAGCTGTGCCCAGGCTGATGAGGCTCCTGGCTGACACCTATCCCTGTGCTCCCCCTTCATCCCACCATGGAAGTGGGTCCGTGCTTTCCTTTGTCTTCCCTTTTTCCCCTTGTTGGAGGTCACACCCCCCATTACATAACCAGGAGCCAGCTCTGGGCAGAGCAAGGAAACTTGACATTCCCATAACCTGCCAGGCTCCCTCCAACAGGGATTATTAAGTCATTAGAGTCTGTTAGCAAATTTTCCCAAATACTTTTTGCTTCTTCCCAGGGGCACCTTGATGGTTAATGATCCCAAACTACAGGCTGGGCTTAAATTCACCCACTCTGGTCAAACAACCTCCAGTGAGGGTGTGGGAGAGCTGCAGAGGGAGGGGTCAGGAGGGACCCTTAAGAAAATTCCCTCAAAAGGATGCTCCTGTTGAGTGGCAGAGGTAGGGGAGGGTTGGCAGAGGGGAAGGGAGGGGTGCCCACCCCAGGGAGGGTGAAGGGGTGATGCCCATCCTCCCTGGTTAACACACACCCGCTTTTCTCCTCGGCTGAGCTGGCAGCCCAGGGCAATATTTCTAACAGGCAACTGTATTGCCTAACTGGAGACAGAATAAAAAATAATCATAAAAAACCAGTCAGGCAGGCCAGTTGAGTAGAGAGGAGATAGGCTGCACCCAAGTGCAGCTGACTTGTCCTCACATTCTCAGGCTGAGCAGTGTGCACTTCAACACCCAAGGATCTGAGGCTGGGGAGAGGGGACATCCCCTGGCCCCAAACCCCCTGCCAGGAGCAGCATCTGTTCAAAATCCACCCTTTTATCAGAGTATCCCTCACATTTTTGTGCTTGTTCAGAAGCAAATTCTGAGGGAAGGGTTACAACTGCAATCCAAGATGTAGGTAAAGGGGAAACCCCACTCAGACTCCTCTTATTTTAGACCCATGGCTTTAAAAAATAATATTATACACTTAAAAGGATTTCTGATCCATTTGCCATTTGGAAAAGCCTTCATAATTTTTATGAATATCAGTAAAACTAGCAATAATAATGAACCGACAGCTACCAAAGTGTGCCTCCAGGTAACTCTGAATAATTTCCACTCAGATAAGCAGTACAGCTCTCTGATCCCCATGACCCCACAGCCTTGAAAACCCTTTGAAAGACCAGAGGAGGCTCTGATTTCCATCCCAAGACACTTTTGGTTAATGTCTGTGAGGAAGTCACCTGGGTATATCCAACATGAGGTTCAGCATTACCATGAGGCTGCAGAAAACTCTGATTTCCCAGACAAGTGCAAGCACCTGGAGTCCCCCAGGCTCCCATCCCACATCTCCCAAGACAGGGGACAGTCTTGCAATGGATCCCCCACCAAGGACCAGAGATCCCTCAGTGTCACCAACCCCTTCACCACCGGGCAGAGAGCAGGCAACCAGTGAGTCAAAAATTCACCTTCTCTGCAAAGTTGCTCGTGGAAGGAGATTTGTCACACGAGCCTGTTTGCTCCAGAAATAAATCTCCCTTTAAGGCAGGTAAATCTCAGGCAGAATCTGTAAGATACCCTAATGTGGCATTAAGCTGAAGTTAAGGTTATATTCCTCCAGGGATGCCAGATGGGATTTGCTTTCCTTGAAGACAGGACACATATTTTAACTTTAATGGGTTGATGGAGCCCCTTTTATCTTGTAAATATGAATGAGGAAGGGGGAGCTGCTAAATAAATGGAGGGGTTTTACCTGAACCTTTTTCCCTGTCATTGGCTTGGACTGTGCTAAAGACCTTTGTTTTCTCAGCAGAAAACTCACTCAATCATTCAGAAAGGGAACTAAATGCCTTTTGAGAACATAACCTTTATTTTCCAGATAAATGGTTCACTCAGAGCAATTTGCATGTGGGAAGCTGGTATATGGCACAGGGAAAAAAAATTATATTTAAAACCCAATAGCAATGTAGGTCATGATACAAACATCTACTGCTGAGATGACTTCTCTGGGGTTGGAGAGTTAGGGAGCTCAAGGCAATGTAAAAGGATGGGGAGGGGTTTGTGCAGCAGCTCTGCTTGGGGATGGCTGGGGAGATGAAGGAGTGAACTGATCCATAGTGGTCCAGATAAAAGGGGCTGGGCCCTGGGAAGGTGCAGTCAACCAGATGAGAAACTCTGCAAACGGGTCCCCCCACCCCACGCCTGCTCTGCAGCTTTGTCCCCCAGGCTGGCTTCGCAAACCCATCCCAGCCCCTCTCTCTTTCCAGAACTGATCCCACCAGACGCTTCCCATTCCCTGGAGCTGTCACACCGACCCCAGTGACACTTGGCCACCTCTGCCCAGGCACAATTCCCACAGCAAAGCCAACCAAGGGAGCTGCTGCTGCCACACCACCAGGGAGGAACAAACCAGCATTCAAACCTGATGGTTCATCTTCCTCCAGCAGCAGGTTCCCCTAAAGTTCTCCAAATCAGCACACCCCAAAACATCTCATCCCCCATCTAAGGTGCTGCAAACAGACCCCCTGATCCAGGGCACCCAATCCAGCCCAGAAACAGCCCCCAGATTTCCAGACCTCGGGCTGGGAACTAAACCCTGCTCTCTAAAGTGAGAGAGGAGCCAGTGAGGCACTGACCCCGCTGCAGGTTGTGCCCCTGCCATGGTGTGGAGGAGGCAGAGCCTGGGAAAGGCGCCGGGAGCAGCTGCAGCAGAGCCCGGTGCCAAGCCCAGCTGCTCGTTAATTAGGGTAACATGTTGTCTCTTGTACACACCTCCAAAGACGCTGCATTAGCTTGATAAGTATTTAACACTTGGCACAGGGGGAAATTTCCACTTAGCATCCAGCAGCGCTGAGCAGCAGGGAGGGAAAGGTGGCACAGGCAGGGCAGGAGGTGGCACAGCCCCAGGGAGGCAGCCTTGCCCTGCTGGCACAACATCAGGCAGCAGCTGAGGGGTTTGTGGGCTCTGCCATCACACTGGGAGCTCACAGCCCTGGGACAAAGCCCTGGCTCTGTTCTGGGTTTAATCCACCCCTCTCCTGGGGGTTGTGGCTGCTCGTGCCTCTCTTTGAGAGGCTTTAGGAGCGTGCTGGCCGTGACGGGCGCGCTGCGCTGCACGCATTGTGCCGGGGGGCAGGTACCGTGCAAACACGCTGCCAGGGCCAATGTGCTGCTGCCTGCCAGACATCTTCATCCCCACAGCTGCCTTCCTGCAGGAAAAAGGGCCAGACTCTGCTCCTGGGACAGCAGGATATCCCCAGAGCTGAGGGAAACTGAGCCGGGAGCCAGAAAAATGGTCCTTGCTGCAAAATTCACTTTTTGCAAGCACAATTCCCTCCAGAGTTGGCAGGGATGAGGGTGATCAGACTCTCTCCAGCTTTGAGGACTCATCCCAGCCACACATAAACTGGGGTGGGGAAGCTGGTCCCAATCCATCAGGCACTGGCCAAGCCTTACACAGGGCCAGCCAGCAGCCCAGCCTCCTCTTTCCACTACGAGGTTACATTAGCATTTTCCATATGTTCCAGCGCAGATAAATCTTTTGTCTGAATCGAAATCAGTAATTATGAGTCAGTGTTAGCACACAGCGGGTGAGTCAGGCACAGAGGCATTTTTGCCTGCACCCTCAAGGTCTGAGACGCACCGCTCTCCTGAGCCTCCCGTGTGTGGTCTTTGTTCAGGGCTTTCACAAACCCCGTGGGCAATCCACCAGCAACCCCCAGCCAGAGCTGCCACCTCCTCCTCCTCACATCCTCAGGGTGGGAAAGCACCCTCAGCACCTGGGAAATGCACAGGTGGTCCCTGCTCACTCCATGCCATGCCTTGTCTTCAGCTCTGGCAGGACGTGGTTGTTAGAGGGGACATTTTATGGATGGGTGTGGCTGGTTGGAGATTTGTCTCCCCGCTCCCTTTGATCCCCCCACTCATCTCCCTACCCCATCTCCTCTCCTCACACCCCCGTGGAGCTCAGCCCCATCTTTCCCCTCCTCTGTGGCACTTCATCCTCCCACACACCAAGCCTGGCCTACGGAAAATGATCCAACCCTGAGAGGTGTCATGGGCTGGAGGTGGTTTGGTCACCCAGGTGCACGGAAGGAGCTCCAAACCCCAGAGTCAAACCCTGGAGAGCCCATCCCAAGTGCTGAGCCAAGCTTTCAAGATGTGTGGGCAGAGCAGTACATGGCCTAAATCCTTAATCTCTGCAAGGGCCACATTGGTAATGTCACCAGGGTGAGGCTCACTCACAGCTCTTCTGCTCCCTTAGAGTGCAACTCCTTTAGGGGCTTTGTCCTAAAAAGCAGGAAGCTCATGGCTCCAAAAGTTATTAGGAGAGAGAACACAGTCCAAGATATCCCCACATCCAGCATGATCACCTAAATTTCATTTAATTTAAAGATGCCAGAAGAGAGTAACAACACCCTGACGAGTGCCACGAGCCAGCACCACACGCAGGGGAGGGAGAACATCCCCACACTCCTTGTTTGAGCCACAGCAGAGATAAAAATCCAACTGGCATGAGCCAGGAAGGAGCTGTCAGCCCCCAGCTCTGCACAGAGGAGATTAGCCCAGCGAGCCTGTGTTTGCTTTCTTTGCCTTAAAGCACGCAAACCCCAACAAAACAGACTTTGTTTACTGCCCCTCCTAAACCGCTTAGGCAGGGGGAGATGAGCTGGAAGCTTAGACACACTGCAGAGCTCCAGCCAGATGTGGTTTCCAATGGCTGAGTTGGGCACCTCTGAAACCCGAGGTTTGTTAATGAAGGTGCCTGCTGAACCGTAACGAGCTGTTGTAATTACCTCAGCACCACCACGAGTGACCACAGCAGCTCAGGGAGGTGAGGAAAGAGGTGAAGGTCATTGCCCACACTGCCAGGCTCTGCTGGATGGCTGGGGAGAGATAGCAAACCATCAGGGCCACCCCGATAAGGGATGGGAAAGCTCCAGAGGTGAGGAATAATTACGTGTGAAGGGCGATGCTCCCCTCCCAATGACAAGCCCCTCAGCAGAGCCCTCCAGAGCTGAGGGTGCTCCCCTGAGGGACCAACCACCGAGTTGTGTCTCTGTGGGGTGAGCACTGGGCAGGAGAATCCTCCCCTGCAGCCCAGATGGTCCCTTCCCAGTTCAAACCAGTGCAAGGAGCAGAACAGAGGGGCGTTCTCCTTATGGCAATTCCATCGGTTGATCCCAACACCCAACCCCACTGGTCACCTGTGGATGAGCTCTTGGATGCTCAGGAAATTATCCTGAGCTGTGCTTAGGCTGGAGCAGCTTAAACTGCAGTCAGCCCAGAGCCCCCAGCAGAGGGAATGGAAAAGCCACCATGGCTGAGGACCAGAGAAGCACCTACACCAAACCACCCGGTTGATGGAGACCAGGAAGATCAAGGAAGACAAATCCCAGCATCCGGGAGGGGGTGACAAAGCAGGGGGACAAGGTGACCCTCCCCAGTGGGGTCATAGACCTGTCCTCTTCCCCTGTTCCCTGAAGCACGGCCCTGCTGATGGAAGTCAGCACCTCAGCCAGCAAACACTCACTGGGAGCTTTTCACACCTGGTTTAGCCTCTTGGAGTTTCACACCAGTGAAGAGCTGTGACCTCAGGAGGGGAGGGTATCAGCTATATTTCCCAAATATCAGCAAATTGTGTGAAAGAAAGAGATATGCTAAGGGGGCAGACTGCTCAAACCATTACCATCCTTCTTAGTACCACTTAGCTGAACCGTTAAAAAGATCCAGGGCTCCCAAAGACAATTAAGCTCAAGGGAAGCCATAAATCTCAATAAACATCAAGCCAAGTTTTCTTCACTGCTTGAAACAACAGATATAATTTCATTGGTTACTGAGCTCATGCTCCCAAAGGGATTTCAGATAAAAAGCCACTTATTCAAAACACCAAAGCCAGGCTTCTCCTGTCTCTCAGGCTACCGAGGGGTCAGATTTCCCAGCATGGGAACATGTGCCCTGCAGTCTGCAGAGGTGGAGCCTGGCTGCAGCAAACCTTTGCAGATTTATGATGTCTGTGGCACGGCGCTGTGACCTGCCACCAAGGTCAGGCACCTGCCTGGGGAGGTGGCTGAGCCCAACAGGAGGCAGCCACGGGGCAGGAGGGGTCCTGGATGCTGGACACAGCTCTCCATCCTCTGCTGGGCTGGGCAGGACACGGAGCTGGTGGAGCTGGATGCCTGCTCTGGGACGCCAGGGACCGAGGTCACACACGGCCAAGGGTGTGGGGAGCGTTTTCTGTATCTCCAAGCTGGCCTCCACCCCTGCCCCGTTATCTCTGAGGTACTTGAGGAGCCCAAAGGGGCAGCACAGAGCACATCAGCTCTCCCAGCTGCCCCAGGAGCCTCCTGGCACTCTGCCCTCCTGCCGTTGACCCAGCTCACAACCAGCCTCTCTAACCCATGTGCTTTCCACTGCAGAGATCAGAGTGAAAGCCATGCCAAGGCAGCACATGCCAGCCTCAAGTCCTCACTCCAGGGTTTTTTCCTGGCAGGTTCTGTGCTCAACAGGGCTGAGGCTTCAGTTTTGACAGCTCTCTGCAAGGTCATTCCATCCACCAAGCGTTGCTTCCTTGCGCTTTGATTTAAGTTCTGGCATGCCTCTTGTATTGATTTCTCTCAGATGTATTTTATGGGGAATAAGCACTCAAACCAGGAGGCCAAGACCTCCTGCATTGTGCACGGCATGGTAATGGATGAGCTCCTTCTCACACTCCCTCCCTCCCCTTGTCCCCAATTCTCTCACCTTTTATTTAATCCACTTGCAAATGCAGTGGGGTGAAGGATGGCAAATGCACAAACACTTGAAATGTCCCTGCTTTGGATACTTCCCTGGGAGAGCCAAGCAGGGGATGGCTTGGGGTTGAAAATAGAAAGACTTCTCCCAGTTTTTATCAGGAGTTTCAGCTGCAAAGGCATTTCCCTGGTTGAGACTGTCTGTGGGATCTCCTTGACCACTGAGTAGGGGTCAAGAGCCTCAGGAAGCCTAAAGAATTCAGCCTTGTCATTATTGAGCACCTAAAAGCAGCAGGTGGTAGAAGCAACTCAAACCTTAACTTTTCTCCCCAAAAGAAACCATCTTTACCACCAGAAATGCCCTGGTGAGATGGCAGGGAGCACGTCCTCAAATCTGTTCCGCTGTCTGTGCAGACTATCCAGGGCCAAACAGAGCCAAACATTCCAGGGAAGGCTTTTCTGCCAGCTGAAAATCTCCTGACCTCAGCAGAGGTGGAGACACGCCTGATCCTGGGGGACAGCCTGAGCTCTCCAGGTTTCCAGCCCAGTGGTTTATCAGCATCCAAGATGTGCACTCCGGGTTTGCTGCATCCAGCACTGCTGGAGGTGACCTTGGCAGTGCTGGTGTCCTGGTTAAAGCCCAGCCTTAGGTGAGACCTAAAAAGCACCACCAGAAACAGCAGAACTTTTCAAGGGACAAACCTCAGCAGACCCAAGGGATAGGTTTTCTCTATTTTAGTAAACAAACTACCTGGGATCCCTATTGCCAGCATCAGGTTTCCCAAAATCCTGAATCCAGGCTGCCGAAATGATGACATTGCTGTAAAAATGAGGACTCCAAAGCTCCCATTCAATATATTTTCCCCTGATGACATAAGCCCAAGGAGTCAGGATTTGGAAGGCAGCCCTCGTTCTGTCCACGGGAGGAATAAAAACATGGTTATTGTTTTTCTCAGTGAACTGCAAAGCCTGTTTTTAAGTGAAACCTGAGCTTCCCGTCGCATCACGTGCTTCCAGGAGCTCGAGCTTTAGGAAAACCAAATACTTTCAAACTCTGGATAAGACCATTAGAGTTGCTTAATTTCCTTTATGTCCATCTGTTTCAGTTCAGCTCAGTTGCTTCTGTCCCAGACAAGACATTTGGCTCTTCTAAATAAATCTTATAGCCCATTTGGATTAAAGACTTTCTGATGCAGCCTCTGAATATAATCCCTCTGATTTGCATCTCAAAGAAATCGAGTTAAAACCGAGTAAGAACCATACACGGAGTGCTTGGAATTGCTGGAGTACGTGAAGCACTCACGAGGTCCCATATGGATAATGGTGCTTTTGTCTGGAATTTATCATGAGCTCCCGCGTTCCCCTGGCTGTGCTCGCACCAGGCACACTCCGGGGCTTTCAAGGCAGGCAGGGTGCAAACATAATTGACTGGTTTTGCTGTTGTCCGAGGCTCCGAGGCTTACACCCCAGCACCCGAGAAGGCTGCAGGGAAAGTGTGAGATGCACTTAGAGAGTGTGGGGCGGCAGCTGCCACCGCGGGGCCAGAGGAGCATGAATGAATGAATGAACGATCAGCAAATCGCGCTCCAGCAGCTCCGGGATTATTCTGTTCTTCAGCTCCTAAAGGTGCTTTTCACATCGAGGGAGAGCTGAGCTCCGTGCTGGAGTGTCACTATAGGACACGAAACAACACGAGCGCACACACTGCTGTTTTCAAGGTGAAGGAAAAGGGAAGTTTATTTTCTAACTCTAACATTGATAGATTTCCCAAAGTGACAGTGGGTTGGAGGGTGACAGTGCCACCTCTCCAATGACACCGGACAAACTAACAGTCTATCAAATTTTTCTTCTTCTATAAAAGAACATAAAACAATAAGTTAGTTACAGAAAGCGTGTGAGAATGTTTGTTACAAGAACGTAAACATCAGAAAGCTTAGAAAATCTTAAAAAAAAATCAGAGCGGCACTGGGGCACATTGCTGCCCCAGAGGCAGCGCTCGCAGGGCTCCGTGCGCTGCTGTCCCCGGGCTGCTCAGCCGGCACTGCCAGCGTTATCTCATTTTTGGGTCACGGGATGCCGGGGCGCTATTCGTGGCAGTGACGCAGCCGCCTTCCTGCCCAGGCAAATGCTTTTCCCCTTTCCGTGTCCCAGGGTACCTGTCTGTGACACATGCCTTGCGAAACGGCTGCAGCGCTCCGAGATCGCCCAGATAGGCTCCGCTCGAGGCTCGCTGCTGGCGTCGTTTTGGCAGCAGCCCAAGCGCTCCCTCGCTGCTGTCCCACTGATCCCTCCCAGGAGCGTTTGAAGGCTCGAGGTGTTTGTGCTGCTAAGGCGTGGGAACAGCTGCTTCCCTCTTTTTAACCTTCAGAGCAGTAAAATCCTGGGGGAAAAAAAATAAAAAGGAAAACTTACATAATCCTAAAAAAAACCCAGGAAGCAAAGCCTTGCTGCACCACCAGTGCTGCCCATGGCAGAGCTGTGCTCTAAATGGATTCAAGGGAGCAATTCAAAACCCTGTCACAGTGACATAATTATAAGAGGAACAGACACGGTTGCATTGACAAACACTAAATCTCCTCCCAAAGATCCCAAGATTATCAACCTGGTGGGGAGCTGAGTCACAGAGCAGGGAGGTGGTTTGGGTATCAGCCCTGCAGGGTTACTGCAGAGGATCAGATCCACAGCAGGACACAGGCAGGAATCCCTTTGCTAGGGCAAAGCAGACACCCACGCTGCTAATAATGATAATAAATAATTACAAGGACAGAACAGAACTGCCCCAGCCGGAACCTTTACCCAGAAAAACCTCATTTTCTCTGGGTGAGAAGAGCCTGGGTTGTTCACTGAGGAACAGAAGGGGGAGCTGAGCTAGACCCAGCTCAGACCATCACCCCCTCCCCTCTGCCACAGCCCCAGAGCCATCACAGGGCCATTAAAAGCCAAATTCATTTCCATCGCTGAAACCAACTGCCCGTAATACAGAATCTGCTGCAGCTGTGGTTCAGTGTGGCACCTGAGAGCTGGGAGGTTAATGACACAGGGCTGTCAGCAGCCTTAATTATATTCCCATTTTTCCAGCCCCTGATTAGCTTTAGAGCTCATCTGGTGTCAGAAATTTGGTGCCTAAGCTTTGACAAAAGTGTTTCATTATTACTTAATAAACGGGCAGAGAGGGAGGGCACGTCTTTAAGCTCTGGCTTGTAAAAGCTTCCTCTTTTTTTCAGTTTTTTTTTTCCATTTAACGTCCCAAAGGCTCCCTTACCTCAGCCATTTGGGCTGACCCCATTCTCACTGCCCAGCCAAGGGTCCCCCACATTGCTGGCATACCCAAACCAGTCTCAAATTCCCCCATAAATGTGCTCTGTTCAGCTGGGAGCCTGCTTCTCTCTGGCTGTTGATGGCCAATTAATAAGAATCATTTATTACTGTTCTATCACCCCTAAAATGAGCCAGGTGTTTGCAGGGAAAAATAATAAAATGAAAGGAGATTTAAAAACAATAATAATAAAAGCACAAGCTTCCAATCAAAAGATCCAAATGGCTTAAAATCTAAAGCAGAGCTTAGGTTCTTCTTGAGATTCAATTTCCTCCAGCTCTCAGTGAAGTTAATTAGCTTGAATATTAATAGAATTGGTGAGAAGGAGCCTGGTATCTTTTAGCTCCTTCTCTAAAGACCCAGGGAGCTCCACCACAAACCTCACTGGGTGAGGCCCCCCAGCAGCTCCCTGTCCTTGCTCAGACCCCCAAAGGCAGCTTGGTACCCAATTCCCAATGAATCCCCCCAGGTTTTGTCACCCCTCAATGTTTGGTTTTTTTATCCTTTTTCAGGAAATTCCTGCAGTGGAAATTTGAGCAAATAATCCCAAAATACTGGACTTGTGCTCAGGGTTGAGATCACTGGCACTGCCTGGGTGCCTGGAAGAGTTTTTAAAGCCAAGGGTGGCTCTTCAGCATCATGAGCTGGGTGTTCCCTCCCACCTGGCCTGACAGTCAACCCCCTAAATCTCTCCTGTGTTTGTGAACATCCCCCACGACATTTTCCCTGTTCCTGTGCGGGTGAGAGGGTCCTGCCCAGAGGAGCACTCATGTGGGTTAGGGTTCATGGTGCTGGTCTCTCTCTGGCCTTGGCCACGTTCATGGCAGTTCCCTGAGATGAAGGACGCTCTCAATGACTTTATCCTTGACCTCTGATCAGTCAGAAACCACGGAAGTTTCCAGCACCTCCAACCACTTAATGTTTAACTTCTGCCCTGGCTTCTGGAGACTGATACAACTTTGGCTTTGCAAAGGCAACTGGGGCTGGAAGGAGCTGACTGCAAATCATTAGCAGGACTGTTCCCACCCTGGTTCTTGGCTTTTTAATTGCCAGGCACAGTGACAGGAGACATTTACTGCAAAAAGCTGCAACCACATGAAATTTGCCTCGTTTGAGGTTTGGTTCCAGTGGAGCAGCGAGTGATAGAAACCAGGTTGATATTAACAGAGCCACATCCAGTGTCTCCAGTGGTGACAGCACTGGAGTTTGGCTCAGAAGATTTCCAGAAGCTGGAGATGGGCAGGGAGCAACAACAGCATTTGGGTGAATGGCCTCAGCTCAGCACAAAGTGGTGTGGGGTATTTTTGGCACAATCCCACCACTGTGTCTGATGTCCCTGTCTTTTGAGTGATTAAAACAAGCCCCATCAAAAAGGGATTATGGGGAGGTTGGTGACTTCTGTCCAGGAATACCTGAAACTATTGGAAGGAATCCTCTTCCTTCCCTTTCCCCCTCCACGTGAAAAAAAAAAAAAATTGTTTGGGAGGGAAAATCAGCTGGAACAGGAATGGTTTTCCACCAGTGAGGAAAGCTGAGGTGGTGCCTCGTGATGGCTGAGGTGGACTCCTTCAGTGGAGGACTTTGGTCCAGCAAGGCACCAGTAACACCAGTAAGACCAGCCCTGCAGCCTGTCCCCACGCCATTTGCAGGGCTCGTAAGGAAGGGCAAACACCAAATGTTCATTGCATGGAACCCGCCCAGGCTAATAACAGTATTAATTACACACACGGCCCCTTCTTCCCACTGTAAATCTCTATTAGCAATAAACTGGAAGGGTCATAAAAGGGAGTTTACAATGAACCCACCAGGCAATATGTGCCTGAATCCTTGGCTTTGTTGCAGCTGGCAATAAAGCCATCTTTTATTAGAGCACATACCCTGCCCTGGAGATAACGTGCAGGGCCCAGGACTCCTTGAAGAAATGATGCAAAGCTGTTTTGTTGCACTTTGATTTGCTGCAGAGCTGTGTGGAGGTGGGAAAAGCTGAGGGATCCGGGTAACAGGCTCTGGTTCCCTCACTCCCAGCCTGACACTGAATCACCAGAGCAGAAACAGCCTCGGTAATTCCACATCGTAAATGTTCCCCTGCCCTGCGGGGGGAAACTCGAGGAAACAGGGATAAAATATAAAAAAAAGGAAAAATAAAATAAGAAAAAAAAAAGTTGGTGGTAAATTAAGAAACACAAGGAAATTTTTAGTGTGAGAAAGGAGTAGCAAATGGTTGTGGTGGTGTTATGGGCAGGGGTTAATGTTTAAGTTTCTGGTTTTGTTTATAAAAGGCAGGAGCAGATAGTGCTGAATATGTCAGAAATAGGCACAGATCCATCCAGGGGCACGAGGGCCAGGCCTGGAAGAGATTTGTTGGCTTCAAAGTCCTAGGCAGGCTGGTTCCAAAAGAGGAAAAATATTAAAAAAGAAGAAAAGAAAAACCCAAAAAAAGCAAAAGTTGATATCTGCAACTTGTGGGACATGAGAGAAGCACCACAGGTCCCAGAAAAGACATCCTTCTCTCTGCTTCCTCAGCAACCACAAAACTGGACTTTGATGGTCCTTGCAGGCCCCTTCCAACTCAGGCTGTTCTGTGATTCTGGGAAATTTGCTTTGCTGAAGGACAAACATCACCACTGACAGGATCACCACCAGCATCCCTGGACAGCCCAGTGTGCCCCTCTTCCCACTCCTGTCCCTAAAATGGGGACCTGGATCTCTGGGCTTGCGAGACCCTTTAAGAGGCACCAGCACTCATTAATTTAGGCTCAGTGGAAGGTGCTGCAGACACTGGTGTGAAATCACCAGTTTTATTTAGCTCACTGCTCAGGTAGGATTGTTCTGAAGTGCAGATCAGCCCTGTTCTCTTGTATATCTTACAGCCTTAAAAGTAACAATTCTGTCACCTCTGGAGCCATTTCTCTGCTGTTTGCAGCCTTGCTGGAGTGTCAGTGTTTAGCTGGAGGGCTTCATCTCCTTCAGACAGCCACCCGTCCATTATCCACCCCCTCCACAAATAAAATAAACGGCTGGTGGCTTTTGTTATACCCTTAAAAAGTCATTCTCCCTCTGTGTTTGCAGTAAAGCTGGTGGCACTGTGCTAGGAGGAGGCAAACAGATTTTTCCAGGGAGTTTAATACCTGGCTCCAGCGCTGTGGTTTGGACTTTCTTTCAAGCTGAAATTCAACCACGGCCCTTCACACTGCTGCCTTTATGCTGCTCTGAGGTGTGTTTCCATTCTTGTAAACACTCACAGTTTTGGGGCTGCTCTTGGACAAGTTATTGCCCAGAGAAGCTGTGGCTGCTCCTGGGAGTGTCCCAGGCCAGGCTGGACAGGGCTCGGAGCAACCTGGGACAGTGGGAGGTGTCCCTGCCCACGGCAGGGCGTGGAATGGGATGAGCTTTAAGGTCTCTTCCAACCCAAAACATTCTGGGATTTTATGTCTGCTCCCCTGGACAATGGTGAGACCCCACTGTGGTTGTCAGATGAACAGGACGAGTGCTCTCCTCAGTGTGGCCTTTTTAATATTCTCTTCTCCTTCTTCCACCCTCTCCAGACTAGCATCCTCAGGGAAAACTCTCATCCCACTTCTCCTGCACTCTTCTCTTCCCAGGTTAGAGCTTTTCCCAACAGGGTTTGCAGGCCAGGCACACTCTCAAAGTCAAGGGGAGAAAAATAACACGCTGGAAGCACTGGAGCCCTGGGCCTGGCTTTTTAAAGATGAATATTCCACAGAGAAATTACTCATTGTTTTTTGTGGCTCTTTTACAGAGACAGAGAAAGAAAAGAAACTGATGTAATAGGAGATATTAGCCAAGACATCTGACTAAGGCACCTCACTCCTCATCCACCACATCCAGCCTGCTTGGAACTTCTGCTGCCAGCCCCAGCCTGGGCTCTGCTCCTGCTGCCTGATGGGGCATGGACGGGGCTGGACCCCAATCTTTGGGTGGGTCTGCAAAAGCCACCCCAAAATCAGCCTCTGAACCCACCCCACAGGGGAAGCAGAGGAAGCTGGGCAGCACCACCAGCCTGCAGCCAGGCTTGGAAGGGACCTTGGCTCTCTGCTGGGCCCTTTGCCACCAGTCTGTCCTTTCCCTGTGCTACTGAGAGCGCTGGGTAGCCAGCAAGGCCAGAGCTCCTGAGTCATCCCCAGCCAGCCCTCCCCAGCTCCAGCTCCCATCCATCCCCATGATTCAAGTGTGGGAGGGGACATTTTTCATACATATAATGTATTTTTACTGCATGGTGGCCCTGTTCCTGAGGACAGAGGAATGATTACCTGCTGCTTTCATGGTATAATAAAGAGCATGTGTTGTACCCTGCATAAATTTAGCTCCTGAGTTGATGAGCGAGGAGATTTTTCCTCTTTTCTGCCCCGGACTGTGCAGATGAGTGCTCACATTTATCCAGCACAGGAGTGGGCAGGGATGGCTGGGTGAGAAGTGGGAGCAAGGCACACATGTGCAGGCGCAGGGACACATGGCCCCATGCACCCTGAGCCAGAAAAACGCTGCAGCTCTAAATCTACCCAGCAATCCCGCGCTAATCTGCTCAGTCGCAGTCCCAAATATAACTCAGGGACAATAAATAAACGAACAGGAGTTAAGTAAGTTCAGCTTCTTAACCTTTGCACGGATCAATCCCCGTGTTATTTCGTTTTTTCCCTTGTTTCTCTCTGTCTCCATGTCTTGTTCTCTGCTTCCCCTGGCTCCAGGGGCAGCAGGGCACAGCAGCCAGGTGAGCAGGGAGCTGGAAGCAGAGGAGGAAGACTCAGACCTGTGAAAAAAATAAATCACCAACCACTTCCTTTCTGAAACCTGGGGTTGTTGCTTCCTTCTCTGCATCCCAGATCTCAGAAGTTCCATCTGTAGGAGGATTGACACCCTCAGGCTGCAGGAGTTTAAAAATCCTGGGTTAAAAAGCTCTGGCTGTGGCTCCTGCTTGTAAATCCTACTCTGCCAGTCAGGAGCAAGATGGTCCATGGTCCATGGGTTTGAGATCTGTGAAATACCTGGTCCAACGTGTGCTGGAAGACAGTTTACCATGTCTTTCAACATGACTCATGTGCTGCTGTGCCACACACTCATGGGGAAAGTATGATGCTGGTACCCAGCAGATGCCACACTGGAAGGGGACAGTCCCAGCTGCACTGCTCAGCACATCCTCCTGCTTTATTACCCATCCCAGTAGGAATAAGTCTTTCCTCCCAGCTGGACTCGGTGTTCCCTCAAGAATGATGAGCCTCCAGCCTTGCTGCTGCTGCTGCCGCTGCCATCTGCACAGGCCACCATTTTGTAGGTCTTTTTTGAGGTGGTCAGTACAGCCACCATCCTGCTTTGCCAAAATCCTGGGAGGGTTTTTTTACTCTGAGCTGGGAAAAAGAAGATGCTTTCCAGACTCCCGCCCTTGGAGGATGAGTCGGAGGAAATTAGCAATGATGCACCACTGAAAAAAATCAAATTGTTCAAGCAAGTTCAAAGCTGAGCCAGTCTGGAGACATCTGCACACCACATGCCAGGAGCAGTGAAGGACCAATAAAACCTTGCAGGATGGCACCAAGGGAAGGAAGCTTGAGCTGCTCAACCCAACTGGGGAAGCTCCCAGTGCTTCTGTTCTGAGGTGCCTGAAGGGACTCAGTGGAAAGGAGAGAGAGTTGAGGGAAGCAGGGGAAAAATAACAATTTTTGAGGAAAATGTTGAGCTACCTATGTTCATAGAATCCCAGACTGGTTTGGGTTGGAAGGGACCTGGAAGATCTCATTCCAACCCCCTGCCAGGGGCAGGGACACTTCCCATTATCCCAGGTTGCTCCAAGCCCTGTCCAACCTGGCCTTGGACATTTCCAGGGATCCAGGGGCAGCCACAGCTTCTCTGGGCAACCACAGGGGCCAACCCACAGTTACCTTCATTTTGGATGTGGTTATTGCTCCAGTTTCCAGAATGAGGTGACCACTGAAGTCTATTTTCTGATTGAAACCCAAAATCATTGGGCCAAATCTAAAGAAAACCTTTCTAAAATTGGAAGGCAACCATGAACTGAAAGCAGAGAAAAATGGAGGTGAGAGTCCAATTTTATTTCTGGAAAAAAGGTTGGTTTTAAAATAAAAACAGAAGAACGTAGATCGGAAGAGCGT
>JAYDZK010000051.1:3304496-3322691 GCA_034509185.1 Euphonia xanthogaster
CAGGATCAGGAGCTCAGGCCAGCTGACCTGTGGCTGTTTGCAAAAGGCTTTCACTCTGTCCATGGAGCTCAGAGTAAAAAACTTTACAGTGTTCAAAGAAAAGCGAGTAAACAACCCCAAATCAAAGGTCCAGGATCTTCTCATCCAAATGGCTTCAAGATCATGCGTGGTGGAGGAGGAGGTGTCAGCCCAAGTGGGAAAATCCCACTGTACCTGAGCAACACGGGAGCTTTGCCATCAACTCCAACAGAGGCAGGAATTATTCACTGTGTTTTTCTGAACTTCTGTGTCATCCTCAACTCCATCCCTCTGGAGTTTGTGGTTGAGGTAACGCCAGGCCTGGAGCTAGGCAGTTGTAGGAAAACTTTAGGTCCACGTTTAGTAAGCACAAATATTCACTTGTGAAAATCCATGTCAGTGTGATGGGTGGATTCCTCCATCTTCAGGACTGGGATGGATTCTTCCATCTTCTCCAGGCTGGGATGACAGGAATGCTGTGGATGGGTTATTCCCACCCTGACAGGTGCCACACTCCATCCCCAGGGCCCACAACCTGGGTGAAGCCCCATCTCCCCACCCAGCTCCAGTCATCCCATGGCCCCACAGCAGACATTGCCTTCTCCAAGGAAAAACTTAGAGTTGAGCATAGTTTGAACACCATGGACCTTATATCTGAAAAGGGCTCCTGCTCTTCAGGCACAGAAATTCAAATAAATCAAAATCTACTCTCAGCATCTGAAATATCCCTCAGTTGTAGAGAAGGAGACAGAGGGAAGGAGCAGGGTTAGGGCTGACCCACAGCAGAGGAAGAGACGTGAGAAGGGAGCCTGGTGCCTGCCCTTCCTCTGAGAGAGGAGTTTCACACAGACCTGAAACCAGATTGTCAGACAGGGGAGTTTGCAGAAGTGCTCCAGCACAGGGGGGCTCCCATGGGGATGCTCGAGACCAGACTTTCCTGAAGTGCTCACCTGATCTGCTGTGCTTTTTGGAAAGTCTGACAGGCAGAGCAGATAGCTCTAGACACTGCTGTCTCATATAGGTATGGCTGACTCAGATAAATATATAAATATATGTGTGAGTAGCTTAACACACTTCCCTTTCTTCCTCCTCTCTCCCCCCAGGTTTTGCATGTCTGAAGCTGTTTCAGATAAAAGATACTCAAAAATGAAAATGCATTTGGGATGTCTGGGAACTGAAGAAGTCAGACTCAGAGAAAACCAGACGGGGTTAGAGCCCAGAAATCCCTGTCTCCTGCCAGGAATCTCAACCCACTGCTGAGTGCAGGTTGAGGCTCCTTGTGCTCTGCAGCAGCCAGGATTTTTTCCAAAGTGTATTCCATCAGCAGTAAGGGGTCTTTCCTCATAAGCTGTGTTTTCATAGTAAATCTTCAGCCTTACATTGCATTACAGAGTTCAGCCGCCGCTAATCCTTAAAAACAATTCATTTCCAACTGCAAAGTGCAATAAAGAAAGGATAATCACTATTAATATTAGTTATTGTTATTGATTTCAGCTTTAAAGAATTGATTTTCAGTCCTGGCTGCATTTATGACTCTCTTTGCTGAAGATGCATATACGGGGCTCACCACTATTTTTAGATCCTTGCCCCAGCTCCAGGAGGAAGAGGATGGAGAAGGCAAGGGAGAGAGCATGTGGGGAAGATCCTGATGGGTGAGGGAGGGCATCTCCATGTGGCTTCACATGGGAGGAAAACATGGAGATTAAAAGGAAAATTATCAGTGCTTTCTTCCAGCAAGGCCCTGCAGTACCAGTGAGTCCTCCCAGTCCTTCATGAGCTCTAAATTCAGTTTTACCCCCGACCAGTGAGTCTTGCTTTGCCTGGAATTCTTCTGCCTGACATTTCTCCCCACTCCACCCACAGTTTGATTGCTAAATAAAACATCAAAATACGAATAAAATGGTTTTAGTGGAGGTGACCCTTTCCTGTAGGGGGTCTCTGGGGACCCTCAGCATCCTCCACTGAGCAAATCTGAGTGAGGGTCCCAAAACAGGCAATGATCCAGGATGGGATTCCTGGGAGGATAATCTGGGCAGGAGCTCAGGGATGGGATGAGGATGGGCAGGTGGGAAATATTTTGCCACTTGTGGTCGAAGTAGATGCCCAGGAAGGGATGCTGAGAAGAGAGAGTAAACTTTCAGTTCCTTGTTTTTAAGGCAAGAAGTGGGTTGGGTTTTTTGAACCAACATCTTGCTTCAAAAAGTCACTAAAGTTCTGTCTCAAGGGCATAAAAATATTGAGAACCTCAAAAGCAGAAGGAAGGGGGTTGTTTTTTTAGGCTACCAAAATGTTTCAGTGGGCTTGGACTGAAAGAGTTTCCAACATATTGCTTGGGAAGAAATTTTGGAAATTTTTTGTAATTCCAGTCACCCTGCAGCAAACGCTTCTTTTCCCCAGTTGTTTGGAAATGGCAGCATATATAAAAATTCCATATATAGCTCTATTTTCTGTGAGCTTTAAAAGCTCTCCTCTAGATAGTTTGAATATAATCTGGTGAGGATGTGGGAATGAAACAGGGATAAAAAACCTTAGCCAAGCCTGCAAAATAATTAAATGAGCGTTTAACCAAGATCATTATTTTCCACAGTTTTATTTATATGCAAGATTGGATACAATGGTCTGGAATATTGTTCCACACTATTACTGTGCTATAAATTATTCGAGCAAAGCACAGCAAGGCATCATAATGCAATATATTTTTATAGTGCCATAAAGTAATTACGCACCAGACAACAAAATCCTACAGAAGTGACATATTTTATGCTTAAATTATAATTACATTAAAAGCGTCTCTTCCATTTGATGTTTATGGAGCACACACAACGGCTGTCGGGAGGCCTGGGAACAAAGGGGGTCTCTCACAGAAAGCTGGGCTGGGCCAGGGAGATGCAGCTGGAGAATATTCCTTGGATGTTGGTGTTTTCAGAGTATTTCTGACAATATTTCTGACAATTAATCTCAGCCAAACTCAGATTAACACGGCTGTTCTTTGAGTTAGGCCTACTCACACAGGCCCAGCTAGGAAAAACAATTTAATCTAATGCTGTTCCAAGAATTGGGCTGGGTTTTTCACTTTGTTTCACCTCCCCTGGACATGAGGGATGAGGAATTACCCAAAATTAACATTTGTACCCCCACACATCTCAGCTACAAGGAAATCCAACGACCTCCCTCAAGAGCGGCCTCAAACCTCCTTCTTCCAACCCCATTTAGTGATGTTGTGGGGATAAATTCTGTCCAGAAGTGGGAATAACACCCCAAAAATTGCACTTCGAGCAATGGGTGGAAAAAAAGAAAGAGTTCTTTGGTGGGAAGAGCCTGGAGCTGTGGATTTTTCACCTCAGAGATGTTTCAGCCTGCAGGAAACCTCTCCAAATGCGACCTGGAGATTCTTCCTAGTGGATGATGCCTGGTTTGGGTTAAAACCAACCAAAAAGATCAGCTCAGTGATGCAGAGAGGGGTTGTTAAACCAGGCAGGCTGCAGGAGGAGAAATTAATCATGAGGCAGAGATGGTGCTGGGGTTGTCCTGCAGCTCCTTCAGGGAGCAGCCTGGAGGTGGGAAAGGAGCAGCTCTGCAGAGGGGACGTGTGGGAGCAAAGCCCCTGCTCAGGAGGGCTCAGCATGTGCTAAGCAGTTGTTTCTGGCAGGGGAAAAATGGCTCGAGCCTGCAAGGAAATGGCTTCTGTGGTTGCAACCCAGCTTTTCCTGGAAAGTGCCCAGCTCCCACCTCGCAGCTCTTCCTGCGTGACTCACGCCATGCCGGCTCCCCAAGGTGGGCGTTTGACGCCCTTTGGAGGCGGTGACATCTTCCTAGAAGTGTGACAGAGACTGGAACCAGCAAGGCAGCAAGGGGCAGCAGTCAGGGAGACAATGGAGGACAGGGCCCCTGGCTCTGCCAGGCCTGGCTTTGCTCCCCGTGTGTTCTGCCACCTTCAGAAGATGCTCTGCTGCTGCGTGCCTCAGTTTCCCCGTCTGTGTGGGAGCTGTGCATGGAGGGAAGGAGGCCAGGAGCAGTTGGGAGCCAATAACACTGTGCAAACACTGCCACACTCAGGAGCGGGGTGAAGATACACAGAGTCCCCTTCCAGAGGCACCCAAACCTACAAAATCTGTGCAGTGAAAAGGGCAGCTAAAGGTCCTGGGAAGGCTGCATCGATCTGTCTCTGTTTCTGTACCCCCCACATTAACTAACTAACTAACTAACCAACTAACTAACCAACTAATCTATCTGTTAATCTTGCAACTCTCTATTTATATATCCACCCCCTGCACATGGAATGGCCCCACTCTTCCAGAGCTGACACCCTTCAGAACAAATCCATCCTGCAAGAGTTGGTGTTTTGCTAGGGAAAGGTCACTTCAGCTGTTTGTGTGAGAGCTGAGGCCAACTCAATATCCTTCCTGTCCTGACATCCTTTTCCAGGCCAAAGCCTTTTCTGGAAGCACGCAGAGGAAAAGCTCAGAACAATATCTGCTTTTACTTCCTCCTCCTGGGCTATATCCTTCAATGTCCCTCTATCCAGGGGTTCTGCTCCATGCTGGAAGAAGGAATGGCTCTTAAATCATGTCTACACATGGCTGCTCCTCTGGTTTACCCAACAAACAGTGAGGTCTCCTGGTGTGTGGGAGCAGCCCGTAAATTCAGCGACCCAGAGAGCTCAGAGCAGAGCAGGGATGGTTTGAAAGCCTTTCCTGGCTCCTGTGGTTTCTCTTCCCTTGGGTCTCTGTCGTGACATGCCTGCACAACGTGACAAGACCTGCACAAACTCTGTCAGCCTCACTGTGCTCCCTCCAGCATCGAGCTCTTCTTGCAAGCTTACTCCAAGAGAAAGAACAGCAGAGATGCTGCGGGCGCTGCTGGGAGAGGAGAGGGCAGGGGTTAAATTCAGGCCTTGGAGAGCTGAAATATTCCAAACATAAGGCGGATGTGGCACTTCCCAGACTGCATGTAAATCAGAGACACATGCTCCCTCCGCTATGGCAGCACATGTGCAATGTTTATTTGGAGGACCCACATTGCCACTTATTTTTGTTTCCACCCAGTCAGGACTGGAAGAAGTTTGCTCCAGTTCTCCATGGCAAAATAACACAGGGGCTCTCTTCCCCCAGGACTGAGGGCATGAGAGCTACCTTCAATTTCTTGATCAAAAGAACTCAGTGTTGCCCTTTCGAGATGAGCTCCAGATCCCCCACCAACCTTGGAGCTTTCTCTCCCTCTGAACCCAGCCAGGAGCAACTCAACATCAGGAAACAATTCCAGGGACTGTTCCACATTAGCCACAATCCAATTATTTTCCACAGCCTGGTGATGTCTTCCCACAGCCCTTCCCTGGCTGTGGTGATGCCACCATTGGGCAGGTTGGGGGTGACCAGCCCAGGGACAGCCTGGACAGTGCCAGCACGGGAAGGGACACGGCAAGGTCTGTGCCTCTGGCTGTTTGCACAAGGTCAGGTTTGCCCTGGTGCTGGCAGCAGCATCCTGGGGGTGAAGTCCAGTGCTACGCTGTCAGTGTGCAAAGGACACGGGCACTGTGGAGACCTTTAAGCAGCCAGAAAATCAAAGGGGACAAATGTCCACAGAGGACACAATTACAAAGCCAGGGTGAGAAAGGATTTCATGTCCTGGGCACAGGCAGTGCCCTGAGAAACTCTCCAGCGCAGCAGTGCTCAGAGCTGGCTGCAAGGCTGCTCCAGCTTCCCTCTTGGGTGTCTCTGCTGGGTATTTTGCAAGCAGAAACTCTGTTCAGGCTCAAACCAGCCCTGGCCTCAAGCCAGGACCTGTGGCTGTGGTCAAGGCAGGGCTGAGGCACCACTAACAAGCCCAGCTTGCTGTGCATCAGCCCCCACACAGTCCTGACTGCTCAGTGTGACTTTTGAGGCTTCCCACCCACCACAAGCTCTTCATCTCCTCCTGCCCGACACCCTGGCTCTTTTTGTGCCCAATTTCAATTTATTTCTTGCTTGAATGTGCTCCTTTGCTCAGCACCCAGCCCAGGCTGGGCCAGGCTCCCCGCAGGGATCGCAACACGGATTACAGCGATCTGCTAACGGGATTTGGGGTCCTGGGAAAGGTCCTGCCTGCCATCCCTCCTCTCCTCTTCACTCTGAGCTCTGCACTGGTGAGGCAGGAGTGCAGCCCTGCAGGCTCTGCCTTTCTGCAGGGTTATTGCTCTGCTTGGATGGTTGGAGTCGCTTACCCTCAGAACCCCTGGTGCCACAGCAGCACTCCAGGCGTGCAGCAATCCCTCAGGAGCTCAGCATCTGCTGGATCCCCCCTGGAAGGGTGTATTTCTGTCTGGCAGCTCCCATATGACTGGAGCAGAGAGAGAGGGCTGGCCCAGCTCTGCTGGAAGTGGCCTTGTGTCACCCAGGAGAGGCTGGGCCCCCGCTGTCCCCATCAGCCAGATGTGACTTGGCCAGTGATGCGTGAGCGCCTGGGCTTGAGCTTTCTTGGTTTTCCTTCCCTCCCAGTGCCCCCAGCTGATGGCAGGAACTGGAGGAGGCAGCTGAGATGCCAGGGATGAAAGCTGCTGTCCCCTAGCACACAAATCCTGTGTCCCCAGTGACAGATTCACCCTGACCATCTTGTCCCCTGTGACACTGGGAGCTGCCGGAGCTCTCCGTGATTTTGGTACCCAGCCATGCACAACCTTCCTCCTCTGGTGGAAGGAGAAAGGCACAGAAGACAGAAAATAACCTGGATCCAACTTCTGGTCCTCTCCAGTCCCAAAGGGGCGGAGGAACTGGTGTAACTGGTCAATTTAACAGCTGGGAGGCTCACACTAGGCAGGTACAGGCACCAAAAGCCACTCTGGAGAGCAGAAAGGCTCTTTGCAGCCATACACCAGCTTGGCTTTACCTGCTGTATTCAGACTGAGGTGTTGATCCCTGCTGAACCCAGGACTGATACGAAAGGACCCACCTGGAGCAGCCCCCACTGCATTTTTTGGCTCTGTGATGCCCATACCCACCTCACAGCCAAAGCTCCCAGACAAATCAGGAGTTTGGAGCTGCTGGGGCTTGCCCAGCTGGAGGGGATGTTTGTGAACCCACTTACAGCATCACAGTGTGGGGAAAACAGCCAAGGAGGGCTGGGGGAGTCCAAAAATCCAAAACACAAACAGAGCTAGGAGGGAGGGAGGGAGGGAGGGAGGGAGGGGAGGGGTCCTCACTTTTCATGCCCAGGTGAGGCAAGGCAGGGAGGAGGAATGTTTCCCTCTGCCCTCACCCCTGAGAGCACATTCCCTGCTCTGGCACCTCACCCTGATTCCCCTCACAAGGCAGCAGAGGAGTGCAGAGCTCCCCTCTCTGCAGCCTCCTCCATCCTGGGGAGCTCTGGAAACTTCCCTGCCCAGCCAGGAGTGGTACCACAAAACCTGGCAAGGGCACAGGTGATGATTCCCTCCCACTCCATGCAAATCAGCCTTTATCTCCTGGCTAAGTGGGCAAGAGGTGCCTCTTCTGAGGCTGATGAGAGCCAGGAGTGTGAGGCATGGGACAGGCAGTGCCCACAATGGCTCTTTGTAACGGGGCTGAGGAAGGCTGGGCAAGCAGAACAGGTTTGCTTCACGAAGACCAAAATCCTCCCAGGAGCAATGAGCAGGGGATCTGAGGGTAAGAAAATGCCCAGCTGCCTGTAATTGGGATATGAGGACGGGGTGACCTGTGAGGACACAAGTAAAGGGGTGAGAAGCGTTCAGGGAAGGCTCCTGGGGACGCTGCTGATCAAAAATCCTGCAGGGCCAGGCAGCTCCCTATGGAAACAAGATGTGGGGAAGGACAAACTCCTGCTTAATTTGGAGCTGGAAAAGATCACACTCCCTTAGATGGCTTGGAAGCATATTGATCTGGCTGTCATGCTCCCAGGCTGCTGTGCCATGTCAAAACAAGATTATCAGACTGAAGCAAAGGAAATGTTGAATTTTCCCTTCAGGGAAAGAATTCCCAGGACTGTGAATTTCGTCCTGGCTTGAGATGGCCCTGCCTCAGCATTTCCCATGGGACAGAGAGGTTTTACTCTTTTTTCCAAGCTCTTGTCCTCAAGACCTTCTTCTAAAATTCTGGACTTAGTCTTCCCAGAGGGTCAGGTTTATTCATAAGTGAGGAGGCCAGAAGGCCTTTTAAGCAGTACTGTAACTATAACTGAAATGTCCAGAGACTGCAGAGAGAGCAGAGGCTGAAGACAAACACAAAATGCCTCAGGACCCTTGAGGAAATGAGGAGATCTGGCACATGGATTTGGACAGCCATGGATATGCCATGAAAGCCCTCATTAGTGTTATTCTACATTATGTTTATGGCCATAATACAAAGACAGAGCTCCCACAGGGAGACCATACAGGAACATCACAACAAACGGTGCTGAATGGAGAAACATCTCCCACCTGCTGCTGTCAAAGGCTTTTTCTCCTCTAAATGCAGCAACACAGACTCAGAGACTGAGCCCAGGCACTGCAGCTTGGCAGCTTTAGCCCACAGACACATCCTGAGTCACGGGATGGTTTCTATTCCTGTTTTTCCTGTGCCTTTGCAGGTCGGTTTGGTGCAGGATTGTGTCCCCCACACTCACATAGGGTCTGTGTTGAGGCCCTTCTCAGCCCTGCCACCTTCACCTCCTGCTGTGCCAGAGATTTCCACCTCCACCTTCCTGCACAGAGCAGGAGCACAGGCACAGCCACATCCAAGGCTGGCTCAGCTCAGTGCCAGCCTGCAGGAACAGCTCCAAAGTGTGGCATCTCTTCATGGGAATCCAGAGCAGACAATTCCCAGAACATGCCTGCCTGTTTCGGCATCAGTTCCCAAATTCTGGTCCTTCAGCCACCCACACCTGTGAAACACATTCCCAAGTCCCCTTCCCACCTGCTGTACCTGAGACTGGCATGACCTCAGGACTAAAGCAGTGGATTGGGATTCTGCTTGCTGTTAATAACCCACTGGCAGCCCAGAAATGGGGATCAGCTTTCGCTCATGGCATCAGATCCACCACTGGCTCCCAGGAGTTTTGTGGCCTCTTCAATTCAATGTTCAGACCTACAACCCAAAATGCAGGCGTTGACCTAAGAGGTCATGAAGGGCTAAGAGGTATTTGGACACAAGTAAGGCCCCACCCCAGCCATGCCAAGAACCAGCTGCACTCTGAAACCTGCTGAATCTTCTTCTCTTCCAAGACCATTCCAGGGGACCTTTTGCAGCTCATTTTTCCCTCCCACAAGAAGTCCACGTCAATGCTTAAAGTCTTTGCAAAGTGCTTGGAATTCTACAAACTGCCCAGTGCTGGTGCAAAGGCAGATGTTGATAGCAGGGCTTGGGCTCTGTTTGGCCCAAAAACTGAAGCTGAATGTTTGGATTTTGATTTGGTCACGCATGCAGCAATCAGTTAAAGTTTAAGCAATGTCCAGAAGTCCTGTTGGCTCCTGTGAGGCCAAAGGACACCTCTGAAGTGAGGTGTGGGGTTAAATCAGGTTTTCCAGTGGAGTCTAATTGAGTTAAGCATTCAGTTCCTAGGATATCTCTCAATCCCTACACCTTTTCCAAAAATGAGACGTGTAGATGAGGTTACTTCCCCTGGATAAAGACTTGAAGGGTTTTATGCCCAGCTTGTCTTTCCCAAAACATCATGTTTTCCATTAAAGGGAAAGGAATTAATGACTCCAAACTTCCACAAAAGTTGAAGCCATGTAAAAAGGGACAGCGCCCACCAGTGCTACCCCTTTTGTGTAGGTGGCTCATCCCTGTCAATGATGGAACAGCTCCTGGTGCCACTGTGACATCAGAAGCTCCTCGTGATTTTGCAGAGCTTTTGAGAACTCCAGTTCTCTTCTGCTTAAACAATCCTCACCTTAAAAATGAGGCTGTGGAGAATTCAGTGCAAATCCCTTTGCATTTCCTTAGTGCTGAGGAAACGAGTGAGATCAACTCCAAACTTGCAGCGAGCTTGCCCTGCCAGAAATATTTGTGCTTGGACCAGCAAAGCCAACCTTCCCAGGCTGGCTTGGGAGAGCAGACACTTTGTTTTTTGGCTCCAAGGGAAAACGTTGCCAGCTGCCAGCATTTAAACCAGCAGTGCTGCTGCTGAGCACGAAATCAGCCAGGCAAGACATTGTGATGGGGAGACAGAAGGGAAGAAAGCAGGGCATGGACTTGGTGCAGAAACCACCAAGCTGAGAAACCCAGCTGTGCCACAGAGCTGGGGCGTGCCCGTGGTGAGGCCAGATTAAATCAGGAAATTGGGATTGTTCACTTCTTATTGCTGCCATCCTTCACCCATTTGTCCTAGGAAACAGAGCAGGAGCTTCTCAAACCCTGCTGGTGCCATTTCTTGCCTGGTCTGACAGCCCTGATGCATGGGGTGACCATGGATATTGCCCTGGGAGGATGACTCAGTCTCACTGAGGATAAACTTGAATTACTTTGAGAGCTGATCATGTTTTTTCACGGGCATCCATGGCTGTGTTTGCTCCCACATCACATCCTCATCCTCACAGACTTTTCCCCGCTCTCCTCAGCACTTCTAAGATGAAAGCAGATGTTGGCAGTCCTCAAGGTTTCTCTTTCTGAGCCAGGCAAAAGTGACTTTGGTTTTCCATGCTGCTCTAGCAGAATGTGGGTATGGATTTATGGGGAATTTACCCAACAAGATGGGAGCTGGAGAGTCATATATATATATATATATATAAATTCTGTTTCAAATCAATATCCCAGAACTGTTCTCCATAAAACCAAGAATTTACACAAGCAAAAAAGAATTAACATCAGTGTGCTCCCCACAAATAGAAAGTTTCACAGAGTTTGGGTTTTGTGGGCGTACATTTCAAAATCTGCCCACAAATGTTTTCTGTCTTAAACACCTCAAAAACGTCCTAGCAAAAAGTGACAGAATGTATCTCTCTGCAGTCAGAAATGGGATTGCATCATATACACACAGAATCAGGCTGGTTTTCAGCTAATTAGCTCTGATCCAGACTGCATCACTGCTTGAACAAAGCTGTAAGAGACCCAGGGCAAGTTTCATGATCAGGGGGTCCATGGGGGTTAGAATAAGATGATCTTTTAGGTCCCTTCCAGCCCAAATCATTTTATTATTTATTATGAGTCCATGCCTGAGGGGCTGGAGTTCCCTGGAAGGCCATGTTGATGCCGCTTTGAACATTTTCATGTACTTCAGGGAAAATTCTTCGAGATCCCCAAATGTTAAAATATGAGTTGGGAAAATATTCCGAATTCCTTTGCAATAGTGGGGAAAAAAAATCCAAGTTAAATCTGGAGTGTTTTCCTACATTTAAAATAAGAACTTTAAATTGCATTTTACTTTAAGGGACATTTCAATTTTATATTTATTTATGTTCTGTGATGACATGAAAGGCAAGAGTGGTTCCTGCAGCTGGAGGATGATGAAGTTTGAAGGAGATGCTCCATGCAGGAAGTTGTGCTGGACCAAGGTTTGGGACCAGTGCAGCAGCACTCCCAGTGCTTCCATACCCAGCTAATATGAAGGAAAAGCTCCTGCTCTCTCCAGCCAATTGTAATTCAATTGTAAAAAAACTTTAAAAATTTGCTCCAGGTGGCAATTTGGCATCTGCTTCCATTTCCCCCTGAGGTGAGGGGTTGCAGGCACCGCTGACGAGGGGCTAAATTTGCACACAGTGGGCCAGATCCTGGGCTCCTGCAAAGCACAGGGAACGCCGTGGAGTGGGCAGCAGCTCCTTCCAGACCAGGGGATAAGCCCCAGGAGTCTGTCCTTCCACTCCCTGTTGCGACAGCAGCTCGAAGCTGTGAGTTTTGGGCTGCAGCCTGGGGTTGCTGTTTGCATCCGCAGCCTCTTTAAACATTCTCGTGCCGTGTTATCGCTCTGGAATTCCAGAGTGCTGAGTCTCGGCCTCAAGCAGCCAGAGGAATTTGCTCCCCAAGCATTAATGCCTTCTTCTTCTTCCCCAGAAGGATCCCCTGGGATGGCTCCTGTTGTGCAATGAGGGTGGGCTGGTGTCCTGCCAGGCCCCAGATCCGGGCTTGAGCTTGGTCACCTCATCAGCTCTGGCACGTGAGCTGGCTGATGGGACCATCATGGGCCATGGTGGGACTGGGACAAGCCCAGGGTGAAGAACTGGGCACTGTGAAGGACAGCAGCCTCCTCCACCCCTTCCACCCCAGGGGTATCCAGCTTTGCATCAGCCCATCCAAAGGCAGATGGGAGCTGCTCTGCGGGACATGCCCCACATCCTGGATCCTCACTGCTAGTCCTCCCACTAATTCTGAGGACAAGACAGGAGGCTTCTCCACGCAGCTGAGGACTCCTCACTGCAGCAGAATTCCTGCCTGGACTGAGCTCACAAGGAAGAATTCGAAGTTGTACACACGCAAGAGCAAGAGTTTAAAAAACAGAGGAAGAGATAGAAAAGCTTCTGGATGAAAACCAGGCAAATTCCTTGAGTTTGGAGGAGGCTCATCCACATCTGCTTCCTGCAGGGGCTCCTGTCACTGCTGCTGCCTCTGCAGAAAGGCCGTGGGACAAACGGGGCTGGCGAATCATTGGGGCGAGCTCTGAAGGAGCCAGCAAGCTTTTGCAGAATCCTTTTGATGACAAGAGCGTTGTGCTGACAAAACAGCCCATTTTCCCTGCTCTAACCCCCTCGTTATCAGCCCTTCATTGCAGGAGTGTTGGCTGACACTGCAGCGAGGATTATTGAGTTGTTGACAGAGAGCTCATCCACTCGGAGCAGTTATCGTGGCAGGGAGCATCCAGCACGCAGGCAGCTCCTGACAGGCTCTCTCATCAGCCAGAAGCTGTGTGTGGGGGAGCCTCCTCGAGCCTCACACCCTGTTTTCCCCCCTCTTATTGTATTTAAATGAGTCTCCCAGCAGTGTTATGGTTGATTAGCCCTGCAGAGAAATTAATGGGACACGGCTGTAAATAATCTTGGAAATGGTTCTTAGCTGTCCCTCCAGGTGAGTCCATCTCTGTAAGGGATAGACTTGGGACAATGCTGCTGTGATTGCTCCAGGGAGGAGCATGGGACCTTCATGGATGGGGAAAACCAGACCAAGACCAGAACTTCACCTTGCCAAGACCTCCATTGCTTTACTGATTTTGGTATAGGGATCCTGATTGCACCAAGTGGCTAAAAGCCATGCCAAAGGCCAGGATTAGAAAGCCTGTTCAGTGCTTTATTCCTGAGCTCAATAAATGTATCCCCTCCTGGAAATGCTGCTCGATGTTAACAGGATTAGTGGACCTGCTCATCCATCAAGGAAACCTCTCAGAGCGGGATAGGAAGGAAGGAGGTGGGAAGGATATAAAAAAGGAGGATGGAGTCTGATGAAATGCCTTTAATCCTGCTCCTCTGCCCACTGGGACATGGCACTCCCTCCCTGCTGCTCTGCCATCCAGACAGCTCCATAATCACAAGGAAGCAGCAAGACCAGCCCCAACCCATGGTGCAGCACTGCAAAACTCAAGGTTTCACTTTGATCTCTGCCTGGAAGATGAAAAGTCTTAATCAAGGCTGAGAGCACGTTGAACAGCAGACTCTAAAATAATTGGGCACTGCAGCCTCCTTAGGTAAGTGCAAAAAGAGGGGATTATTGTGGCTTGGGTAGTCAAACGTGTCCAGGCTTTATCCTGGGTGGAATAGGGCACAGGCAGAGGGAGCAGGGCACTGCAGGCTGAGCACACCCTGCACAAGGATTGCCAGGCAGTCCAATGGTCTCTCTGCTCCCAGGATCGTGCTGTTCCCTGCTCTCCCCCCAGGCTGGCTGCATTAAAGCTGGCAGGGGCAGGGCTGCCAGGCTTGGCCAGCTCTTGCCTTGCCAGCCCCAGGAGCAGCTGCTTTTGCAGAGGGGATTTGTCTGCCTGGAGAGTTCAAATCTTTTAGTTCACTTCCCTCAAGTGTTTCAAAATCTCTGCATGCAAGGCTGAAGGAGACTTTAAAAAGATTTTAAACTGGTCATTGCTGGTGGGTGGACACCAAAAAGAATTGTCTTCCCAATGCTCTTAGAATGATGTGGAGGGAAAAAGGGACAACCATGGCATCCACATGAGCCACATCATTGCAAAAAGCTGCAGAAAGCAGGAGGGATGGAGAGGAGAGGGATGGACTTGCTCCTGTGGGCTCAGTGATTGAAGAGAAAACAGCAGAGCCAACATGGTAGGAGGTATCTTGTACTTCCAGCTCAGATGATGCCATTGGATGCTGGAGCTGGTCCCAAATGTGCCATTTCTCTTTGCAAGTTTGTGTCACGTTGGCTCCCAGCTCTTCACAATCAACTCCGCGTGCAACAACAACACACGAGAGCGAACGGGGAGAGTTGTGTGATGGAAAAAGTGCTTTGCCCCTGATTGGAAAACCTAATTAGCAATTGGACAGGAAAGAGCATCCCATCAAGTAGATATGCAGGTTCTTTCCCAGCCCATCAGGTTTGCAGAGAGCCAGGGAGCAGCTTCTGGAGCAGCACAGGGGAGCAGGGCGATGGACGGACGAGAGGATCGTCTTCAAGAATGGAAAGGACATGAGACAAAATGTTCTTGCTCGATGTTGTAAACAAGCCTAAAGTGTTTTGGAAGACTCTGTCAATATAAATTACTGACAAACAAGACACTGGAATTGCAAAAGAGGAGCCCAGCTGGAGGAAGGCTGCTCGAAGAGTGCCTGCTGCCCACCTCAGACACTCAGTGCAGCAGCACCACTCTGCTGCCCTCCCACATTCCTCTCTATTCTTCCCCTCTGGAATGGAGAAGAGGCATCAAGTGCTCTGTGTGAGATGAGTACATTAAAGCATCCTCCAGCCCAGCTACTGCAGCCCTGGCAGCCGAGGGAATTTGCCAGCAGAGCTCTCCGTGCAGCATTTCATGATAATTCCCTGTGCTGTGGGGTTGGGAGACTGGCTCAGCACTGTCTGTGTCCCTGCTCCTCCCTGCTGGCAGCTCATTCCCATCCCCACAGGATGGATCAGGGAGCTCTTGGCATCCTCCATGGGGTAAGTGTGTGCTCAAGCCACGGGCAGGGAGCAGCTGCTGCACTGTAAATCCACAGCCTTGGTTACCTGGTGTTAACGTTCTCATCTTGTCCTGGGACAGCAGCCAGAGCTCTGCCAGGAACAACTGTGGCACTGCCAGTCTCAGCTCGGCTGTGGACAGCCCAGGCAGCAGCCTTGGCAAAAAAAAAGCCCAAAATAAAGTAATGCTGATCTCTTACCCATGGCCTGGAGTGATTCCAGCTGCAGGTACAGGGGTGAACACTCCCTGTGTGCTTTGGGGACAGTGATGGGGACAGGAGCTCACACCCACACTGGGTGTGCTTCAGAATCATAGAATCCATAAAGGTGCAAAGGATCTCTAAGGTCTTCAAGTCCACCTGATACTGATAGAGGCCAAAAGTTTCTATTTTTAGGGGGGCTAACCCTTTCCCAAAGAGATAAATGGAAAAAATTCCTTGCAGGGTTTGTTGATGTGGTCAGCTCCCAGCCCAGCCCCAGCACCAGCCTCTTCCCAGAAGGGCTCTGGTGGCAAATCTCAGGAGGATTTTTAATTATAACAGTGGGAGTTAGGTCTTCAAAACCTCTCTGCCTCTGAGCTTAAATTGCTAAAACAGCCTGGAGAAGACTTTAGAGCACCTTCCAGTGCTTAAAGGGGCTCCAAGTGAGGTGAAGGGAGACTTTGGACAAGAGCCTGGAGTGACAGGACAAGGGGGAATGGCTTCAAACTGCCAGAGGGCAGGGATGGATGAGATATTGGGAAGGAAATTTCCCTGTGAGGGTGGGGAGGGCCTGCCCAAAACCCCTGGCATTTCAACCTGGTACCTTCTGAGTAAAGCTGATAAAACAGGAATTTCTGCACCCAAAGACTTCCTAGCAATTCCCAATGCCACCCTGTGAATGGCATGAACCAGGTTTTTGCACTTGTGCCCCTGCTGTTTAAAGCCCAGATGTCTGAGCAGAGCTCCAGGAAGAGAGCTCTGCCTGGTGCAGAGCTGTGCCTTGCACATGGGGATGCTTTAAAGCCATATGGGATTTCCAGTGGGCCCTACTGTACTTGCCCCTCGAGTTCAGAGCAAGGGGAGTGCTGGAGGGGTGGCTTTAGCAGCTACATAAATAAACTGGAGTGGGTTTGTCCACCACTGAAACACCAACACGGCTGGCGTGGCAGGAAGCCAAGCAGAGAGATAATATTTTTCTTAGGTATTAGCCCAGTATGAAATCAGAGCAGAAGAATACTCAAATAAAGCCTTGACAGGGACTAATGAGATTTTCAGGTGGGTTTTTAAAATTTTACTAGAAAGCTGAGAAAAGAATGAATTCTAACCATCCTCCCTATGATTAAAGAGTCTCAGTGCTACCCCCCAGAGTGGCACGGGTGGGAAGTGCTTTTCAGGAGGATTTTGTGGTTATTTCTGCTTCTTGCTGTATTCTGGGAGGCTCCAGGAGATCCAGAGCTCATCCATCCTCTAGCAGAGGTGAGCTGGGCTGTGCCCATGGCTCAGTGCCCACCAAGCCCTGCCCTGGCACAGGGGTCACCCTGGGGCTGGGGGAGCAGCAGGGCTGCCCTTGGACCAGGGTTTTGGGGCACATCCCCCTATCCAAGGAGGAGAAATCAAATCCAGCCCAAGGATCAGACAGAGGGTGTTCTCTGCATGCTCATTGCTGAGTTAGCTCTGCCTCCCCTTGGAGCTAAAAATGCCTTTCTGGGACACCTGGCAGTGGTGCCAGAGCAGAGCTGGGGTGCCAGCCTGGCTTGGGGACAGGGGAGTGGGGCAGGCGAAGGCAAAACAGGGACAAACATCTCATTTTTGTTCCCACTGAGATCACAGAACGCTTTGGGTTGGGTGGGACCTTAAAGACCATCTCATCCCAACCTTCCCAGCATGGGACACCTTCCTCTAGAGCAGGCACTCCGAGGTGGCACCGGCAGCGATGCCGAGCAGGGTTTGGCTCCGGGAGGAGCGTTCTGACTGCCGCCTGTCCGTGTCAGCCTGGATGGGGAAACCTGAGCCGATGGACGGCTCGCAGGAGCAGAACTAACAAGCCAACAAATCAGGGCGCTGCCATCTCCTCCGCCCCTCTCTGTCTGGTTCAATAACAGCCGATGGGGGAGGCTCCCAGAACTGCTGAATGGCTCGATAACCAGGAGCCAAAAACATTCAAAACCGCACGTCTGAATTAATTCATCCCAAAGCATCCGCAGACAGAGAAGGGGAGGGGGGTGGTGGTGAGGGAGGAGGTGGAGGAAAAGAAACAGAAGAAGGAGAAACGACTTGGCTCCTTTTCAAGCCCTTTCTAAAAATGCTGAAAGAGTTTGGCAATACTAATAAAAACCCAGTGCAGCAGTTGCCCTAATTTTTCTGAGCAACATCGCTGAGAGGCAGGCGACAGGACGGCTGTGGCATGCAAAATAAGGGATGAAAAGGAGGGGGAATGGCTTTGGATGTCGAAGTGGTGGTGGCAGGATGGAGCCTGACAGGATGGACAGAGACACCCGGGATGGCTGAGCTGCTGGAACCCCACTCAGACCCCTCCCTGCTCCATCCCTGGCCTTCCAAAGCTGAGCCCAGACCCCCTCCCAGGGCCGGGAGTCTCTGTGCTCGTGGCTCAGCTGCTTCCCAGAACAGCAGAGATGGATTTGGACACGGTCTGGAGGCAGCCAATGTCAGCCTGTCTGCTGGGATGAGACTCAGCAGAGCTCCAGCCGGAGCAGAGGAGCACAAAAGCCACACGGTGGGATTGGGGAGAGGCAGCCCAGCAGCCAGGCAGGAGGGAGCTCCAGACAGCAGTTTTTTCCTCAAACAGCATAAAATCCACACAGGAGAAAAGTTTGTGACCAACCCAGCCTGGGAACCCCCTCCCAGGGAGGTGAGGGCTGAGGGAGCACTGAGGCTCCTGCAGTGTGGACAGGGGTTTCTGCAGCTCCATTTTGGGCTTGGTTTCTAATGTTTGTCACTCTGGAGGAGCACTGGCAGCACGTGGTGTGGTCATTCCCAGTTCCTCACACACTCAGAGGGATGCTGTGGGCTGCCTTTGAAGTGGATTCATCAATTAATGGCTTTAAACTGGAAAATAATGCCTTTGAATTGAAAGAAAGCAGGGTTAGATGGGATATTGGGAAGGAATTGTTCCCTGTGAGGGTGGGGAGGCCCTGGCACAGGGTGCCCAGAGAAGCTGTGGCTGCCCCTGGATCCCTGGAAGTGTC
>JAYDZK010000051.1:3353582-3363874 GCA_034509185.1 Euphonia xanthogaster
AGTATCTTTGGGGTGTCCAAGACTTCTGACCCGACATCAGAATCATCCATTTGTCTGCCAAAACATCAGGCAAGAAAAGGAGACACTGCATCTTTTTTTTTTTTTCCTTTTTTTTTTCCCACCACGTTGCCCAGCTCTAGCAGAGCTAAGATGTTTTCTTTGGGCCAAGACTAACAGAAACCACTTCATCAAATATTCTTCAGGTTTCCTGCCAAACTGGATTTATGGGTGTTTTTATTTTTTAATAATTTTCTTAAAAACACGTTTTATTTTTTTCCTGACAGTCTCTAAAGCAATCCTGGAACGTTTAACAGTCACTCTTCCACAGTTTAATTGTTTTGTCGTTTTCTAGCGCCGCTGACGCGATGATGTTTTCTGTTGGGTGACAAGCTGTGGAGATGACAACATCTGAGCAAAAAGAAAAGAGAAAAAAATGCAATTATTTCAATCTGCTTCATAGCAGGCATTTCTGAAAATTAGCAACTGTGCTTTATGAAGCCAAGTTATTATTTCCTCGTAGCAGAATTAAATGTGTTATTTGTAAATATCTTACAACTGTTGGTCCTCTGTGAAAGGAAATACAAGCAGGAAAGAATTGAGGGCAGTAGGGAAGAGTCTGACAGGTTTCAAAAGGTGAGAACTCTCTAGATTCCAGTTCTTACTTCTATCAGATCATGTCAGACACAGCTGAATCAAAACCCAGCTCAGTTTTTTTTTTCAGGAGGGTATTTCCAACATCCCGAGCAGTTCTTAGGTAACATTTCATCTCCAGAGCCTGAAAATGATAATCTGCTGCCACTGCCTTCCTTACATTGCAAATCCCTGGGATCCAGCCCAAAAAATCCCTGGGATCCAGCCCAAAAAAATCCCTGGGATCCAGCCCAAAAAAATCCCTGGAATCCAGCCCAAAAAAATCCCTGGGATCCAGCCCAAAGCAAAGGACTGAGCATGCTGAGATTTCACTTAAACTCTGCTCTTTTGCAGGACTCAGACTGAGGTACCCAGCAGGTGACATCTCATGGTTCAAGACCAGGCACATGCACAGACATTTCCAGCCCCCATCAATCCTCATCCTTGGGAGCTGCAGCTCTGGAAGGTGTTAAGACCATTCACAGTCCCTAATTTATGAGACATTTAAGTATCTTGACCAGTTCTGTGCTCAAGCAAATCTCCTTTGCAAGTTGATGTCAGAGTTCTTCACAGGTGAAGAATAAAACATTTTCAATGCCCATAAAAAGGAGCAAAACTCCCAGGGCTCAGTTAAGCTTCAGCCAGTCAAGAATTTATGGGTCTGAGAGTAAAAAGTGGTATCAGAGAGAAAATGCTAAGGCTGAGCCTGATAATAGGAGGGATATTTTATCAATAAAACCAGAATCCTCTCCCTCACCTGTGTGTCCTTGTAGTTTCTGTACAATCTCTTTTGTCTGAAGGTTCCAGATATAAACCAGGTTGTCTTCTGAACCAGACACAATCCACTGGAGGGGCAGAGAGAAAACAAAGTTACCTGAATCTTTCTGATCCATATCCAAGTGCTATTTCTCAGTAAACATTTCATTGTTCTCATGTGAAAGGGAGAAGGAAAAGTCAGGAAACCTGACAGTGAGCCCATCTAGAGACACAGAAACCAGCACCCACCAAAGGAGGTTTACAGCCCCAAAATCCTCTTTTATCTACAGAGAAACGCAGTAAGAACTGCACATAGGTAACAATGAATAATCAAATCAACACCAACCTTTCCACCAGTGACAGAGAAATTGGCAAATATGCAGTACTTCTCATTTTTGTGTCCTGTGTAGGTCTTCAGGCACTGGAAGGGAAGAGCCACAGGACATTAATGCAGCTGGGAGAGAGTTTTCTCAGTCAAGGACAAACTCTCTAGGAAAAAAAGACTAAACACATCAGCCTGTGATTGTTACCCTGCCAAAAAGGGTGATCTAGAGGATGCAGAGTGCAGCTCAGCTCTAAAACCCAAAACAAAGCCCTAAAATTGTCCCATTACAACAGCGAAAGAGATCAAAGGCAATTTATTGCTCACGAAGAGAAAAATGCAGAAATATTGCTGTACTTAATGTCTCAGGGCTATGCAGAAGGAAAGTATCTTCATTTTTTTCTTTTCAAAGACATTTCTACTCAGAATCACAGAAGAGCTTGAGTTTGAAGGGACCTTTAAAGGCCTGACATGGGCAGGGACACCTTCCAATATCCCAGGGTGCTCCAAGCCTCTGCAACCTGGCCTTGGACACTTCCAGGGAGGCAGGGGCAGCCTCAGCTGCCAGGGCCTCGCCACCCTCACAGGAAACTTTCTAACCTGAATCCTCTTTTAGTTCAAAACCATTACCCCTTGTCCTGTTGCAACAGGCTCTGCTAAAAGTTTATCCTCTCCACTATAGAGGTACTGTTTAAAAATCACATGTAAAATCCAATTTTCCTAAAAGCTTAGTTAAGTCTACATAAACAGAAAGAATTACCTTTCCTTTGCTGTAGTCCCAAAGTTTAAGAGTGCTGGAAAACAAAAACAAAGATTTTAGTTCTTGGTTTTGTTTTTTTTTTTTAATCTGAAAAGTTCCTAGCAGCTGAAAAATGTTTCTCCATACCAGAGTTCCAAAAGTCTACATGGATCATTTTAGCCTGGCTTTGGAATGCAGGGTTAGTTAACCCCAAAATATCAATTTTACTGCCATGCCATTCATATTCTCCTCCACAGAAAACACTATACATGAAGTCATGTATTGTCATTACTATGGCAGCCAAAAAGCAAATTAAAGCATCATCTGATACTCCAAATTTCAAATCTGTGTGTTATTCCCCTTTTTTTTAATACTTACTTGTCCAAAGTTGCAGCTAATATGTATTTGCCATTCGGTGAGAATTTCACAAAAGACACAGGAGGGTTATCATCATCTACAGCAAAATTAAAAGCAGTGTTACAAAGTGCACAGCTGTGTTGTCTCACTGAACTAAAAACAAACTATTCATTTGTTTTTTATAGTTTCACTAAAACACGGAAAAGCTGTGTGAAAGATACAGCCCAGACAAGAAATATTTCTACTTACCAATCAGTGTTTTCAAGCACTGGCCTGATGCTGTATCCCAGATACGACTGTTAAAAACACAAAAAAAAAAAAATTACCATTGGGCTTGAAGTCTTTTATTACAATTTTAACATTACAAATACAAGGTTTTGTTTTTTTAAGTATTTTTAAAATGCAAAGAGTGATGCAGACAAGACAAACACTTACCAGAGTCCATCATAGCTACTTGACACTATCAGGGATCCATCACGATTAAAATGCACCTGCAATATTATTAATACTAATTATTGAAACTAATAACTAAAAACTAAGAACTTTCATTAATAACTAATAACTTTTTAAAGCTAATAACTTTATGTTCATAAAGATCAAATGTTTAAGCTCTTCATTTTCCATTTCTGACTTGGAACACATCAGCAGAATAAAACATGCAGGTAGAACCTGATTATTTTAAGGGCATGGAGCAGAATTTCTCATGTAGCCACTCATATGTTTTAAGGTGAATTTTCTGCTATTTATATCTAAAGAATAATTCTTTAGAATTATTACTATTAAAAGACATTTGTAAGTGTGAAATATCTTTTACACATGGCAGAGCAACCATGTTAGAACAGCCACAGTTCAACACATCTGAGGCTCAGATTTTTTTCAGTGTTTTTCATTTCAAAGACATTAAGAGTTGAACATCTTCTGGTTTTCCTTAATTCCAATGGACATTGCTGTATTCCAAGCTCATTTCTCCTATGAAATGACTGAGACTTAAAACAGGAGTATTCTGTGGAACAACTTCAATAATGACTTGGAACACAAAAGCAAGAGCAATACAGGTTGTTCTCTGAGCATCAAGTGCCACAAATGTGTGTCCCAGAAAGACACTCAGGCATGCCTGGCACATCTCTGCACTATTCACATTTACAGCCAGGACCAAAATCCACACTGATCTTAGAGAAAACACCACTCATTTCATCCCCACTGAGCAATGGCCCCTGGCAAGAACCACAGCCCAGCCTGGACACTGTGTAAGGGCTTGGTAACAGCACAAACTCACCCCTCCACAGGGCAGGAGAGGAGCTCTGCTAACAAAGCAAGCATTTTTGTGATTTTCACTGATCAGGAGAGACTTACAGCTGAAACTGGGTCAGAGTGAGCAGGCAACGTCTTGAGGCACTTCCCTGTTTTCACATCCCATATCCTCACGCTTTCGTCAAACTGGAGAGGCAAGAGAGGCACCAGGGGGTTTAGTCAAGCACCTGACTGAGGCACTCAGCTACAGCCTGGCTACAGCATTAATCTGAGCCCAGCTGGGCCAGAAAGCCCAGCACACAACCAACAGTCTGGGAACACCTCCCTGAATTCCTTTTGTCTCCATGTAGGACACTGAGGATGGATTAAGGGCTTTTCCCCAAGCAAACACAGCAGGAGCAATGCACAGCTCACCTGACCACAAGCTGTGTTTGTGAGGGAAAACACAATTGAAATGGGCTGTGTGATTCATATTCTTTTATTTAATATTGTTTTCAAACCATGATCTGGCCCAATTTGCAGAGGGAGAGGTGATTAGAAGTCATCCTTTAGGTAAGTCAGAATCCAGGTGATTAGAAACCATAAGTTGTACTACAAATTCTGTATTCACTAATTATAAATTGTACTACATCAATCCTGCCTGCAGAAATCCTGTGCCATTCTAATCAAAAATTAGTGTGCTACACTAATCATAATAATCTGTTAAGAAAATAAAGCTGTAATTGTAACTATGATTTAATACCATCATCATTCTGCCAAGGATCCCTAAAGAACCTGTCTGTCCCTTTAGTGACAAGTGACAGAGTGTGCAGTACTTGCTTCCCACAAAGGAAAAAAAAAATTAAAAACCACTCACTGAGCCAGAAACGATGAGGTTTGACTGAGGGTTGAAATTGCAGCAGAAAACGTAGTTACTGTGCCCTTTCAATGTCTTTAAGCACTTACCCTGAAATAAAATTCAGCAGAGTTAAATACAAAGCATCACCCAGCACCATAAAAGCATCCAGAGAGAGCACATTAAGGTTAATCACTGTGCAGCACAGAAAGAAACCATCTCTAACCCCAGATTTAGATGGGCAGAGGGCCAGCTGCAACAAAACAGGAAAGGAAAAAAACAAATAAAACAATCATAATGATTGCAGACGAGGTGCAAACTCTTCATGCAGCTCAGGAGCATCCAAACCACTTAATATTCCTAATCAAAACTCGACCAAATTATCCAGTTCTCTCTGTCACGAGAGAATGGGGGGGGGAAGCAGAAATAAGAAGTTACAAAAAGGTTTAATCTGAGAGGCTTTTTGCTGTGGTTCTATCTCCATCGTCAGGCTTTAGTGCTCTCTCAGAGCACAACAGGCTCCTCGTGGTATCCACAAGCATCCCACTCTTTCCAAGAGCAGACAGCACAATTCATTCATCCTCACAGCCCATCCACCAGCTTGTTACAAGCAGGAACACAAGTGAAGAAGCCAATGTTGGAGAAAAATGAAGGCAAATAAAGAATAATTCCTGCCCTTACCGAGCTTACATCCCATATTTTGAGAGTTTTGTCATCAGAGGCAGAGACAAGGAGGTTGGAATCTGATGACCAAGCAACATCAGAGATCCCCTAAAACAAAGGAAAACAATTCTCTTCTGAGCTCTGTTTGTTCAGCCACACAGAAAAGTGGAAAACACAGACTGCAGATTACATTCCCATCTGAAGCTTGAATGAAAATTCAACACTGAGAGTCAGGAATTCAGTGATTTTGCTGTGTTAAGAGCTCTGGCAGAATTTTAAGCTGAGCCACATACTCTGAGAACATCAGTAGCTCCTTCACACAGTTCTTACTGTGGCCACCAAAACCCTTTGTTGGAATTCCTAAATAGAATGCTCATAAATTAATCTGCGTAAATGGCTTTTCTTCATGGCAAATGGCTGCTGTTTACAGTCCAAGTCCCCAGAGGCTGGAGAAGATTCCAGTGGTTTTTCTTTTGAAAAATCTTCATTTTTGCTCATGAAACTTCATCATGTAAAAACTTTTTAAAAAAGGGAAAACCAAGGAGCTTAGAAGTTTTGTGTTTTCTTAAGAACTTTGCAGAATGAGTAAGTGTTGTGTTTATGTAGGCAAACCCACAAGAAAAATTCAATCTCCTTAAAAGGCAAGTGTTTTGTTCCTTATACAAAGGAAAGATGGAACAGGACAATGTTAGAATTCACAGGGATTTTCACCCAGGAATGCTCTGCCCTGTGTCTGAGGTGGGTTCTCCTGCAATTCAGGGGACACAAGAAGCTGGCTGGGCACTGGGAATGCAGCCTGCACTCCACCCATATTCCCAGCCTGCCCCAGTACTAATCCAGCAATTCCAGGACTACATAAACAAAGCAAGACTGAAGAACAAACCTTCTGCAGAGGTAGAACTAAGCGAGAATGGAAATTCTTGGTTACAGGTAGAACTAACCACAAATGGAAATTTCTGAATGAGGAAAAGAAAGCAAAACTCTTCCCAGGTAAATTCCCACAGTAATCACCTGGTACTTACCAGCTTATGACCAGATATTGTTTTTTCAAACTTGCCATCATACGCTCCCCAAATTTTAATGAGTTTGTCAGCAGCTGGAAAAGAATGTGCCAGTTCAGATGTTAATTAACAGCACCACCAGAGCTGCCCCTTCCAGGTGAAAGGAAATAAGTTAACTCTGTCTCTGGGCAGTTCTCCCTCCCCAGGCAGACCTCAGGGAAGAAGGTGATACTGAATTGGTGAAGAACAGCTTCCTACACAGCACTCTGCAGCAGCTGAGGTTACATAAGCTGCCTGGAATGCAGAGAGACTCCAGCAGCTTTAGTTTCTCTCTTGACAACTTGGGTTTCTACTTTTGTTTTAGATTGCCAGTGGTAAAAGTAGTGCTGGTTCATGGGAATGCTTGAAAGGCTTTTGCCCCAAAAAGAACAATAATTACACCACAAGCTGGACTGAATGGATGCCTGCAGAAACCCAAACATATTATCCATGGTAACTTGCAAAACAAGCCAGAGAAAAAAGTTGCTATTTGCCAGATATAGAGTTTGGAAAACATTTTCAGGGGAAAGGGGACTCTGATGGGGACACTGTAAGAATGATTTACATGGTACAGTGCACTGGTTTTATTGAGGTTGTTTGCTTTAAGTCAAAGCCCCAAGCCATTCCCAGGTCTGGAAGATGTTCCAGTGACCCTCACTGTCATATTCAACATTTCCAACTGCCCTTTCCTTACACGTGGATTCCCTCTGGATCACTGACAGTCACAGAAGCACATTTTCAAGGCAAAGCTGTCAAGCAGTGCTGAACACCAAAGAAACCCTTAGGAAATACCAAAGCTGACAGAAAGGAGACTTGTTCTATCACTGAAGAGAGCAAGCAGTGAAACACTATAACAACCTTCTGCACTTCACTGGGGCAATCAGAGCCTCTGACTGCCAAGCACCACAGGCACACAGGACAGAGCATGTGCATCCAACTCTGCAGCACCTTCCTTATCTCCCACAGGAAAGTTCTGCCTGCAGACACTGTGCACAAAGTTTAAATTTAAATGTTCACTTCTAGTGATGCAGAAAAGCACAAGGGTTTCCTCTGCACAGGAAAGAATCCTGTGCTGGTTTTTGCCCATTTGCTCAGTCAGGAAAGCTGAACAGGTGAGAGCTCTCCTGGCAATGCAAGGACCCAGTGCTCAAAGTAACAGAACTTGAATGAAATTATCTCAAAGAGTGACAGCTTTGGTATCACTCTTTCAAGAAAAACCATGTCATGACATGGCATTCCTCCTGCCCCTGACGGGACAAGCCCTTCTTCAAGGCCCACATTTGTGTTTGAAATGGGACAAAAGCAAGCAATACTTACAGGAGCTGGCAAGCCACTCTCCATTAGGACTGAACTTGACTGATGACACTGCCTTCGTGTGTCCTGCTAACGTGAACTTGAGAGCATAGTTTGGCTTTACTGGGGCAGGCTGTAAGGAAAATATGCACGAATGAGTTGACTTCCAAATTTAGTATCTCAGTGGCCAGCACAGGGGAATGGACCATGTGGATGTTCATCATAACAGATTCCAGCATTAAATCACATTTACAGTCCCATTCCACTCCAAATTCAGAAAATAACCAAACAAACCAAACACCCTTTCAGTCTGGGGCCTCACTGCTCCAAGCACAACACCAAGTCACCCCTGAGGTAAATTCCATCCAAGCCAGTAACCAACAGGTGAGAATAATCCAATAGCCCAACCACAAAGTGCCTGGCACTTCCAAGTGACACTCTTGATATTGATCTGTGCAGTGCTTTCAAGTGTTTGCATTTTCACCCTGATCTTGAATTAAACCACAGGCCAAGTCCTCCCTGCCCCTAAGATCACACTTTTACCTTTTGAAAAGGCTTCGTGGTTAGACAATAACATCTCCCTTGAGCATCTCCAGGCTTCAAAGAACCTGAATAATTGTTTCCCCACTGCACAACTAGAGATTCACCAATTCTCCAGCCACCTTCAGGCATTCCAAGGATAAAAACAAACAGCCATCATCATGATCAAAATGACAAGAAGTATTTCACTAGTGAGAACTTCCCCAATACCAATAAAAGAACACTTAGTACTATAGCACTCCATCCACTTTTCCCATAAAATCCTCAGCACAAGACAACAGCAGAAGCAGTCACATGGAAAAGATCTTAATTTACAGGAGAATTCAAATCCCTGATTCTGGTCTGGCTGCTGAGTGTTCAGGTAGTTCCAGGTGTTTTTTCAGGGATATTTTTTGGGGCCCCACACACACCTTGCTCTGATTGGTCGAGGAGGAAGGAGTAGATTGTGTTTTGGTGGATTCTGCATCTGGCTTCTTTTCTTCTGTTGCCATGGTTCTGGAGCTGGCAAATGAGACTTATGGGTGCTTGAAGGGGAGAATGAATGTGCTGCTTCAAAAGGCAGCTCTTGCCACTGAGAGGAGAACCACGCTGAAAGGAAAACCTGGAAGAAAAACAAAATATTCTCATTAGCTGTCAAAAAGATTCTCAGCGTGCACAAGAGTGAGATTGGTCAAAGTGCAGGCTGCCAGAAACCAGTATGAAAACCCCTATTTATTATCTGTTGAGCAGCACAGCAGTATTTTAGGCCTTCAGATGTACTTATGTGCAAGACCAAGAACTCAAGCCACAGCCTTTGATCACCCCTTGGAAAGCTTTTTCCAAACAGAAGCACAGCACAATAGCTTTGAGGTGTGGCAGGGTTTTCATATCACAGACCCAAAAGCACTTGTAACAAGTACTTAGCACATGGTAAATACAGCAGTTTGTATGGAAGATGGAAGGAACAGTCCGAGGCCTTTCTATTTTAATTTATTGAAGTAGAGAATACAGGATGATGATGAACACAAAAAATAACTGGCACTTGCAAAGCTCAAGATCTGACTAGATTCCTTTCACCTCAGAATGTGAATATTTGGCATCATATTTCCCTGCTGAAAGGTCTGAGCATCAAACCATCCCCTTCTCCACCGGAGATTCCCCCTGACTGGCAGCAGCCTTGGATCAGCCTCTCCAGACTCGCTTTCTGTAACAAGACCTGATGGAGTGCAGTGCCAGGATTCCGTAATCGGGGCTGATGCTGCAGAGGGAACAAATCTCTACTGCAGCTCAGCCACATTTCAGCTCGGGAACAGAATCACCCCCGGCTCACACTGTCAGGATTTCCCTGCTAAGTGCACTTGCCACCTCGCAGCTCCTTTTGCTGGTGGCAGCACACTGGGGAACAAGAGCGTTTGCTCCCAGGATCCACTGGCATTCCAAGCATCTCCTTCCCGAGATACCAGCTGCCTGCCGGCTGTGCTGGGTGTGGGGAGATCCCAGAATCCCAGAGCGGGCCAGGCTGGAAGGGAGCACCAGCAGGGTCATCCCAGAGCACATGGCACAGCACTGCATCCTGACCATCTCCACTCAGGGACACTCCCCGGCCAACCTGAGGGCCACGAGAAGACATTAAACTTTCCGAACGCAGATCCCCATTCCTCTTCATCTGGAACTCATCTGGCAACTCGGGCGAGCCCGCAGCGCGCTGCCAAACCACCGCAGCATCGCTGCCGGGCCCGCCTGGGCTCCATGCCCGGGGCGCGGGGGGGGCTCCCAGCGCATCCCCTCCCGCGGCACCGATAACACCCCCCGAGCCCACCCCCCCCCCCCAGCCCCGAGCGGCCCTTCCCTCGCTCTGGAATGCTCCGGAATGTGGGGGCAGCTCCC
>JAYDZK010000051.1:3364031-3407546 GCA_034509185.1 Euphonia xanthogaster
AGGCGGCGGCGGCGGCGCGCGCGGGCAACGGCGGTGCGGGAGGAGGAGAGCCCCGGGCGGTGCGGGAGACGAGGAGCAGACGGGAAGAGGAGCCGCCGCCGCCTCGCCCCTCTCGCTCTTTCTCTCGGTGACTTACCGGGGGATGGGGATGGGGAAAAGGGGGGGCGGCCGCCGCCTCCTCCGCGGCGAGGGAGGAGCGCGGCCGCGGGAGGGGAGGGGGGGACGCGGCGGCGGCGGCGGGTCCGGGTCCGCCAGGCGGGGAATGGGGCCCGGCGCCTGCGCGGAGCGGGCCGGAGGCCGCACAATGCCGCTCTCTCCCGGGAGCGCTACGGCGCGGCCCGAGAGCCAAAAGAGCGGCGCGAGTGCGCGCACGGGCGGAGCCCATCCCCGTGGCGTCGTGCCCGCCCCTTCCCTCCCCTCCTTCTTTTCCCTCCCTTCCCTCTTTTTTTTCCCTCCTCTCGTTGCTTTCTCTCCTTCCCTGCCAGCGCCCGCTGCCGTTCCCCGCTCGCTGAGGGGAGCGCCCTGCCCGTGCGGGCCGCATCCTCGCCGGTGTGACATTCCCGTGTGGGAATGTCCCGTACACACCGGGATCGGTGGCCGCGGCGCTGCTCCCGCCGCCCGGGGGCCGTTGAGCTCGGCTGGAGGGGGTTAGGTGTCGTTGGGGTGCGACCGCAGCTGGCCCCGTTGGATATACAGCGATAAAAGCGGCTGTGAGAAGGGCAGGCCCATTCACACGGCGGTCATGGCTATAATAATGGCTGTATAATGGCTGTAATATCCATAATCATGTCTGCAAAGGGGGGGTCGGGATCTTCTCCCCGGCAGGGAGTGGGGAGTCATCCTCACTGCGCCACTGGAGGTTCAGGCTGGACATCAGTGGGAATTTCTTCATGGAAAGTGGTGTTAAACATTGGATCGGGGGAAACATTAAACATTGGAGCTGCCCAGGGAGGTAGCGGAGTCCCCATCCCCAGGGGTGTCCAAGGAGTGACTGGACGTGGTGCTCAGTGCCATGATTTAATTGACAAAGTGATGATCAATCAAAGGTTGGACTCGATCATCCTGGAGGTCTTTCCCAGCCCAAGTGATTCTGTGACTCTAAATGCTGAAGTTTGAGCCATTTTAACACCGAGAGGGTATCTGAGGCAAGGTGGTTTTCTCAGCGTCTTGTCACACAAAAAGCCCTGACTCAGAAAAGTGTTTAATTCATAAAGGCCAAACAGCCCAGTTACAGTTAAACATGTGTTTAAGCACTTCTCTGGAGAGCAGTGGGTTATTTCTGAACCCACACGTTGCAGTCTGCTTTCAGTTAAGAGGGAAGCAAAGGAGACGTGTGTCATTCACTGGCCCTTTAACACAGGAAGAGTTTTGGCTTCCAAAAATTCTAGTGGCAGTTGAGAAAGGAAAAGATGAAAAAAAACCTGTGGTGTAGTGAAGCCAAGGCCCTCCTCCTCCAGCCTGGAATCCTGCAGCAGAAATCTGAAGAATTAGCCCTGCCCTCTAAACTCAGGGAGGTAAAACACAGAAGAGCTGCACAGTCACCCGAACAATATTAGGGAACAAATCCAGTTAAATCCCTGGTGCTGATTCTTCCAGATGGTTTTGGCTTAATGTTTTCAGTCTTTTAAACAATATTAAATAAAATGGGAGAATGCAAATCAGCAGTATAATGCTATTTATAGAACTTCCTTGTGGCAGGGTGTTTTTTGTTTTTCATGTTGGAGATAAGTTATATTTTGCCTCTCAGTGTCTGCTTTGGGAATTTATGCCTGATATTTTTCTATATATGTAGAAAATACATATAAATATGTTTATATATGTGTAGAAAACACATACATGTGCATGTATAAAAGCCCATATCTACTCAGAATAATACCTCTCTGGAACCTGAAAAATATAGCCTTGACTACAAATTAAGTGTAATTCCAAACAACCCTTAGCCTTTGAGTGTCCTGGATGTTTTTTTAAACTAGTTTAAAGTATGATAAACTTCATTTGGCCAAGTACCTGATTCCATGCCAGGCAGGGTTTTTGATAGCATGGAGTTTTCAGAAACAGCACAAGCAGGGGCATTTCTTCGGGGCTGCAGAACATCGCCAGGGCTCTGCACAGACAAAAATTTGGATTAAATTTCACTTGATGGTTATGAATCATCTGTGCAGGTCTTTCTTGCTTCCACAGCTGGGATCAGCAGGATGTGACATCTGTCCAAACTCCAAACTCTGGAAAAGCGTGGGGCTTGGCAGGCTTCTCCCTCACCAAATCTTTCATTCCCTTTGCTTCCAAACAGCCTGAACCTGGGGATGTGCCAAGTGCACTGGAAAAGACACCTGTCCAAGGTGTTTGTGGGAGAGCAGCTTCCCATGGTGATGAAAGGGAGAGGAAAATGGCTAAGATTGGAAGGAAGTGGCTTCTCCCAGTGTTACTGGGGTCCCTTTGGGTGGTTTCCAGGGCGTCAGGAGCTGAGGCCGTGGCTCCTGCTGTGACCAATGTGTGTGATTTTGTCCCAGGTTGCACCGAGGCCAGAGCTAACCCAGAGCTGCAGAGCTGACCCAAAGGACATTATTGTTTGTGGAAAAGCTCCCAGGAACTTCACTGCAGCCTGAACCTGTTCTTTAGACCTGCCTGCAGCAAACCAGCTCGTGCTTAGGTTTGTAGTGGTGAGTAATCACACAGAGCTCACAAGCTGTGTGAGCCCGTGTTTATGTTTTGGCACAATTAGCAATCTCAGCTTGCATTTTTATTTGCTTGGGCCCCTCAGCAGACAGAGGAAGTGCAGAACAGACTCGCTGTGTGTTACACTCTGCTCCAGACACAGGGAGGAAGAACTCAGGAGAGACCTGCTGCATCTTTTAGGCTTCTAAAGAGCAGCTGATCCCTGACACAGAGCTGTCTCTGGGTGGTTCCTAACATTCTGCTCTGTTTTTTTTTTTCCTCTAAATCCCAGATACATCACGTTCATATGTTTCTTCTGGGGTTTAAAAACAAACACTGAACCTTTTCCAGGATGATATTTCTACCTCCCCCACTACACTCTAAGCCTTGTTTGCATCATTGCCAGCATTTGTTCATTTAAAGCTAGGAAATCTTAGCCCAGTGCAGAGCAGGTAGGATTGGAATCTTCCTGCCCTGGGAGGGATGTGTACAAACACTCAATCCAGGCATGAGGAGCCTGGAAGAAGTTGAAGAACTCATTTCAGTGTAAGATCATTGAACACTGCATGTATCAAACCCTTGTTAGTAAAGATCCGGTAAGAAACATGATTTTGAAGAGAGGGTCAGACTTCCCACAGGTTTGGAGTCCTGCAATGTGCTATTCATTCAGCACAAATTCCCCCCAATGCCAGCCCCAGCCAAGTTAATGCTCAGAGGCTGCTGATTTGAGAGCCCAGCCTGAGTCACACACGCTCTGACTGCCAGACGTGATGACAGCCTGCCTCTCCCAGCTACTTCAACTGGAGCAGCAGGTTCTCAGCACTTGTGTGAATCAGGAGCTTTGTTCTTTGGCTGCAGCCACACTGAGGGGACAGTTCGATGCAATTCACTCACACCCCTGAAATAGTTTTAGTGAAATCTATTTATTACTCATTGTCATTTACAGATCAAGATGTTTGAAGGTGTTACTGTTAGAGGATCTCTCCGTCATTCTCTCCAGTCTTTGTGAGGGGGAAGGAGGAAAAGTAAGGAAACACACAGGAATCCTTTAGGGCTCTGGCGTGTTCCAGTGTGTGTTGGTTTAAACTGCCAGCTCAGTAACACACACTATTCACAGCCTTGCTTACCTGTGCAAACACTGTGTTCCCAGCAGGTGCTGGGTCTTCACATCACACTGAATGTCCAACAAAACCATTCAGATGCAGGTAATTTCCAAAGGAACATTTTTAACTATGGCCAAAGATATGTAGCCATGTTGGCTGGGCAGTTTCTTTTCCATTCCCAAATTCTGTGGTCATGTCCTTCTCTCTCACAACAGTTTAAGCCTTTGCTCTGCCTCTTTCCTTACATATAAATCTTAGTCTAGTGTATCCCAGTCTCCAGCTCCTCCAAATAAAGCTTTTTGCTCCCTCCTGGTAAGACACATCATAGTCAGACAGAAGATTTTGTGGGCTCTCCATGCCCTTCCTGTCCATTGCAGTGGAAGCACTTCATCTCTGCTTCACTGGATTGAGAACACTCAATCTGGAAGAACTTTATTTAAATCTCCTCTGCACCCTCCACTGGATATTGGCTGACTCGAGAGCACCATTCAGATCACAATTAAAACTCTTCTTGAGGATGAACATGTACAAGATCCTTTAGGTCTTGGGTTGCCCAATTCTTTCCTGTCTTCCCTTCAAACAGCACAGTCCTGTGCCTTTTGGGGCTTGTAGACATCCTGGCTTCCCACTCTGGGGGCTTTGCTCACCCCTCTCCAGATGAAGAGGGAACACTGCAGATCCAAAAGCCCTGCAGGCACTGACATTCCTGGGAGTGTGGAGCCAGGGTGGCCTCACCAACTGGTGTGTCCAGGCTCTAAGAACTCTAAAGAATGAGTCAGAAGAGCTGAGTCCCAATTCTGCCTCTGCCCATGATTCTCTGCATCATCATATTCCCTCTCAGCTTCCTCAGCTGAAAAACAGGAGTCATAATATTTCCTTACTTACAAAAGCTGTTAGGAGGATTATTGCATTGTTGTGAATTCCACAGATGAAAGGTACTACAGAAGAACAAACTGCAATTATTGTTTCAAACCTCTGCCCTAATCCTGTCATCCTTAACTTACTGAATAACACTTACTCAATCGAGGAAATCCTACCACTACACTGAAGATGATCATTGGAAAAGATGACTCTCTGTTGTAATAAGAGCATTTATCCCCTTGTGTTCAACACCCTTCTGCCTGACACTGGAGTGATCTGAGTCATGTAATCTCCCCTTGCAGTGGGAATCTGTGGCTTTGATAGTGGAACAGGCACAGGTAAAAATCAGAAGCTTGCAGGAAGAACCTGTGGCAAAGATCAGAAAAACTGGTGTTCCCAGCAGTCCCTGATTCCTGCTAAATACTCTTGGGTGCTGTCATACAAGGCACTGAGTGTGATCCGTCCTCCCAAAACTCATGTCTCACAAAGTATCTCCTTTTCTGCTTCCATCCCCTCTTGGTTTGAAAACACTCAACACTCCATCAGCAGAGGCAAAAAGTGCCAGTGCTTAAAAGCCCTAAAAACCACTCTGGTTTTGCACAAATAACATTTTTCTACTCGAAGCCTGGGCACAAAGCTTCTGAGAAAGATGTAGGTACCACTGGGTACAAGTTAAAAGTACTGTAACAGCCAGGAATAAATACATGGCAGGTGTTCATTAACAAGACACTAATTGGGTAACTGGAGGTACAGCATAAAAGACCACAGAGGCCAATTGAGAAGCTTTGGGTGAATCTAGGATGCTCCTCTGAGCTTGGGGAGCAGGAAGAAATAGAGCTGCTGCTGTAGGTTTCTATTTTATGGGAAAGCTGCTGTTAAGGTGTCTCAGAAGAGGCAGCCTGTTACATCTTGTGCACAAAGCTGTGTGACAAAATCAGTTCAGAATTTAATTTAAAGATTACAATTCTTCCTCGGTTGAAGTGCTTTTACTTTGGCTTTGGTAACTTGAGCTTAAATTGTTCTGATTTGATTTCACTGTACCTCCTAAGGGGCTTATTCAAACTGAGTCAGCCTGTGCCTGTTTGGCTAAACCATTATCTAAACTCACTGTCTTGCATAAAGAAGGCTTTAGGGATCCCAAAATATGTTTGCTTTCCTAATCCCTCGGAGGATGCAGCAGGGTTCTTCAAGCACAAGTCTGCAGACCTACAGGTAGGTGTGTGAGTGACTGCTGTGTTCCAGGTTGAAAGCTGATAGTGGTGAAATCTCTGGGGACAGTTTCCCACGTGAATTGTTTTGCCTGCTCAGCCTGCTGCATAATGAACATGACAATTTGGGATGAAACTCTCTTACACCCACCCTGGGTGAGATAAGGCAGATAAGGTGTAATTGGAGACTCCTTTTGGGTTGCAGTTTTGATGCACCCTTCATCACTGTGCTCCTGACAGTGGATTTGCAGTGAGGATCAAACTCCAATACTGAACTTGTGCCCATTCACTGTGAGGTGAGTGCCCTGCTATCTTGGAGAGTTTAAATGCTCTCACAGAGTTTCTGCTCTCTGGCTTCTCTTGTCTCTGCCTTTCTGCCTGCACTCCCCAATTTCTCTCTGCTCTGCTGTTGTGCTGTGTCTGTTGCTGGGTTTGCTGAACACTTTGCATTAGGAGACCCCTGTTCAGTTCCTTGTGGCTCTGCCAAGTCTCACATTGCAGCCAACACTTCTTTTGTTGCAGGAGTTTGTCTTAAACTAAAATATAAATACTTTTAAAACCCAAGCTTTCAGATTATGATGTAGTTGAAAAGGAGTCTTCAGAGTGCATGGAGTCAATTTTCCCAAGTGTTCATAATGAATACTTAGCCCATTTCTCCCTGCCCCCTCCCTTGGAAAGCTTCAGCTGCCAACTTTTCCCAGCCCCCATGCCTAGAGCTGCAGCAGTTTTCATTTAGGGGCTCTTTGGTCATGCTCATGATTTGGTGTTTGTGTATGTTATGGCATTCAGGAATTCCTACTCTGGTTATCCATGGGGGATCAGGGACATCCTGGAGCAGGACAGTGCAGTTAAAAGAACTGCCCTGGCTCCTTTCAGCTTTCCAAGGCTTTGATACACTTGTGATCTTTTAGATTGCCTTAAAAATGGGCTTGGAGCAGAACAATGGTAAAAAGTGCTCGAAGTCCTTCTCCCTACTCCCAGGTACCTGGGCTTCAGGACACTTGTGGGCAGGGCAGAGTTCAGGTGGTGTTTCAAAGGAATTTCCTCTCTTTTTGGCAATCAGGCTTGTGACCACTAGCTCATGAAGTGTGGTGGTTCTCCTTAAGCAGACCCAGAATGTAATTTTTTCTTACTGTTTGCATGCTTTGTGCTCCCGCAGAGACCATCTGGTCTGGGTGGGGAGGTGACTTTGGGGTACCTGCTGGTCAACTCAAAAGGGTCAGCTGGCAGAAAGGAAGCCCAAGTCTCACACACTGACCCAGAGTGGGGTTTGGGTGTTGATGCAGAGACACCAAATGCTGCCTTAGTAAATGCATCCAAGAGGGGTAGAGTTGTGAGCAAGTTTCTTGTTCCTGAATTTGCACAAGCCTTGAAATTGAGTGCCAAAAAGCCCTTTTTTGGGGAAGTTTGGCTAAGGCATGTGCACAATATTGGTTCCATCCTGAGGCAGCTGCAAGCCTGGCTAAATGGAATTCTCTTAAGCCTGTACAATCTTTCTGATTATATCATACCTCTGGAGAAATTTCAGTCCCATTGGTTGTGTTTTTTCTAAAGCTAATCTTCTGGAAATAAGGTCTTTTAGTAAAACTGCCTTCACCTTATGGTTACAATAAACTGACTTATATTAATTGGCATCAGCATGTGGCTGTCTGAAGCAGCAGCGTGGCAGCCTCTGCTGGCACACGTGTCCACAGAGAAATCCCCTCACTCTGCCTTATTCCGTATTGGCACTCGAATGTTCCCCTCATTTATTTTCCAATAGCTCTATTATATTTTTTTTCTGCAGCAATTGAATCATATTTTGGCTTATAACAATAAGCCAATTTTTTTTTGTTTTAACTTCTGTTTGCAGTTGTGGATTTGCTTTAGGACATGGGCTGTGTGTGTTTGTTACTTGGAAGTGTTTTTAACAGCGCTGATGTTTGTTGATGCTTTTATGGTGGTGTGCTGGTGAAATTCACATTGTTTTTATTGTGTACGTTAGATTAATTTCTGTTGTTTTCAGCAGTTGACAATGTTATGAAATGCACCAACCAGTGCAAACTACATCGGGCTGTGGGTTTTCTTGATGGATTTTTTTTGGCCGCTCGCTACTCCAGCGTGCATCGGCGGCGGGCTATTTTTATTGCAGCTCGTATTAGCTGTTGCGTAATACCTGCTAGAGCGCATTACCCAATGCAAACCGCGTTAAAAAAAAAAACAAAAAACAAAAAACAAAAAACAAAAACAAACAAAACAACACAACCGAAAAAAAAAGGGGGCGAGAGCAGTTGTGATTTCCAGCTCGGCCTCCCGCAGCACGCGTGGGTCCCACGCGCGTTTCCAGGCGCACTTTTCAGGCTCTGCTCGTACCTCGGGCGGCGCGACGCGGGCGGCCGGGGGAAGCCGGGATTTTCCCCGGCCATGTCTGCCCGGGGGACACCCGCCCGCCGCCACCTCCGCGCGGCTCCGTGTCGCGGGTCCCCCTCGCCGAGCCCCGCCAGGCGCTTCCCCCGCCGGGGACATCTCGCTGGGCGGCCCCGCCGCCCGCTGACCGGGGCATCACCCCTGCCGTTCCTGTCCCCTGCCCGCCGCTCCGGGGAGGGCGCGGGGGGCCGGGGGGGACCCGCCGGCTTCTGGGACTTGTAGTGCGGGCTGCGGCCGCCGCTTCTCGCCCGGCCCGGCCCGGGACTACGGTGCCCACATGGCCTTGCGCCCCGGCGCATGAGCGCTCGGGCGCTGTAGCGCATCTATTATACTGCCTTGCCGAGGATAAAAAGAAGAGCAACTGGAGGGACTGTAAGGCAAACGTTGCTGGAGCTGCCGGGGCAAAGTAATCTATTTAATCTTTCCCTTTATTTGTTAGATGCTTGGGTGTGCATTGCTAGCACTGGGCCATGGTTTCTGGAGGGAGGGGGGCCGGGGAAGAAGGGGGAGGAAAGCAAAACCCACTTGGGAAAGGCCAATGCTGAATTTTTATTTTTTTTTTATTTTTTTCCCCCTCCTCTCTTCTGCTCCTTCTTGTTGCGAGAGCTCCGCGTCGCTCCCCGCGGCCCCGCAGCCTTTGTGCGCCGCCACAATTGTAACAAAGCGCGGCGGGGCTGGCTGCAGCCTGGCCATTGATTTCCTCCCGGCCCCGCCGCTCCTGCCCACCCTTTTCTTCTTCTTCTGCCGCTTCTTCTCCATCTTCTGCTCCCCCTCCCCTTCTCGCCGAGCGCCCGAAGACGCCCCGGCCGGCCGCGGCCCCGCCGAGCCCCGCGCCCCAACGCAGGACGGGCTTGCTTGCTTTCTTTCTCTTCTCTTTTTTTTTTTTTTTTGGTTTTTCTTCTTCTTCCCCCTCTCTCGCTCGCTTTCCCTCGCTCGCTCTCTCTGCCCGCCATCTTTTGAAGGGGAAAATTAGGGGCGAAGAAAAGGAGGGCTGCAGGCGCTCTTGAAAACAAGGGAAAAAAAAGGGGGGGAAAAAAAAAAGGAGGGAAGAGGAGGAGGGGAAAAATAAAAGAAAATTTAAGAAATAGCGCGGAGGAAAGGGGGGGACTAGGCAGCCTCCAGCCCCCGGTGCCGGCGGTGCGCGGGTCCCGGGCTCCGCGTTTGTGTCGGGCGCGGAGCGGAGCCCGGGGCGGCCCCAGCCCTGGGCCAGCGCCCGCCTGCTCCGGCCATTTCCCCGCTGGCTTGGGAGCTGGAAAAAGGTCTGAGCAGGCAGCGGATGATGGGCTGGAAAGTGCGCGTTTCGCGCGTTGTCCGTGTCCGCATGCATTTATTGTGTATGTGTGTGTGTGTGTACCCAGCTGCTCCGCTCGTGTAAATATCCGGTGTTTACCAAACTTTTGCAAATAAATGGAAACCCAAGGGTTCGCTGCCTAAACTTGATATGCTTTCTAGGTGTAAAAAGAAACGCAGATTGCAGATTTATATATAGCAGTGTCACGCTATAAATAATGCTACCGATAATAAAATGTTAAACTTCAAAACTCAGCAGTCCTTCTCCTCCGTTTATACTTCTTGTTTGGGTTTGGCACCTCTCTGGGCGCTGGGGATAGAGCATTATTTGTAGCCTGCTTGGTTTCACTTTCAAACAAAGCTGTAGTGTTCAGGTCGCGGGTCTGTGTGCGTCTTTACGTGGTTGGGTCTCGCAGAGTGTTAATTCAGAACGTGTTTTCCTGCACAATTGACTTTTGACAACGTGGAGAATGTGTTCTGTCAGGTTCAGGATAAATGTTCTGTGACAGTCCCAGAGTGTGGATGTTCCTTTCTGTTAATTTCTTCAGGAGCCAAAAGTTACTAAAATAAACTTGTTTGGATGAGCATATGTGATGGCTTCACTAATATTTCAAACTTTTATATGTAGGTCTTGGGTTTTTTGTTTTTTTTTTTTTGTTACATCTCGAGTTCCCTGACACTGGTAAATAATAGCAGGTTAGGAGCTGGCATAATTAGCAAAGCACACCTGCTGTTCCTTGCTGGGAATAGAGAAGCACGTTTTTAATATGCTTATTAATTTTTTAATGTGTACGGTGTGATTGTGCTGGGGGGTGTGTCTACATGAAACTGGAAGTTTAGTTTTAAAGCTGAAACTGTTGTCTTTAATTCACACGGTGCTAAGCCAAGGTATTAGAGGGGACTTGGTGACTGCCATATGTGCTGCAGGATCTGGGTGACAAGTGCAGAATAAATATGCATCGATCAAAACAAACAAGAAGTCCCCAAAGCAGTTTGGTTGCTTTACAAGGAGAAAAAGCCACGGTCTGTATTGCTTACAACTCCCTAACTGCTTGAGTGTTCTGTGAATGCAGGTCCTGCCTCCTGATCTGCAGATCACAGCACTGGCAGACTCCTGGCTGTCTCATTTTTTTTAGCACAGAAGTTTGGGGAGTTTTTAATAATACCCTGGGAGGCTCCTGCTGAAACAGAGTAACTCCAGACCTCAAAGACTTCCTTTTTGGAAAGAAGAAATGCTAAGATTGTATATTTCTTTCTCTTTAGTCTGCACTGGATAAAAATACTCATGCTTATTTAGTGTTTTGACACAATGTTTAATAAAAGGGTTGGGCAGGGGGTAACAGTCTTATACATCTTCAGCATAAGCTTGATTGCAGTATTGTCTCTTCAGTGCTGAAACAGTAGCTATTGCAGTGAAAGGCTTTTTAGTGGTAGTGACCTATGCATGCAGAGTTTAAATTAAGAAAGAATGCACGTGCAATGTGGAGTGTCTGAGGGGTGTTTTCAAAGCTGACTCTGGAGTGTTTGTCCTGTTATCTTCAAATAAAAACTAAGCTTCTGGAAATAAAACTGGTGTCATATAAGCACCAAAGTGCTTACAAAAACTTTAGTTCTTGTCATTTAATAAGTATTTAGAGGAAAAGCATGTTAAAGTCTGAGTTCCAGTTCAGTAAGCATGCTGAGCAGCCTTGCCCTTGCACTGTCTTTAAAGAAGGATGATTTTGTTATTAGTCAGTGTCTGCAAATGCAAATGTTTCTGTGAGCTTCGTAGCTGCTTGTGTCTTTACACTGCTGTATGCAGTGACACAAATCACAGTTCTTAATAATCTTGCAAAGGCCTCTTTGCTGAGTTAAGAACTGTGTGTTTAAAACCTATCTCTTAAGATGGAGCAAGTCTAATGAGCATTTTTGGTATTCTCAAACCTCACTTGCAGGTCAGGGGTGCCTGCCTGACCTGAGGGTCTCTCCCTGTGAGGCTGAAGGCAGTGCACATGCTGGGCTGGGGCTTCCCAGAGTTTTCCCAGGCACAACTTTTGCCTGCTGCATGTTCTGAATGATGCTGTTTAATATTTACCGTTTCCCTTGGAGGGGAGGCACTTGTGCAGTGGGGTGTGGGTTTCCAGCCAAGCCCTGCTGCACTCCTAGAATCTCACTCCTCCTCCCAGGAGTAATCTGGGAGCCTGATCTCTCTTGTTGACAGCACAAACAACTTGGGAGTCAAATCCCTCTCCTTGGCAGTAGCTGAGTGATGTACTGAGGTCTCATATTTCAAAGACTTAATTACTTTTACAAAATATATTACTCTGTCTTCTTTGGTAAGCTATCAGGTGCTTTCAGCACAGGCAGAACTACACTTTGCTAAATAAATGAACAGAGAATGTTTTGCATCTCAGTGTTGTTGATAGTTTCTCGTTAATCCTTGTTGCTCCTTCTTTGCTAATTTGCAAAATTCATTAATCCTCAGTGGGCTTCCCAATCATTACAATGAGCCATATGTTTTGTTTTGTGCATGGTGTTGTTTTTTCTTTGGATTTGGTTTTGTTTTATTTCAATTTGCCACATTATTCTTTAGTAGGAGCGCAGAACCCTGTTGCAAGCAGTGGAGTTGTGGGAGTTGGGAGGGAGCCATTGTGTGCTGTGCTGCTCAGTGAGCTGTCAGGACATTTTGGAAGGGTCTGTGCATCTCCAGCTTTTCATTCCACAGGATCTTACTGCGACACCAGGGTTGTTTTTTCAATCGTTAGTGCTTGTTGGAGGTGAAAAACTTTCTGTGGCACACTAACTCTTTAACCCACTTGTTGCTAAAGCCAGTGTTGGAAGGATGTAAATTCTTCTGCAGAGCAGTGCAGAAATTCTCTGTAATGTGCTGTATTTTCTAGTGGTCCTTTTCCCTTCTTGATTAGATACTGACTGAAGAAACTACTCACCTCTATTTTGGGTTCCTTATGCACCTTTCCAGGCCTTGGTCTCTTTTCAGCAGATGTTGTCATATTTGGAAGGGTTTCAACAGTGTGGATGACCTGGACAGAGGAGTTTGCTTTTCTTCTTTCCTGGGAGCAGGGTTTTCTCCTCTCCACCAACATTGCAACAGGTGTAGCAAAAACAATCTGAGGTGAAATTTCTGTGCTTGAGGGACCAATCTGGGAGAAATTTCCCTGTCTGCACTGATCCCATTTACTGTCAAACCTTGAGATTTAGACTCGAATGTGATTTACACTGGTCTGCTTTGGGAATAATCCTGTTTGCTCTTGCCTTTAAAGAGAGAGCAGCAGGGGCAGGAAAGGATTGCTGTTCCACTCTTGAAGTTTACACTTGGAGAGCCTTCCTGACACAGCTGCACTGACATCCATGCAGAGCATGCACTGGCACAGATGTACAGGCTGAGGTGTTCTTCATTGTGACTGACTCTCCTGCAGTAACCAAACCCTGCTTGGATTGGAGAGAATGCACATTTCTCCTGCTGGTACTTTGTCTTTTCAACTGCTCCGTTCATCCTTGTGTAACATCACAGGGGGTGCCTGCTTGGGGATCTCCCTTTCTCAAAACCCATCAATATGGCCATGCTGAGATAAATCTGTTTTCTAAAACTGCCCTGGTCCATTGGTTTGGCTATAAGCAAGTGCAGAGTTTGCAGTTCAGAGCTTTTGGCTGGGAGGGGCTGTAGGATGTAGCTGCCTTTTTGCTTACCAAGGCTGGTTTAGGAACTGTGTTGTGCTGTGAGCTGTAGTGAAAGTGGTAAGTGGAGCATGTGTGTAAGAATTGTCTGAGTTTAGTGGAGAATGCTGTTCCTTCCTGGAAAGCATTGCTTTTTACAGCTTTTCTGTTGCTGCTACAGTCGTGCTCAGGGTCTGTGAAATAATGTTGAAGTGCAGCACTTCAGTGAAGAGAGAGGGAATGCTCCTCTGAGTTTCCCCTGGAGTAAGTGCTTGCCTGAGTGAGTGGGAGTATTGTGGATCAGCCAGTGTGCTGAAAGTGTATTCCTTTCCTGGGCAGGAGCAAGCCACATGGGAATCAGTTGGGATACTTGTGTCCACACTGTCATGGTCATATTTCCTTGGACTTGAGCTTCATCCATATGCAGAAGGTCTGAGCAGCTTAGGGCTTGTGTGCTCTAAGCCATGGGTGCTCTCAGCAGGAGCTGTGCTGGGGAGGCTGTGTCCTTCTGTCCATCTGCCCTCAGCACTGTTCCGTGGGGGTCTGAGGCAGTAGGGAGCACCTTCCCCCCTTTTCCTGAATCAGCAGCCTCTGCTCCCTGCGTAGGGAGGGGTATTAGACTTTAAGATCCAAATTTTTCCTTTTTTTTTTGCAGACCGTTTGGGGATTTAATTCAAGCTTAGAAGCTGCTTTGATGCTCTCTAAGGGAGCGACAGCAGCTTAACTACCACAGTTTGTTCACACCTCAGCTGACCTGGAACTTCCTTGCATAGCTGAGCAAGTTTATGGATCTACCCAACCTTGGCAAAATCACTTTTCATCGGAAGTAGTAGACCCCATAGAGCCTTTTGTACTTTTGTGGCTGTGTTTGCTTTAAGTTAACACACGGAGTTATTCCGGGACAATGTGCTTGTTCAAACACAGGGCACTTCAATTGCTTTGGAAACAGATAAAGCCAAGCTGGTGGGAGTGTGCACAGGGGATGAGTGGTGGTCTTAAATGGGAGGGTGACTGCTGTAACAAGTGGCTGCTCTGCCTGCAGAGCTGCAGTAATTCCCTTGGTGTGTAGGGGCTCTTACCCTGCCCCATTAGCAGCTCTGATGTTACTGTGGCTCAGCTAACAAGCAGTATATTTATGTCATGGTAATTCAATCCCTTTCATTTCATCCTTCATCCCCTTAAACTGACTTGATTGTCGTGTATTGATTTTAGGTGGACTTTGCATGGGAAAGGTGCAGTGCTGTAGTTGTAAACCCAGAGCATGATTTAAACCAGTGGCAGCTCATCCATTTTTACTACACTTCTAATGCTTTTTGTCCTGAAATGAATCTGTTCTGTTTCAAAATAGTAACTTTGATCATTTAAATACATAAAAACAGATTTAAAAGTTAAGTAGGAGAAAGTGTCGGAGCACAAGAAGTGTACAGGGGAGGTTGTTGATGAAGATATTTTCTCTAATGAATCACTTTGGTTCTGCTCTGTACAGTGAAATGCTTCAAACAAGTTAACAGATGGATCTGGGTCTGTTTATTAGAAGTCTGTCGATGTTTGCATGGAGCTGCCCCTAAGGAGAACATCTGTAGCACTTGTAAATCATATTAATAATGCTGATATATGGCCTTGCAGAACTGGTGGTGTAAGGGAGAACTGCAGTGTAGGTTCTCAGCTCCACAGAGCAGGAAACAACCCTTTAAATAGGTAATACAGAGGAATTAAGTGCTATTTGCAAGGGCTCTGTATTTTATACTTTGCTCACAGTACTTTTTGTACTTAGTTTTGTAAAGAGGAGGTGATCTTCCTGTTTCTGTAGCCTCTTAAACTCAGCTGGAAGTGGAATTTGACTGTATCTAAACCCCCCTCCCTAACAGGTGCCACTAAAGACCTTTTGGGTGTTGTGGTTTATCTTTTAGAAATGTTTTTAAAGAGTGCTGCAGTGTGGGCAAAGGGATAAAGCAGATGGCAGTTTTAGCTTTGCACTTTCTTCCAATGACAAGGAGTGTTGTACTTAGTCAAGAAGTTTCCCAGAAACCCCAGTGATGGTATTTAAACACCCTGTAAATACAAGTTCCTTTGTGCTCTTGGTTCTTTTTTTCCCTTTCCTTTAAAATTAGTGCAACCATAACACTAAGAAGGGGTTAATCTATAAATGCGTTGGAAAAGGCTAATGACTTTAATTGCAGATGGCAGTGGAAATATTGATATCCCCATTTTCCAAGTGGGGAATAACCAGCCTGCAGCCTGGGGTGTCAGACCTGTCAGCAGGCTGGCTTGTAGCAGGAGTTTTTGTAATTCTGTGCAGGTACAGCAGATGCTCAGAGATGCTCTGCCCAGCAGGGAAGTAGTTGAGCTCTTGTGGTTTTTTCTTTTCCTTTTTTTAGACTTTTCTTCAAAAAGCTTTCTGTCCAATAATCTTTCTTTTTGTAAATCAAAGTGCAGAGAAAGAAACAATCATGACAAAACCTGTTGTGGAAAGGCTCTGTGTCCTTTATTCAGTGTATGCTGAATCAAACAGAGTGAGTTTGAGGCTTTTCCTTGTGCTCTAAAAGTACGCAGAGCACCATATGCTGATTAAAAAGAGGAAGGGCTGACTTTTTCAGGACTCAAATGTTTAACAGTGTGCATCGCATCCTTTAAAAAGCAGAAAACGAGGGTGCAGATGTAAAATAATCCCATTAGGAGTTCTGGACCCTGTATGGGTGTTGCCACGTTCTGCTTTACTGACTGTACCTAAATGCTGCTGCTGTGCATGCATCAGCTGAAACTTGGGGCAGGGCCACAGTGTGTGGGGGTTTTTTTGTTCTCATTTCAGTTAGTTTGGTTTGTGTTTAATAATTTATCTGAAATACAGTGTGTTGCCTTGAAATTGGCAAAATGGCTTGCTGGAGTCACAGGATGGATGGTCCAGAGTGTCACTATTGGAGAAGGGAGGCTGTAAAGGAATAGGGGAAGTGTGGGAAATCAGATAAGGAGGCAGAGCCTTGGAGGAGATGGGTTATGATGCTTTAGCCTGTAGTTCAGAAAAGTAGTCTGGGTGTGATCCAGCATTTAACAGCAGCCTGTGGTCAATCATATTTTTAAACTGCATGAAACAGGGAGCTTTCACTTCTGTCTCTTCGCTCTATTCATCCCTCCTTTCGCTTGCTGACTTTCTCCATGTTTTGTTTTCTCCCAGAGGGTGTGGGTTAGCTGCCTGTTTCCTCTTGCAGTTTATCTGCTTGGTAGTATTTATATCTGTTTCTATCCACCAATTTTGTTTCCTGAGGGAATACAAGCAGAAGCAGCCCCAGGCTGACTTCTGCTGGAGCCACTGAGTATCAGGTTAAGACTATTCAGCATTATCATCCAGTTCTGAAATGAGTAACAGCCTCAGCCTGCTGCTTGTCACTGGTGTGCTGTGTCCAGGATGGACCTGTTGCTCCTGCACTTTTAGCTGGGTGGTTTCTTCTTAACAGCTCTCAGCAAGTGAGATTTTTCTTTTGCTCCATGTGCATCTTTTGATGGCTGGGCAAGCAGGAATTCAGAGATTCCCTGCCACTGAGATCTGTTACAAGAAAGTTCAAGCTAAAGGAGCATCAGCTTGTCACACAGTTTGTCTCCCACTTTCAGAGCAGTTTGTGATGTTGATGTGAAGGATGCTTAGAAAGGCTAACTGTGGTTCAATCCCAGGTGAGGAAATGGATTTGTAGTTCTGGTTGTCCTTGAAGTATGGATTTGAATGCAAAACCAGATGTGAGTAGAAGTGGAAGAGTGGATTCTGTCCCTCTGTGAAGCTTAAAGTGATAGTAATTCCAGAAACAGAGAGAGGTGGAATAACAAAGAAGGCATCCAGCAGACAGCATTTGTGCCAGTTCTGAATTTGCAGAATTGGCCAGCCTGCAGTTGTGACTGAGTCTGTGGAGTCTTCTGCTGTGCCCATGAGAAAGCCTTGAATTTGGGGTCACCAAAAGTTTTCCACTCCTTGGCCAATTTTCATGTAAACATGGAGATATCTCTTCTTGATTAGGTTGCACTTTCTTTTTGTGCTGTTTTAGGAAATGCTGTGGCAGAGAGCAGGATCTCCATGCTCCTGCACCCCTTGCCCTTGTGCAGTGGGGTTTCTCTTGCTGGGATCCCTTTCTTCTGCAGGGCTGGGTGGCACTGACACCCTCAGCTCTCCCAGCTGTTGTGACTGAGGCTGTGGCAGCACCCACACATCTGAGCAGCCTGACAGGAGTCTCCAGCCCCAGATATGCAGCACTGAACCTCCCTTGTCATTTTACCTCTCTCTAACAGCTGGAAAAGGAATTGACTCAGGTAGAGAAACCACAAAGTGTGCAGAGCTTAAGTTTGTTCCTGCTTGTGCTTAAATCTTCCTTAGAAATCTAGAGGTTTATCTTGATTGACCAATTAGTTGTATCTTGCAGGTGATAAGTCTGCAAAACCCTCTGTGGTGAGGTGCTGAGCCACAGAGTCCTTGCAGCTGAGTGAGAGGGGAAAGCAGCTGAGCACTTTGCAGGATCAGGCTTGAAGTGGTTCCTGAATCCCAGAGGACTGGGCTGCTGGCTGTGTTGTGGTTTGCACTGCACTTCCAGTGTGCCCTCAGCCACATTCCTGCCTCCCTGAGCTCTCCTGCTCCTCGTCCTGCTCCTGACACGTTGAGAGCATGGATGGTATGTGGCCATGTGCCAGCACCTTCCCAGTGCTTCCTTTTTGCCCGATGGCCCAGGCTGCAGGGCTGCTGCTGCTTGGGGGCTTTTGGGGGGCTGCAGTCACCCCTACAGGTGTTAGGAGTTGCCCAATAAGTGTGCAGTGCACTGGATAGGAGAGAAAATCTGCTCTAAACAGGATCTTTCCCCTGTAAATTTTGGCTGTCTGGTTTCTCCCTGGCTCTGCCTCCCATTAGGTGCTGTGGGTTCAGCCCTGTGGGTCACGCAAGGTAATTCCATTGCATCCCCACCTTTCCCTTTGGGGGAAAAATGGCACGAGCAGAGTCTGCCCAGACATGTGGTTATCCCAAACACTTCACTTGCTATGCCAAATCTCTTATGTAAAAGCCCAACAGTTTTTTTTTCCATTGCTGTAAAGGTGTAATTTGTGTATCTTGTGAGAGGCACAAGCACCAGCATTTTCCTGTTGAGCACCTACCCATTCCCATCCTGCTGACTTGGATGTGCAAGCCACCAGCTACTCCAAGTACTCTGGAACCTGTTCATATATCTTATTTATTACAGCTACGCATTTGTTAAGTTTTTCATGATGGGCAACCCAGTTAATTTGCTGAAATACCTCCTGGCTGATTTTTTACAAGTGCAGTTCAGCTTATCTGAGTCCAGACCTTAATGCAGTCAGGTCTCAAAGCTGGCTGAGCTCCTTCAGTCAGGAATCCAACCCAGAGTAAGCTGTGTAACCACTCACTTTTCCTTCCTCCTGTAGCCTTTTTAACAAAACCCTGTAACTCAGGAGCTTGCACAAAACCAACATAGTTGAAGTTTGTCTCTGTGTTTTCCACAAAAAGCAGGGCAGGAAGAGATGTCCAGAGGTCATTCTGTCCTCCCCAATGCAAAGGAAGGTCAACCATGCCTAATTCATTACTGGCATTGGTCACTTAAAACTGTTCTCAAAGCCAAATTCAAAGCTATGAAAATGAACTTGGTTTAGTGTTAAATGTCACTCCCTGCACTTGAAACTGCAGCCTTTAGAAATCAGTTGAGCCCCATTTGATTTGTGTGTGACATGCAGCTAAATTCCTGCTCAGACTTGATCAGAAGGTGCTTCCTGTGGCATTAGTGACTTGGGGGAGAGAAATCCTCAAATCAGAAAGTCCATGACTTTATTAGAGGTGCCTAACAGTGTTTATGAGTCTCCAGTGCTTTTATTAGAGTGAATTTTGGCTACCCCCAGGTTTGAAGGCATCTCGTCAGAGATCTTAGTGTGATTTGCAGGGAGCACTGAGTAGTCATCAACACTGAAGACCCCTGAACTTAGCAGTTACTCCTGGCTGATTCCTCCCTACTGGTTAGGAGTCCACAGGCTCCTCACTGAGGCAACACCTGCTCTTATAATAGCCAAGGAGAGACCAAGGGTAGGAAAGCCATCTGCATAATCTAATGAGCATTAAACCAACCAAGTCAAAAGCCAAGGAACTGACTTAATCTGCTGTGATCTTTTCCCCTCCCTCATGTAGAGGTGAGCTCAGGACACAGTTGCATCTCCCAGTCTCAGGATGTTATTAGGGCAGTGCTCAAAATAATATGCATGAAAAGCAAATCTGTGAAGTGTGGAATTAATGATTTGAGAGACAGCAAGGAGGGCTGAATGGACTTTCAGAGTGCTGCAGTGTGCCATAGGGGCACTGCAAGCCAAATTCCCAGCTCCTGCAGTGAATCCAAGTGTAAATCCCAGTGTCTTGAGGGGGTGGCATGTTGTGTGTAGTGTGTCTGTCTGCCAGGGCAGGGTTGGCCGATAAAGCAACTTGTCTGTTGCTCTCAAATTGCACATCCCTTGTGTTTGAAGACACCATCCCTGCTGACATGTTAGTAGGTACTGAAAGCTGCCTGAAGTTCAGTTCCTGTGTGGGGCTGGGAAGGGAAGGCAAAGGAGGAGGAAAGGGAGGCATCCATGAGTTTTGTTTCCTTCTGAGAAGACTGATGTAGCCCTTAATTTCTACAGCCATAGAATGAAATGGGTACAACCCTCATTAATAACCTTACCTGACTTTGTATTGAGGTTTAGTAGTGCTAAACTTCTCCTGCAGAGAAAGTCTGGGCAAGGTGACCAAGGCTGGGCTGCTTCTCTGACATGGACACTGGCACATGGTGGAAAATCTGACCAAACTTCCAACTTTGGGAAAAAAGAGACTGAGAATCTGCTTTGGACCCAATGTGAGGGAGCAATGCTTGGAGCAGCAGCTCAGAGGACGCTGCTCTGATTGCCCTGCTGGCGAATTTTGGGTCTGGGTGCTGACTGGGGGGCTCTGGGCAAGTCACCTCACCATGGTGTAAAGTGTGAGTTGTGAGCAGCAGCCCTTTGAGGAATGAACAGGGTCTTTGTGTGTGCAGAGTGTGAACTGCTAAGGGACCTTGGTCTCTGCCCAGCCTCTGTGTGCTACTGTAATGTAAATAAAAATGTGCAGATAACAACGAGGTCAAGGAACATCTCGCAAACTCGATAATTTTCCCTGATGGGAAGATTTATGTGGCTGTTTCTTTGCCGAGCTGGAATTCTGCCAGGTTTTGATCAATGTCCAAGTAACCACGCAGAAATACTATACCAAGGAGGGGGGAAAACCAAAGAGTTGTTGGACTGCCAGGCTGCCATAAAGCTTGCTGTAAGTTTGCAATCAAAACAAACCCCATCGGGTCCTGCACGGGAGCAAAGCATCCGTTAAATGCTGGGCACTGCCAGAGGAAGTGGCAGAGCCGCTGGCTGGAGCAGCAGGAGAGCTGGCACACTGCACACTTCATGGGCTTCAGAGCTGCTTTTAAAATAGTCCCCACCACTGCAGACAGGAAAATGTTATCCTGCTAGTGCAGGGAATTAGTTACATGTTTTCTCCATGCCAACTGTCTCTCTGTTGCCTGACCCTGTGTGAGGGACTCAATGGAAGAAAGGTTTTTTTTTAAAGAAAAAATCCATCCAGCCTAGCTGGGTTTTTTGATGCCTGGTTTGCCGCACTGAGGTTGCAACTTAGCAGAAAAAGACTTAAACTCCAGGACTTAAAACCTCCTTTCTTTGAGGTTTTAGGTTTTGCTTTTAATTACTTTCTCAAATTGAATAAGAAGGAGAAGCAGTGTTCACTCTTTCTGTATGACAGCACTTTAAGAGTGCATTTTAAACTTGCAATATCAAAACCACTTGTGCAGACAGAGAAATCAAGAATAGCTCCTGCTACTTGAACATTATAGGCCTGAGGAGCAGGATAAGTCGTGATTTAAAAATTAAAATTTAAGAAGCTATTACTGCAGGGCTAAAAGAAGTCTCACCTTGGCCCCTCACTGGAAGGTGCCCATGGTGTCTGGTTTTGGCAGTCTTGACTCCAGGCTTGTACAGTGATGTCCTGAGTCATTGTCCCTAATAGTTGAAATAGTTATTGATACCAGTGCCGTTTCAGAGGGTGCTGGAGTGCTTAGAAAAGAACTGTGTATTTCAACTCTACCTATAATTATGGGACAGTTTGTAGAAGCTTGCTTAATTTTTGTCTGTGGGTCTCCTAAAGTGTCCTTTTGGGTGATTTGTGTGGTAATTTGGGATGTCAGATGGTCAGGGCTCTCACTTCCCTCACTTAATAAACGAGGCTTCACATGGACTAGATTTCTCAGGCATTAATTTATCTTTAATTCAAAGTCATTGCCTTTTGGACATTTCCAAGCATTTTTACCCTAATCTTCCAGATTCCTCATAGTCCTGGTTTTTACATTCATAAACATGATACCATTTTGAGTTTTTTAAGGTAAAGAAATGGCTATAGAAGCAAATTCTTAGTTTTAAAAATTACAAAGTGATCCAGTATTGAAGCAGCTTCCCCAGTGAATGGTGAGGCAGCTGCTGGACCAAGGGTTAAAGGTGCAGTGAGGCACATTAAAGCTTTATTTGTGGCAGGCCAGTACTTCCAGTGCTGCCAGATAGTCCAGGTAGCTATTTCTGCCTTCTACAGGATCCAGCAGTTCTGTGCCGGTGCTGCTGGGAGGTTTGGAGCCACTTTTGGGTGTAAAGTCCAGTGTGTTGGAGCATGGAAGTTAAAGAGGGAGCAGGGAACTGACCAAGTTGGCTGTCATGGTTTTGCCCCTCCTTGTTTTGGTAATGTTCTTAATTAAAATCCTTTCTGAGTTGTGTCACTGATGACTGTTCCATCCTTTTATGTGGACTGTACAAGCCTTGTTTAAGCTTGAGGATCAAAATGGCCCTGTGGGGAGGTAGTGCCTGTGCCAGAGAGTTTTCTCTGCTGGGTGGGGACAGAAAGGAGCTCCCACTATCTCCATGGCACAGATGAGGAGCTGTGGGGTGAAGATACTGAAAGCCTTGGCTAAGGTCAAGGAGAAGAAGTCTGAGAGAGGTAGGAGCTATGGATCTGTGGTTTGTTGAATTACAGTTCTGGGATTTAATACAAATTAATTAAAAATCCTTATCAAATTTTGAGAGGTAGGACATGAGGAAATTGAAATGAAAAGAGACTCATATTTAGCCTCAGGTTATTTAAAGGGAAGACTTAAGTTACACTTCATAGTTTCAAACTTGTGACCCAAATGCTCTCTAGCAGTAGGAATTGCTCTCTGTGGGTGTTTTATTTCCCCTCAATCCTTGCACTGGATTCAGTTTGTTAATCAAGAAGACAGCAAACAAAATGCTTCAGTGGTGGTCACCAGGGACCTGCAGCCAGCCTTGCATTCTCTGGGATGATGGATGTTGCCCAGAAACCTGAATCCATGCAGGGAGCTCCCCAGAAGGAGACTGAGTGAAACTTCCTAATTATCCTTTTTCTGTTGTTTTTAATTCTTTGTCTATTTACCCCCCTCGACCTGAAGATTGAATTTTGCAGTATTTCTGCTGCTGCTTTGACTTGATGGAACACTGGGAGAAAATCCTTCCCCAGTTTCTTCTAAATCTGAAATCCCAAGTAACATTCTAGTTATGGAATTCCTTGTCCAGAGGATGCCAGGACCCCTTTTGGCTGCTTGCTGATCACCCTGCCTGCCACCAGCAGCACGAGCACATGAGAAAGCAATCCTTTTGGAACTAAGCTGGGCTCCTGAGTTATCAAAAAACAGGGACCACAAGCCTGATTCTGGAGCTATACCTAAATCTATGGCACAAGGGAGTCCTACTGGCATTTTTCTCAATCCTTGGAATGTAGTGGGTGTTGAACAAATGGTGGCAGCATCAGAACTGGACTTGGCTGTTTCCTGCACAAATAATCACATGTATTCACACAGGGATTTGGTTTAGGTTTTTAGCAGTTCCCTCCCTCTCTGCTGCAGATCTGTTTGTTTGTACACAGCTATTTTGGTAAAATTTCCCCAAGTTAGGTATGTGTTTACTTTTTGCCTTCATCTAATCAGCAGCTCACAGGGTAAGTTGATGTTCTATATTTAGTCCAGATATTCAGTAGAGATGATTAGGGCTGTATTAAAGCAGAGGTTTTGGGGTTTTTCCTAGGATGTCTCCCTGCTTTTTCATTCTGTTCCTGCAGCTTCTGTCCCTGCTCATGTTTCTCTGTTCAACCAAAAAGTATATTTCAGAATATTTGTATGGCTTTCTAAACATATTTGAAATAATTTGCCTCTAGAAAGTGATTGTGGTCTGTTTGCCATGAGAGGAGTAGCTGCAGTCCTGATGTGAGCTGAAATATCCAGTGTTTATGGAAGATGACATAGCAAAGCTGTTTACCATATGCTATACAAGGCACAGTGATACTGGGCTATTTTTACCTCTGCAGTTTGCAGAGGGAAAACCAGAATACAATAATGCAATTTATGTATTCTCCTCTATTTCAAATGTGTCTTTGAGAGAGAACATGACAGCACTGTCTGAGCCAGGTCACGGGATATCGCTGGAACACCAGTTATTATTTCAGCCTGGATCTCCAAACTTTAATATAAAACTGGGGTCAAAACCAGTCAGGTGCATGCAATAAGAGGCATAATAAGACATTTATGAAATTCAAAGTGCAGATCACTTCAAATTGGGTTGGTTTTGGTGACACCTTTTGCTCTCAGCAGTTCACAGCATCTCACTCTGCCCCTTCTTTCATTTCCCTGGACTAGAGTCCTCTGGCAGCTGCCCTCTGCTCTTCATTATGGGATTTCAGACTATCCCTTGCACCAGAGCAGAGCCCTGTGAGCTGACTCGGGGCCAGAGACAATGCACTTCAGTTGACATGGAGCTGGAAGCTATGGATTTAGCAGCTTGCATCAGTGCATTCATGGAGTCTGCATTGCATCCTAACTGTATTCCCTGAGCGGATTCTTAGGTAGCCCCAAGTGTTTTCTTGACATGAAGATGCTCTCTGAGCCAGCTAAAGCAAGAACTAGTCCCATGAAGCTTGTTTTGTCTCTGCAGGCTTTGAATTTGGGAATTGCTGTACCACCATCTCTTGGGTCTTGAACTGTTCCCATCTCCAAGATAAACTGTGCCACAGGAACAAAGTCAATGGGATAAAGAGCCTGAGTTTAAATATTGCCCACAGAAGAAATGTCTCAACCTGCCTGCTTCAAAAATCTGTATTTACACCCCGTCCTCTCTCTCTTTCTAGTTTGCTCTAGGTTGTATGGTTGCACCCTGGAAATGGGATGTCAGTCCCGTTCAGGGAGCATAAAGGAAGAAAGAAAATCTCCCCATTGCTGCCGCAGTGACAGCGAGTGAGAGCCCGAGCAGGAAGATGTCAGCAGTCGCCTCAGCCATCCAGGCTCCTCAGGGCCCCGTGAATCCGCCGCCTCCAGAGGTGACAAATCCCAACAAACCTGGCCGGAAAACCAACCAGCTGCAATATATGCAAAATGTTGTGGTGAAGACTTTGTGGAAGCATCAGTTTGCTTGGCCTTTCTACCAGCCTGTTGATGCAATTAAGCTGAATTTGCCGGTACGTTTCTGTCGTCATCCCAGCCTAGAAAGCTTTGTGTTGGTCAGGTCAGTTTTGGGGTTGCTTAGAGGGGAAATGAGCCTGATGGGCTCAGCCAGTGGCTTCATGTGCAGCAAGAGAGGCTTTGGTGCTCTAATCCAGAACAAGAAAATGACACTGTACAGCTCTGCAGCATCCCCTAATCACAGCCTCTGCAGGTGCTCCAGACTAGCCCAGAGAGAAACTGGGTTAACAGGTGGAAATCTTTTAAAGGACAGAATGCTCTTAAAATTAGAGACTGAAACTTTGAGCACAGTTTTAGCCAGCCCTGATAAACTTCTGTGAGTGCCAGAGGCGGCCTTTTAAAAAGGGAGGCAGAAATGCTGATTCCCAGACTGGAGGTTGTGTGTTTTGGAGTCAGGTTCATAATAATGGTAAGACTAAAAAGATACAAATTAGAAAATAAATGAATATATATTTACATTTACAATTTCCACAAAACTTGGGGGGCTGTTTTTTAGGAGGGGGGAATGAGAAGAAAGCAGGGGTTAGAGGGAGATGTGAACAAAACTGAATCAGAAGATGTAACATCCTCCCTGGTTTTCCAACAGGATTATCACAAAATAATAAAAAACCCCATGGACATGGGGACGATCAAGAAGCGCCTGGAACACAACTATTACTGGAGTGCCAGTGAATGTATGCAGGATTTCAACACCATGTTTACAAACTGTTACATTTATAACAAGGTAAAAAAACCCAGAAAAGCCTTTAGAAAACACCCACCTACCCCTGTTACTGTGCAGGTTTTGAGCAGGGCCGGCTCTGGGCCCTCCTTGCAAGGATTTGAAATGCCACTAATTGCAACCACGTTACTTGAAATGCACAAAGCTGTCTTTGTGCTGCCTCTTTCTTCCCCCAGACTAGTTACAATGGCAAATATGCCTTTTAATTATAGGTAGATTTCTGGTTTGGGGATATGCAGCAAGTTTTTGCTCCTTTTATTGTCAGTTAGGAGTTTTCTGGGATGAGCTGCACTTAATGCAGTGCTCTGCAGGTGTTTTGAGGTGCTTTAATGCTGTGTGTTAGACTGTCTGGCACTAAGTAGTATCTGTTAGCAGCAGAAAGGAGTTCAAGAATTATAATTCTGTTCTTTGACCCCGTCTCCATAAATATGTTCATACTTACACACATTTAAATTGCTTTTTATTATTATTTTGGGTTTGGCTTGTTTGCTGTTTTGTTAGGTTGTTAAAATTCTTTGCGTTCTGTTTTCTCCAGTCATTTGTCATCATAGACCCAGATTGGAGAACAGCTGAAACAAACAAATTAATTAGTTTGAGCCACAGAATGTGTGTTTAGCCTCTTCCCTTGGACCTGCTGGCAAGCAGGGAAGGACAGCTCATCCGTTCCAGTTTGCTGCTTCCACACTGCTGCACTGGATACTGGTTTATCAGGCTCCTTCTGAGCTCCTGATAATTCTCTGGATGCAGCACACTTAGGGGCTGTAATTATTGCATGCTAGAGCAGAATAGAAGAGCAGGAGAGTGGCAAGAGGAGGGAGAAGAGCTAATCTGTTTATTGTCAGCATTTGAATACCATAATTTATTTGAAGGGCCTCAGTGTTTTCTAAGCCTGGTCTTCAAGCTCACTGCTTCAGATATATGAATGATACAACAAAGGCTCATATTCTTCTTTGTGCAGCCCACAGATGACATTGTCCTCATGGCCCAAGCCCTGGAGAAGATATTTCTGCAGAAGGTTGCCCAGATGCCTCAGGAGGAGGTGGAATTGCTACCCCCAGTTCCTAAAGGCAAAGGTCGCAAGCCTTCAGCGGGCACACAGAGCGCAGGTAGGGATCCATGCAGGGACAGGGAATGTTGGGAGCTGTTCCCAAGGCCTGAGCCACCTCCTGAGCTGCTGGACTCTGCAGATGGTGAAGAGGCTGGGAAGGGAGAGCGTGGTCTCACAGTTGAAGCAGTGGGGACGAAGGTGTGAGGTGTCTGGGAGATGCTCACTCGGGGTTTTAGGGCTCATCTGTCTCAAGGCCACCCTGCATTTGTCACACCAGTCTTGCCATCTGTGGTTTGCCCATCCAGGCAGCACTTCAGGGAGGGAGGGCAGTGCTGTTGCTTCTCTATGCAAAAAACCCCCCAAGATGGTCAGAAATGCCAGTCTGCTGCCAGTGCCAGAGCATGGCATGAAAAGTCTTTACAGATTTGGGTTTACACAGCTCACTCTGGGTCCTGGCAGAAATCTGGCAGAGCAGAGACTTGGACTCAAATTCTGCTAATTCCCTAAACCCTGTATATTTTCCTTTTGCACACATGGTCACAACATCATAAAATTAAAGGATTATTCAGCCATTGCAAAAGGCTATGTGCACTATTGCATATCAGTGGAGAAAGTAAGTTTAGTTCAGCTTACCTAGAATTGATTTTAAATGGATTTAGGACTAAAATGTCCAAGCATGGTAAAACAGTTCATAAAGAACCTTGTGTGGGCTGAGTTAAATGATGAGAGTAATTTTTTTTCTCTAAACAAGGTCTAATTGTTGCACTGGGAAAGTCAATTGTTCCTATGTTTCCCCACATTTCAGGTGCTAAATGGAGCTATAAATCTATCCAAGCTCAGAGAAATTAATGATGATGTATCTTTTCAACATCCTTTGATAAAACATAGAAGGAGGATTGCTGCTTTGGTTATTAGGTAGTGGGTTTGTCCCCCTTATGTTACACCACTGGGCAGGTTTTTAGCAGTGCAGGTGTAGCATCAGGGACATGGGAGCCATCAGGATGCTTAAGCTCTACTGAGAATCATAAAATATGGAGTTGGAAGGGGCCCACAGGAATCACTGAGCCCAACTTCTGTCCCTGCACAGCCCCAAGAATCCTCCTCTGGGCACTTGTGGCAAATCTGAAGTGCTTTGGACTCCTGGCTGCTCAGGTGGCTCAGGGCAGTGGTTGTTGCCATTTGCATGGTGTGAACACCTCCCACTGTTCCATCTCCTGCTGTTCTCCTGAGCTCAGTGCAGCTCTGGGAGTATCCAAGGGGTGAAAGCTGTCTCAGAGCAACACTCCACGTGAAAAGCTGCAATTATTTTGCGCGTGGCTGACCCAAACCCGTGGTACAAGGACTTAGATCAGAGAGTCCTCACTCTTGTTGTACCCTGGGTGTAACAGCAAATCCCACTGTGTCCTCTGCGCTCTCCTTGGGATCCCTCTGCCAAGTCCAGTTTGCTCCCAGTACTCTCCCAGCTGTAACCACGGGCGCCTTTCCCCTCTCGTTTGAAAGGAGCGCAGCAAGCCGTGGCCGTGTCTTCCGTGTCCCCGCCGGCCCCGTTCCAGACCGTCCCTCCAGCCGTGTCTCAGACGCCCGTCATCGCTGCCACCCCCGTGCCAACCATCACCGCCAATGTCCCGCCTGTCGCCGCCCCTGCCGCCGCCGCCCCGCCCCCGCCCGCCGCTCCGATCATGCCCGTGGTGCCTCCCACGCCCCCGGTCGTCAAGGTAAATGCGGGCGGTTCCTCCGCAGGAGAGGGGCTGCGCTGCCAGCCCTCGCTGCCGGGCCCCTGCGGTCCTGCTTTCATCGCTGGGTGTTGGGTTGGAGAGGCTTGAGAACAGTTCTGCCACTTGTCACACGGTCCAGCCGAGGTGATGGCACCCGTGCTTCCTCCAGCTCAGTTCCAGCCTCTCCTTTCACAGCCTTCCCCTGTGCTGCTGCTCCAGGGCTCTTGGAGTTCTCCACTTTATGCCAAATAGCTCAAAGCATCTCTTCCCTCTCTAACTGAGCTCCTGATTTTACTGGGGCTCTTCCTTTCAGGTTTGTATCTCAAAGCACCTCTTCCCTCTCCAACTGAGCTCCTGATTTTACTGGGGCTGTTCCTTTCAGGTTTGCAGCCCATAGCATCTCTTCCCACTCTGGCTGAGCTCCTGATTTTGCTGGGGCTGTTCCTTTAAGGTTTGCAAGCTCCAGCATTAGGAATGTTCCTTTCTGCTTTCAGCCAGTTCAAGACAAGCCTGTCACTCCAGTTGGAGGAGACTGATGTTGCCTGCAGGTTTTGGGTGCATTAGTTCTGTCTTCCTTACTGAGTAATCTTTTGGGAGTTGTCACTGGTGTTTTGCTATTTATTATGTTAATTTATGGGTAAATGAAGACATTACCTAAATAATTGAAATTTTCTTAGCAAGCTGTGAATTGCTTTAAAAATGATGAAAGCATAGCTCAGAGAAAGCTGGGGATCTTTTTATCTAAACTGGGGAATTAACTGCAACAGTTTTGGTTGTGAAGTTGCTTGGACCAGCAGAGGCACAGAATTGTTTTGTTTTTTAACCCAATAGTTTGGGAATTGCTAGAGAAATTGTAAGTCAGATCTTGCAGCTAAGCTGTCCTCCTCAGAAACCTATCTCACATTTCAGTTTCTGTCCAAATAACTTGCTTCTGAGAATCAATTTCATTTTAAAACTCAAGGATGAACCCAGAAGTGAGTTTGCCAAATACACACTGCAGAATTAATTCTGCTTGGGATTTACTTAAGATTTCCCTTAGATTTCTCTAAGGAACTTCTTCCACCCTATCTTCCTCTCCAGAGAAATAAATCCTTGATAGGAGCACAAGAGAGCTGACTGGACAGTCCCAGCTTGAATTTATGTGAGAGGGTTTATTTGCTTAAGGCAAAATCTACCTTAGCACACCCACTAAATACAGGGGAGTGAGGACTCGTGGGTCTTTGGTGATTAAAATGCTTTGGTTCAGAGCTTATAGCCTGATCCTGCCACTGGGGACTCAGACATGTGCTTAAGTTACTGACACTTGCTCAGTCCCTATGCATCAGCTGAGCTGCAGTAGTCAACTGGGTGCCCTCCTTTCCCTTGGCAAACACCAGGTAAGAGTCCTAGCTTCCCTCTCAGGGAAATTACACATTTTGCAGCATGGTTGGGCTTGGCTTGGAGCCATGCAAATGGTTGGTTACTGTGGCTCAGGTGACATGAAGTGTTGGAGCCTCTAGTCACAAATCCCGTTTATCCCAGTGAAATAACTGGGGGTTTTTTTCTGTCAAAGGATAGGCAATACTAATAGGATGAGTGAAATATGGGTCTCCTTGAGCCAGGTCTCATAAGCTCTTGGAGATCTGTTTCACACCCAAGATAGCTCAGCTACCTTAGAAGGCATAAAAAGAGCAGGATGGCTTCTGTGGTAGTGTTGGAAACAAAAAGGTTTTATTAAAAAGGCAAAATAACAAAGCTCTTTACAGAGAAAGACCTAGCCAGGTGCAAGAGATCCTTACCCCTGGTAAAACACCTCACCAAAGTGATTAGTTCCTTTGTTCTCTTCCTTTTCTAGTAAATTGCTTAGGCAGGACATTTTGGCTTCTGTCCAATTAACTGTCCTTAAGTTTGAGGTGAAGTCCCCCAGATCCTAGAGATGCCCTTTTCCCCTAATTGAGGAGAGAAACTTCTGGGCTTATTTCCTTTTTATGGGGACAAAGTATAGTTGTGTCACTCCATCAACAGAGTGACACATTCCTATAGATGAGCTGTGCTAGGGTTTCTGCAGGGCGTGAACCCATGTCCTCATGGAGCCTGTCCCTGTGCCATTTCAGAAAAAGGGAGTGAAGAGGAAAGCAGACACCACCACCCCCACCACGTCTGCCATCACCGCCAGCAGGAGCGAGTCCCCCACGCCGCTGTCGGACCCCAAGCAGGCCAAAATCATCGCGCGCAGGGAGAGCGGCGGCCGCCCCATCAAGCCACCAAAGAAGGACCTGGAGGATGGAGAGGTCCCTCAGCACGCAGGCAAGAAGGGCAAACTCTCTGAGCACCTCAAGTACTGTGACAGCATCCTCAAGGAGATGCTCTCCAAGAAGCACGCAGCCTATGCATGGCCCTTTTACAAGCCCGTGGATGCAGAGGCCTTGGAATTACATGACTATCACGATATAATCAAGCACCCCATGGATCTCAGTACTGTGAAAGTACGTCCTCATTTACCACCTCTTTTTGCAGGGGGTCCCTCTGCTTGCAGAGGACTGGCTCCTTTGTGGGAGGGCGAAAGGGAAAGGGTGGAAACTGAGCCTGTTTGGATACCAGCTGGATATTTTTATATTTTGTTTCCTTCCCCTCTCCCTTTTTTGCCATAACCTGGGACAGCTTTTTTTTTCTGCCCTGCAAAGCAGATGATGTACACAAAGCAAAGTACAATGGCATCCTCTCCTCTTTGTGGATAGTCCAGGTATTTAACTGGTGTTCTTAGGATTGTGTTGCACTCTGAGGAGGTGCTTTATTTCATAGGATTCAATTGATGGTATCCCATTTCCAGAAGCTGCTGCCTACCTACTTGGTGGTGGCAGATAGGCTTACACTGAGCAATTCCAACTGGGATGTGATGGTACTCAGGCAGATATGTGCTGGTTTTGTGGTTCACACTTGGCTCCTCAAGAGTTTAGCTTAGCATAGTCCAATATTTTTGTTTTTCCCAGTAGCTTTGGAGGTTTGCTGAATCCCTCCATGAAGCAAAGCCATGTCTTTGTAGTTCCCATCCTCTTGTGAGCCAGGCACTGGGTTCTGTGTTGGTGGAGGGGAGACTTTCATGTGCAGGAGGTGAAGATGGTGTTGCTGGCTTTCACTGGCATTGCCAGAAGGGTTTTAGTGCCAGCTGAGCCAGTGCCTGGGGTTGTCTGAATGCCCAGGTGACAGAAGGGCAGCTGTGGTTGTGATTCCTGTCCTGGTACCCAGGAGCAGCATGTCACACTCTGATGTGCCATGCATCTATCCTAGGGGTCCTCTGGGTCTCCAGACATACCTGCAGCCTGCTAGTTGAAGCCCCAGGTGATTGCAGGAAGATTAGAGATGGACAGAGTGAAATCCTGACCCTCTCAAATATTTCCACATTTGCTTAGGTGTTTTCTTATTGCAAGAGATTATTGGGCTGTGTTCTGAAAAGTCTAGGTGCAAAGTTGTGATTTCTTGGGTTGGTGATTTCTTCATGCTTAAATCTCTTTAAGGTCCTGACTTCATTCTTTTAAAATTGTACACCTCTGCCCCTTTCTGGCAAGTGGAGGTGATATCCTCCCTCTGCACCTGACTAGTGTAGGGTAGAAAATTGGAGACAGGCTGACTGCAAACCCAGTGGAGTCTTTTGCACCTAAAGACTCTGGGCTTCTCATTCCACATGGTAGTATTTTTCTTAATTAAGTTGTTTGAAGGGCTGTCTGGTATTGGTTTTTTATGGAGTGTTTTATTGTCATTGCTCTTGGCCTGCAGATCATGGTGTGACTTCTCAGAGATGCAGCTCATAATATGTTCACTGTGTGGAACAGAAAGCTGCCATTTGCAGGCAGTGTCATTTTCCAGTGTCAGGGACTTCCACTGTGGCTCTGAAAGGTTTTTAGATTTAATTCTGCCCGAGTGACAATGGCTGTGATAAAGCAGCACAATTAAGGGCCTCCAAACTAACCTGGGAGGAATTATGTGAGAAAGTAAAACACAAGCATTGCTGCAGCTGTAACACATCTTGTCTCTTATTTCTGTGGCTGTGTTAGGTTTGATTTTTCCCCAGAGAATATCCTTCATATCCAGGAGCATTTTTTCTTCCCTGGCAGAGTTGTCTCCAAGAGGATTTGAAGGTTGTTTTCTCTGTGTGAGGTGGAGGAGGCAGGTTGGCTGTTGTGGCTCTGCCAGGGGCAGGTGAGATGGAGGGACTGTAGCTGAGCTTGCTGCAGCCAGGAGCAGAGGGATGTGCTGGAATTTTCTGCTGGAGCTGAGAATGGGAGCAGCTGAAGGGATGGGATCTGTGAGCTCATCACCTCAGTTCTCTTTATCAGAGAAGGAAAGGGCAGAACTGCTTGGAGTAGGAAGGTGTAAGGAGAGAGGCAGCAGCTGCAATTCCCTGTGAGGAGTGGGAGGCACTGAGGCTGGAGCTGCTGCTGCCCTGGCCCCAGGCAGGCAGGGACCACTTGCAGAACATCCCTGTCCCCCTCTGTGGCGCTGGGGGCCTGGAGCAGCTCTTCTGCTCCATCCTCTGGCTGCCAGGTCCCAGCAGTGACATGGGTGTCTCTGCCTTTGCTTTGCTCAGTGGTGAACAAGCAGCAAGCCTCGCTGTGCAGGAGGATTTCCACAAGGTGTTTACTTCTGGAATAAAGCACTTCCTCCAGGGATGTAACTCTGCTCACCCCTTAATTTTCCTGCAGTGAACTTCTGCAGTTTCAGAGCAGCTGAGTTCAGGGTCTTGAAAGTGAGGAGACATTCTTTATGTCCTCTGTGGGCAGGACAAGACTTAGAGCAAGGGACACGTTAGACATGAGGAAATAAATTTATGAACAGTAAAGATGATTAAACAATTGATCAAGGGGGAAGATGAGATTTCTGTGGCAGATGCTGTCTGTGGACAGGGGATGGCTGAGCTGCCCTGCCAGACTCCTGATTTCCAGTTGTAAATGTAATCACTTTATTTTTTTTGTAAGCAGCTGGATATCTCCAAGTGTATTTATAACAAGGTATTCCAGCCCACTGATTTAAAGTGCTTTTCTTTCTTTTGTGAAGCTAATTATTCTTTTTAATAAAACAAAACAAAAATCCACAGATTATAAACCGTAGGGCTAGAAAACTGTTGAGTTTGGATGAAAAGCAAAGCCTCAGACACTGGAATGTGTTTCATAGGCAATAATCAGGCCCTGAGTATGCCAAACAAATATAAAAAGGCCTTTCATGCAGTAAGATGTATTTTAAAATAAATGTGCCCTTTGGTTTGAACATATGTTTTGCTTTGGAGTTGGCCTGAGAGGCTTTTCAGACAGGAGCACCACAAACCTCTTTCCCTTTCTGCTTTTGTGCTGTGCCTTCCAGGCTGTCTCCTGGTTTATTCACCAGGAAAATGAGGTCTCCTGACAAAAGTTTGACAGATGTCTGGCTGCAGCATGGCAGGGAGCAAGGCTGCAGGGATGTCACCACCCTGCACCAGGTCCCTCAGAAGCTGAATTCCTGGAGGTGAAATTCTGCCCTTTTCACAACAAAAAACAGCTCCAGGAGTCTTTGCAGTGTTTCAAGACAGAAGGTCTCTCACAGCTGTGAAATTTCTGTAGTTCTGTGAAAAATGGGAATTTTGCTTGAGTTAGGGGTGGGTGACAGACCCTGAGCATCCCTGCTTGCTGTTGGGATGGGGGATGTCTGTCCCTATCACGTCCCCAGCCTGTCTGCCAGTCAGCCCTTCCCTCCTCTGGGCACACAGGTGCCCAAGACATACAAAAGGGAAGCCTGTAAGCACTTGGCAAATAGAGAATTTCTTTAAACCCAGGTCTTTTAAATGCAAATGAAACCTAGTGTTAGCTTCTGGTTCCTTTCAGCAGGAGTAATTGGAGCTAAGGTTTTTTACTTAGTAGTAATATATGCATAAAATCAATTAAGTGCTAGGAATGCTATAAACTGCTCTCTAAACCCAAGTCACTGAGTCCCAAACAGCAAGAGAAATGGCTGGAAGTGAGAGCTGAAAAATAAGAGAAAGGAACAAGGTACAAACATTTGACATTTATCCTCACTACTCTAGGAAATAACATTATGAGTAGGCTCATAAAGGGTGAAGCCTGTATCCATTTCCATCAGTTGGACTTTTAAATTAAGCGTGGGAGTTGTAGTTTAACTGTAAATGCCTATTTTGCTGTAGGAACTGCAGAGCAAACCTCCTGCCCTCTGCTAGCAGGAAGTCAGAGTTAGATTTTTCGTGATCTTTTCTGCCCTTTCAGATTTACAAGGCAAATATATCCTAGCATATGTAGAAATACACACTTCAGGTACTCCTGTAATTGGAACTTGCTTGCTGACTCTTGCCCTTTCCATCCATGATCCTTGTTTTTATTAGTTCCTGATCCATTTCTCTAAATTATTTTTCTAATAATTTCTGATGTTTTCTGGTAGAATGTGGACCCTGACAGATTTATATTGTACTACTTAGAAAACAAGGCCAGCTTAGAATTTTAGTGTTTAAACTGCTGTGAGAGATAAACTTCTTTGGTTGCCTGGTGTTTGCTTGTTTTATAATGCAGAAACTCTGAATGTTATTTAGGAACCAATAACCCAAATCAAACTTCCATTCTCTTAGATGGGATTTTTGAGGCTCTTCTGAGGTTCATGTGTCCTCCATGCAGTTGCTACAAATGCCTTTTGCTTATGGCTTTTCTTTTTTCTTTTCCCTTTGGCTTGTTTATTTGCAGAAAAAGATGGACAGTCGGGAATACCAGGATGCACAAGGTTTTGCAGCAGATATTCGGTTAATGTTCTCTAATTGTTACAAGTACAATCCTCCAGACCACGAGGTGGTGGCCATGGCCAGGAAGCTCCAGGTAAAGGTGTTGGCAAATGCATCTTCCAGAGTGTTTTTAGTTCAGGTACAAGCTGAGATCCCGGTGTGGATCTGCTCTTGGCACCAAAAAGGGAGATTCCTCCAGCCCTTGGAAAGAGCCTCATGCTCTCTGCAGGACTGTCGTGCTCTTCACATGACATGGGCCCAGTGCCATGTTCAGCTCCTAAAATATTATAATCCTTGGTTTTAAAGTAATTTTGGGGGATTTTCTTGGGCTTTCCAGATGGGCAACCATATTCTGTATATTATTATTTACTTGAAGTGCACAAGGACCCTGCCTTTGATGTATTTGAGGCCAGACTGAGCTGTTTGTGGCCGAGGTTCCTTTGGTCACCAATTTTCCTCCTTTTTGCAGGATGTCTTTGAGATGAGGTTTGCAAAAATGCCCGATGAGCCTGCAGAGGCCCCCCCTCCACCTCCCCCAACAGCCCCAGTGGTGAGCAAAAGCACAGAGAGCAGCCACAGCAGCGAGGAGAGCTCCTCAGACTCCGACAGCTCCGACTCCGAGGAGGAGCGGGCGACTCGGCTGGCCGAGCTCCAGGAGCAGGTACTGCACCATCCCAGCTGTGTGTCCTTGCATTAACCAGAGCACAGCACCAGGAATTGTGTCCTGAAAAATCCCACCTAGGCTGGCATGCAGGGAAGCACTCCCAGCCTAAGGGGAAAAGCATTCAGCTGTGCAGTCAGTGCATGTTGGATGTAACAGTCATTTTCTTCAAGATATTTTTCTCAGTGCTGATGCTCTCTCCTTCCTTCTGGGATCCCAGAGTATGAGCTGCTTTATTTTTGGCTTTAGGATGTACTTACACCTTGGGACATAGAGGGAAGGATTTGTGGAGGCAGCAGTTGCCTTGCCTTGATGGTTTTTGCCCTGTTTCCCCCCAGCTGAAAGCCGTCCATGAGCAGCTGGCTGCACTGTCCCAAGCGCCAGTGAACAAACCAAAGAAAAAAAAAGAGAAGAAGGAGAAAGAGAAGAAAAAGAAAGATAAAGAGAAGGAAAAAGAAAAGCACAAAGTCAAAGCTGAGGAGGAGAAGAAGCCCAAGGTGGCTCAACCACCAAAACAAGCCCAACAGAAGAAAGCCCCAGCTAAGAAAGCGAACAGCACAACCACAGCTAACAGGTGAGAGCCAAGGTGCCTTGAGGGGAGAGCCAAGAGCTTCCAGCTCTGTCCTTAATTCCTGGGGAAGCTCAGTAGTTGTTAATTTGCTGCTGAATACTGTTCCCATTCCCAGACAACTCCAGGGAGTCTTTAACTTGGAGCTGGCAGTGGAACCACTGTGTTTTCACTGTCCAGCTCTTTGAATCCCTGCCTGATTGCTCTCAGATAAGGTTTTGGGGGTTGCCTTTTGTGCAGCCACCAAGAACGTGCCATTTCATGGCTGCCCCCCCCTGCTGCTACTTGGGCTCATTGTCACACTTCACAGGGCTAGAATATAATAGGAACACGACAGCTGAGCTCAGGCTGCTGAACTTTTTCAGCACTTGTGGTGCTGTTCCAGCCATCTGACGAGAGCTTCAAAGCCAAGAGCATGGGGATGTTTGTTACGAGGGAGTCAGGGAAAAAAAAAACCAAACAATTCATTGCTGTGTCCCCATGAATGTTTTCATGCTTGACAACCTCCCCAGGCAGCCCAAGAAAGGAGGCAAACAGGCATCTGCAACCTACGACTCGGATGAGGAGGAGGAAGGGCTGCCCATGACCTATGACGAGAAGCGACAGCTCAGCCTGGACATCAACCGCCTGCCCGGGGAGAAGCTGGGCAGGGTAGTTCACATCATCCAGTCCAGAGAACCTTCCCTCAGAGACTCCAATCCTGATGAGATTGAAATAGATTTTGAAACCTTGAAGCCCACAACGTTACGAGAACTGGAGAGATACGTGAAATCTTGTTTACAGAAAAAACAAAGGAAACCATTTTGTAAGTTCACCTCCCGGGGCACGTGTTCCCCCCCAGCAGCTCTTGGGCTCAGCTCTGGAGTCAGGGCATGTGTATTGAGATTCTCTTATCCACCTGTTGGGTATGTGGTGGCATGAATTTTTAGAGATTCTTTTCTCCCAAGGAAATGTACAGAAACTTCCTGTTTTTCTCTGTTCTTTCTTCCCGTGGTGTCCTGCTGCAGAGACCTGGAGAGCCAATGTGTTCCTCTGCAAGACCTGTGGGATGCCTTTATTACTTACCCAGGCTCTGGAAGGCCCTGTAAAGGTTTCAGTCTCATTGTGTCAGGTGTTACATGCATACATCTGGAAGGATCAGTTTCTTATCCTGAATAGTTTAGCATCTAATTAGGAAGGAAACAAAAAAACGTGGCTGGGATCCAAACCACCAAGGCAATAAATGATTTGCACAAGGTTACCTGGTTACCTGTGGATTCTGGGTGTGTCTGAGTTGTGTATTCAGCCCAAAACTGCTCTTGCTGTGTGTCCTGATAACCACATTGGCCTCACCCTCTGCCAGTTCAGAGGGTGAATGTCAATCTGCTGCTGAGTGTGTTGTTCAGTGTGGGACAGACTTTGTGTCTCATCCACAAAGCAAATTCCTGCAGCTCCTGGAGGGTTTAGCTCCAGCTGGACAGCAGTAGGATCACTTACCTGAAGTTTTCCTGGGCCTCTTGGTTAAGGGAGTTTTGCTTTTAAGATTATGACACAAAAGCTGCTCCTTGCTCTTGCAGAGCATCTCCATTCCTTCCTCAGGATTTTCAGGAAGGCCTAAGCAAAGCACAGACTTTGACTTTTCTTTTTGTTTTATTTCCCCCCCCCCCCCCCCAAATCCTTCACTGTTGGCCTAGCTCAGGAAAGGATTTTCCAGAGTTCTTAGGAACAGGAAGCATCCTTCAGTTTTGGAAGCAGAGCACAGAGTAACACAGATAACCTCAGATATCCACTCTGTGAGCCTGGCATGCCTGAGCCTGACTGGACTCCTGTGCTGAGTGTTCCTTCTTAGGACTGTGCTTTCCAGTTTTCTTTTTTTGTTGTTTTTTTAAACCATTGCTTTAAAACAGCTCACAGAAATGTAGGTATTTCCTTGCTGGATCAGGCAAAATATCTGGCTCCTGTCTTGTGCTTCCAATCCTGGCCAACACCTGTGTTCAATTACTCCTCCTTTGGAGGAATATTTCCTTTCCTTGGCAGTGTGAGTGTTGCTGGTCCTTCTCACCCTTTCCATCCTCATGCAGTTACATTCCTGTTGTCTGCCAGCCTTTGCCTCAGTTGGTTTTTAATTTGCCTTTGTTTGTTTTGTTTTCTATTTAGAGCAACATAAACCACAGTAGATTCTTGCGTGAGGGGATCCGAAGTTTTAATGGCAGATGCTTTACTCCTGACAACCTTTAATGGGACACTTTATTTTACAGGGCAGAAAACCCATGTAACAATTCTGTAATTACAAATCTGTAATTATTGACCATATAACTGGCTGGTAAGTAACCTGTAATGACAAGGTTATTACATGGATATTTCTATCTTCTAAAATACTTTCCAGAAGATCTCTCTTAAAAAAAATTGCATGTTACAGGATGGTGGTGATTTGATGAGCGAGGCAACTTCAGGTGTTGTCTTGTCTCTGGGATGTGTAGTTGCTGTGTGAGCACTGGATGTTGGCAGTGTCACTGCAGAGTGTGCACACAGATGTACATGCCCTGTAAAATAGTGATGTCCACTCTTTCCCCCTGCATCCCTGCACTTTCAGAAACTCTGCCTTCCTCTCCCACAGCTGCCAGTGGCAAAAAGCAAGCAGCAAAGTCAAAAGAAGAGTTAGCTCAGGAAAAGAAGAAAGAACTAGAAAAACGGTTACAGGATGTCAGTGGGCAGCTAAACAACAACAAGAAGCCTGCAAAGAAAGGTAATGGCTTGGGCTTTATGGGAAAACAGCCCCCCAGAAGTGACCAGACTTTGTCACAGGGTCAAAACCTCTGCCTTGGGTTTATGGCTGTGACAGGAACCCTCAGGAAGTTCCCACTGAGCTACTGTGTGGGGCTGCTTTGGTCCCTGGCCAGGTGGGAACTGCTGGGTGGTAAAATAGGAGCTGTCTGGGAGGCAATTCCTCCTTCAGAGGGAGGAGGATCTTCCCTGTGTTAACCTGGTGTGCAGCCCACACCACAGAGCTTCTAACACATGGGGCTCAAAAACTCCCAAACCCCCACATAGCTCGGGATGCTCCAAAAGGTGCCCCTGGTGCAAACAAAGCTTTCACCAGGGGATTTCCTGTGCTCAGAGGTGACACTGCCCCACAGCAGAGCTCCTCTGTGCATCCCAAATTCCACAGTCACTGGCAGTCTAAGTAGCTGTCATGGTTTAAGGTAAATTTGGGAGAAAACTTTTGAAGAGGTTCTTCTAAAATGTAGATTTAATCAGCTTTTTTTTTAAACTGGTTCAGGAAAATATAAGCAAAGCAATTACTAGTACAAAAAAAATGAACATTATTAAACAATAAAGCTTTTTGCTGCTTTCAGAGAGATGATAAACTCAGAAAGTCTCTCTTGTGGGCTGTAGCTGGACTTAGTCTCTTATCTTTTTGGTGTTGGAAATGCTGTGGCTCAGGCTTGGCTTGGTGGGCTGCAGGTGTGAGCTGCAGGTGCTCTCTTGGGTGTTGAGTTTAGAGTAGGTTTAAACAGGTCTAAAGAAAAATAAAAGCTACAGCTTAGGGAACTTCTCTGCTTCAGCTAGCTAAAAACTAACTGAAAGCAAAGGAGAGCTGTGGCTTGCTGTCTGTCTGTCTGTCTGTCTGTAGACAGCACAGTCCAGCAGCAGGAATGTGGAGGGGTGAGTGCAGTGTCTGCAAACAAACTCCACGCTGCTTTTCTCTCCTCCTTCACTCTCAGAACCAGCCTTAAAGGTGCAAAATTTATAATCCAGAGATTTTAAAGACGAGAGAGAACACGAAGGGAACAACTGGGGATAGCAGCATCATTCGGCCAAGCCAGGGCAGGAGTGCTGCCACCCCGTGGGTCAAACTGGGCGAGAAGGGGGGCAGCCCTTGTGTGCCTCAGTTCCCTGGGAGTAACCCCATCCCTGCTTGTTCCCGCAGAGAAATCCGGCTCCACTCCCTCCGGAGGCCCCTCCCGGCTCAGCAGCAGCTCCTCCTCCGAGTCCGGGAGCAGCAGCTCCAGCGGCTCCAGCTCGGACAGCAGCGACTCGGAATGAGCTGGGACACTCGGACACACCCCCCAAACGGACACCCCCTGCTGCCCCTGCTCTGCAGTGTCCCCTCCCCTCCTTACCCCCTGCTCTCGGGCCACGGTGGTCAGGTTTTATCCCCTCTCTCTTTTCTCTGACTTGTTTTTTATTTTATTTTTAAACTCAGTGTTACAAAAGCTATTTTCCTTTTTTGTTGTTGTTGTTTTTTGGACGGGGGGGAGGGAGGGAGGGGGCTCTCTTTTAATAGGTCAAAGATCTTTGAGTGTGTGTGTGTGACTAGACTTTATGACAAATAGTTCCCTTTGCATAAAGTCTCTAAAATTTACATTTATCCGGATAAAATTGGTTGAAAATGGAAGAACTTTGAGCTCTTAGCAGGAGATAAATAGAAAATTCTGCAAGGTTTGTAGTACATTTCCCTCCCAGCCCTTCCCTCTCCCCAGAATATTCTCTTTTAATAAGCCTGCCTGGCTCACACAAGGTAAAAACCATCTTTTTTTAAAGAAATCTCTGTAAAATGGTACTGTATCTGAAAGATGTTAGCTTTTGAACTAGTTGGTGTATTTGTTATTAGCACTAGTATTCTTAATCTCCAAGTCTACAGTGTGATGAAAATGTCAGATGCTATCATCTTTTTACATAAAAACAACAACAAAAAAAAAAAAAACTCCAAAAAAATTCTCATGTACTGTGGATTGCTAACATGCTTTTTTTTTAATCTTGGTAGAGGCATAGGCACCTCAGGAAGGTCTTGAAGCATGAATTTAACTTTTAAGCACACAAGCAATAGAAGTTGGTTGCATTTCTTGGTTTTCCACTCAAAAGCTTCACTTTTCCTGGGGATTCATTGGGAAGAAGGGAGCAAGGGACACACTCAAGCTTTTTGGGAATGTTATTTTTACCATTAAATAGATAATTTCCAGGAAATGAGACGCTCTCTATGAAAGTTTTCATGGAATTGACAGGAGGGTTTTTTTTGGCTGGAAGTTGTCAGCTGGAGCCTGGAGTGATCCCTGCAGTGACCAGGACAAGTCATGTGCCCATTACTGGGCACATCTTGGGCATTTTCTCCATGACAAACTCCTCAGACTGGGCTTAAAATAAAGCAGCACTTGAGCTCCAGCTGAGGCTGAGCTGGCAGGGGAAGTGGAGAGGGATTTTGTGTGTGTTTGGGCTTTTTGCTTTTGAGTTTGCCTTGGTTTTCTCCCTTCTCCTCATCATTCTGGTAGTGAGCTCCTAGAAAGGGGGATGCTCCTCCTGTGTCAGGCAGAGTTCAAGTTCCAGGCACTGAAATGTTTTACCTCAATGAAAAGAAGAAAGAGAGGAGGGAGAAGACAAAAAAAAAGCTAATTTTTTAAAGCTTGCTTTTTTTTTTTAGTCCAGCCTAATGTTTTGACCTGCATTGCTGCAATGCACCCTGGTTTCAGTGTCCCTAATTTCATGTATATACCATGACTTTATTTATTAAACATCATTGGTCGTTTAAAATATAATAAAATCTAACAAAAGCAAAGCTGGGGTTCTGCAGGCCAGCAGACAGGAAGAATTTAATGAGGTTTGAACCAGATTAAAAAACCAAAACAACAACAAAGCAAATAAAAATCCACAGCTTCATTTCTATACCTTGGACTTTTGACCTACAGGTGCTACAGTCCAGTCTCTCATGTGTCTGGTGCTCTGTCATGTTTGGTGTGTTAATTTTTAGATTTTTTTTCCTCCTCTTTTCACCCCAGCCCCCTTTTTTCCTGTTTTGTACAGATTTTGGAGACATACACTTCAATACAATTTTATTTTCTCAGCGGTCGTTTTTCCTCCCCTTTTTGTTTGTTTTGGTAGAACAATGGGGGTTTTATCCTTTTCTAATCCAATTTTAGGAAAACACCAATTCTATAATTACATCCAGTTTGTAATCTGAGGGGCAGAAGTTTTATTGTAAATTTTTTTTTATTGTAAAGAAAAAAAAAAAATACAGAATTTAACAGGAAGTTCTGCCTTTCCATCTGCAGCACCAGCCCCTAAAACTGCCTCTCCCCTGTGGGGTAGCCCTAAAATTCACCTTCTGTGCTCTCCCAGTGGTGCAGATTGCTCCACATTTTATTTTCCCTGCAGGTGAGTGGTCCTGGAGGCCCCTCAAGGCCAGCCCAGATTTCCTTTCACAGCAATTGAAAGAAAAATGTTCAAATTTTTACCGAAATTAATTATTTGTCTTTTCCATTAACAACAGAGTTCCACCTTTTATTCATGATTTTTCTTTTCCATTAACAATGAAGTTCAATTCTGATTTTTTTTTAAGTTCTGCCCTTACAAAACCTTCCCCCAGACAGATCCCTGGTAATATATTTTCAGAATTTACTCTGAGGAAATGTAATATTCACCTAATTAAGAGCTTGGGTTTCTTTTTAACGGGGTTGGGTTTCACCTGTGTTTCCCCTGTTGCCTGCGACTTGAATGATCAAAACCAAGGAATATTTTAAGGAATAACTGCAACCAATTCACTGCCATGGCTTTTGGATAAACAAACTCCCAGTTTTCCCTTCCTGGGACCTTTTCCTGCGTGCTTGACCCCGAGCTGTGGTGGGGAGGACAAACCGGAGGTGACAGCATCACTGCCACAACAAAACCTGGGAATTTCAGCTCTGGCACCATCCTCTGCCATCAGGAACAGCCCCTGGAACACACAGACATCCCTCAAGGGGCTGCCCCACCAGAATCAGCTGGGAAAGCTGGAGCCAGAGGATTGAGAACCAGCTGTGAGGTGATGGGAGAAGGCGTGGCCTGAGGCTGGCTCAGCGCTGCAGGAGGATCCCTGCTGGAGCTGGAGAAGCCTCCCAGCCTGGGAGTGTCCAGGAAAACAACCTGCCAAGGCCACCACGGAATGGGAACAATCTGCTGCACATCTCTGATCCACCAGCTGCAACTTGGGCTTCCACTTATTGGGAAACTGCACGGAAAGTGAGGTGTTCCCAACCGAATGGAGCAAGGAGCAATCCATTTTGGCATGACTGAGGGAAGAATTTGGTGGCTCCTCCCTTCCAAATGCTGTCCCTACACTTTTCCATTCCCAGCTTGTTTGTAGTGCTCTTTATCCCCACCATGTCCATGGGGGTGCCTCTTGGACATCCTGAGTTTCTCCAGGAAAAAAAAGATGTTTCCAGTCCAGAGTAAGTAGCAGCAGTCCTAAATGAGTTGGGAACTGAAGCAACAGAGCATTTATTTAACTGGGTTTTATTGCATGACACGTCGGTCCAGATGTCACAAAATAACTTGGAAATGATCAAACACACAACGTTTGAAGGACATTTTTAAACTTAAGAATA